>CM057723.1:15948767-16373767 GCA_030064385.1 Melaleuca quinquenervia
GGATTCAAAGTAAACGTGCAGATGTGTCATTTTTCTTCAATATGACTTATGTGCTTACGTCTATGATTTACTTAATTCTAGACACATTACTGCAGCAGCGGGAAACGACGAATCTGCAGTCACACCAATATTTATCTCGTGGGGCATGCCCGCCTGCTAATATACTGGGTGGAGCCTTATTTAGAACAAGTTAACAGAGTATCTCGCATCTATCAATGAACACCTGATCGAATCGATTCCCAAGCTTCGATCCTGCATATCTCCCCAAAATCCTTCTCTTCATTCACAAACATGGAGACCTCTTTCTCGTTTGCAACCACAGCCCTCGTCAGCGTGACCTTTGCCTTCGCTATCATTCTCTACTTTTTTCCTTCGCTATTAGTAAGAGCCAAGAATTACAGAGGAAGTGTCGACGGCGACAGAAAAGCCTCTTTCCCAGAAGCTGGCGGCGCGTGGCCTTTGATCGGACATCTCCATCTCTTAGGTGGCCCGGTGCCGCCGCACATAATCCTAGCAAACATGGCCGACAAGTACGGATCGATCTTCACCATCAAGACGGGTGTTCATCGAGCGTTGATAGTTAGTAATTGGGAGATAGCCAAGCAGTGCCTTACCGTGAACGACAGAAGCTTTGCGAGTCGCCCCAAGTCTGTCAGCTCCGAAGTCATGGCCTACAACTATGGAATGTTTGGCCTCGCTCCCTATGGCCCTTACTGGCGCCAAGCGCGCAAGATCGCCATGCTTGAGCTCCTCTCCAATCACCGGCTGGAATTGCTCAAGCACGTTCGGGAATCAGAGGTCCAAGCGTCAATAAGCCATCTATATAAGCGATGTACGGGAAGCCACAGTGGCGCATCAAAGAAGGTGTTGGTGGACATGAAGCGATGGTTTGGTGACATAACTCTAAATGTGATGTTTAGGATGATAGTCGGGAAACGATACGAGGACGAGCAAGACGACAAGGGTCGAGAGGCTTTGAGGGACTTCTTTGATTTGGCAGGGAAGATCATAGTGTCTGACGCATTTCCGATTCTAAGGCGGTTGGATTTGGACGGGTACGAGAAGAAGATGAAGAAGACAGCCCAAGAGCTAGACCGTGTCGTTCTAGAATGGCTAAATGAGCACAAGAGCAGAAGAAACGCTAACAAGAGACGTGGCAATAACAAGGACAGTGACCAGGATTTCATGGACGTGTTGCTCTCCATTGCAGATTCTGACGAAGAGCTTCCTGGTGCCGATGCTGATACTTTCATTAAAGCTACATGCATGGTAAGTTTATTGGGAATAATTATTACCCCAGTTCCAATCAAAAGCATTTGATATGGTAGATTCGATTTTTCGAATGTCAAAATAGACTGCCGTCAACCTGGATACACATTAATTAGATAGTCCTGGAAAAGTAATTTTTTTAACTATGAAAAGGAAGTCCTGATTATCTTTTCTTTTTGTCCAAACAAAATTATCTTACAAAATTATAATTTGTTGTATATCTATCATCTTCTTCATCTTAGATGTGTATTAAAAGATTCTTCATCATGCAACTTCTGAACTTAAAGAGAAAATGTGGCTGAAGCAAATATACGTCTCACTATGTACTCAGCATGCAAAAGGCACAAAATTATCACTAGTTAATTAGATTGTTGAATAATTCCTTGTGAACCGCTGAGACGACACATGACATCTCAACATAGATACGAACTAACTCAATTTATGTCCATGTTGTCATTCGTGCATAAGAACAAAAATTGCCTTGTAAGCACTTTTTTTTTTGTCCCCCTCCGCTTGTCTGAGTAGGAAAAGATACCTGCCTAATATGCATTAGAATCAGATCATGCAATTACGGCTCTGGATTCGAGATCTCTCAACCATAAAGAAAATAAAAAACTTTTGTCTGGCAACCCAAAATAAAGGAGAAAGACAAATTCAACTCCAATACAACAACCCCTTAAGGTCAGGTAAGACATGAAAAAACAGGACAATAGTGCTATTGTTAATAGAATAGCTAGGTTCTTTCCTTCCACACGGAACATATCATATCATGTGAATCGACTATTTAATGGTGGCATACGACAAACATTGAGGCGTCTAAAATGTTTTCTCTAATAATAAGATATGCAATTTCATTGAAAAGAGGAAAAAATTCTTCAATCTTGAGACATAGTATGAATAATGAAGTATTTCCGAGTGTGTGACCAATTTACGTCTTTTTACGTATTTCAAATCATAATATAATGCATCATTGGCTTTTTAAAATTAAATGCTAAAAGGATCATGGGCATGCTATTTATATGCATGCGATTACTTTCATATTTTAGTTTAAATTTCTAGGTTGGACATTTTAATGTGATATCAAAATGAAGTTTTACTCATTTTAGCATCTATCACTCATAATCCGGCTTATAAATGAGAGGGGGTGTTGAAATATTTCGCATCAGTTGATAATGAAGTTTATATATTATGTGTCAATATATATTTTCCCTCTATCTATTATTTAAATTTTTTTATCTGACTTTATTCATCATTCTAGTTTCTGACAATCCATTACTTCGTAGGCACTTGTCTTAGCCGGCACAGACACTACTACAGTCTCTCTAACATGGGCATTGTCTTTGTTACTCAACCATCGTGAAGTCCTAAAGAAGGCCCAACACGAACTAGACACTCAGATTGGAAGAGAAAAGTCGGTAAAAGAATCAGACCTCAAGAGTTTGGTATACATCCAAGCCATCCTCAAGGAAACCCTGCGTTTATACCCAGCGGCCCCACTCAGCGTCCCCCATGAGGCCATGGAAGACTGTACTGTGGATGGCTGTCACATCTCGAAGGGCACTCGTCTCCTCTTTAACCTTTACAAGATTCATCGGGACCCGCAAGTCTGGTCGGACCCTCTCGAATTCCGGCCAGAGCGATTCTTGACCACCCACAAAGATTGTGACATCCGAGGCCAGAATTTCGAGCTGATACCATTTGGGAGCGGCCGAAGAATGTGCCCGGGAATCAATTTAGCCATGCAACTAATTTCGCTGTCCCTTGCCTCTCTTCTACATGGGTTTGACATTACGACATTGGCAGATGAACCTGTTGACATGGCTGAGACGATCGGAATGACAAATCTCAAAGCTACCCCACTCAAAGTCTTTGCAACCCCACGCCTTCCCGAGCACCTATACCAGTGATTCTCCTCCTCTAGAAATGGCGAAATGCTCAGGCACTGCATCTGAAGCAGCTATAGCATGTCCCAATATATCTGAAAATAAGTTAAAGACAACACTAATGTATGAATAATTTATCAGTGGACAGTTTCACTGTGGAGCATCCTTGATAATTTCAACTTTCATGATTTGCCTTTCATGTTTAATGGTTGTCTATGCTGATATGTCGGTTTGTGTAACTCTATAGTAGGAAGTTAAACTATTATTTCGCAAGGGAATTACTCCTATGAACTATTATTTCGTGTAGACTATTATGTTAAGCTTACTTTGTGCTATAAACTATGCTTGACTTGTTGCCTGTGCAAAGTATGCTTTGAAAACAATGTTAGTCAATTGAAATACTTTATTAGAAAATATAAATAGTGTTGAGAATCAATGCGGAAATTAACTAGGCTCTTGCAATTTACGTCAACACATAAAACATGGAGAAATAACGAGAAACAATAAGAACACCAGAAATTTACGTGGTTCGGTCCGAATGTCGGTACCTACGTCCACGAAGAGAGGCAGCAAGAACAATCCACTATAATCGGAGAATTGAATTTACAATCGCTCAATACGCTCGTGTTTCCCACACTTAGATTAAACACAATCCCAAGTGTTTACAAGAAACGACTCAATGGGATAAACAAATAAAACAACTTACGAAGCACCTGATTGGCTAAGACCAGTCCCTTTCCATGCTTTCTTTGTGCACCTGGGACTCTCTCTTTCTCTTCTCTTTGCGTGCCTTTTGTGCATGCCTTCAATCTCGTGCAGCTTCTCTCTTTTGCGGCTGCTCTTGTGCGGTACTATGCGTGCCCTTTTTACTCTGCCGAAAGAATCCACCAAGGAGTCCAAGGAAATCTTCTTTCCATTAATTCACCTAGGCCCATGTTTCCTATTTGATAAAGGAAACCTGCAGCTTCTTTAGTTTGACTTGTTGACTCCACCTTGTGCACGTCTCTTCATATTTATCAAATCTCAAGCATATATTTCTTTTCTTTATTTGTTTTCTCTTTTGTGAGTCCAAGAAAGAATAATTGAAAAATCTTTAATAACAAATTCGGTTAACAAATTATTATCCGAATTCAAACTTTAGACATAATCCAACAAATAGGATATAAATGATATTACTTAGGGTTATCATAGACTTAGGCGATACATTGAATATGGCCTTATATCTATCTTCCACTTTGTCCAATTAATTTCTTAAATCATATGAAAAAGTCACTCTCGGCCGTTAAAAGTAAATCTCGAGCTTCCCACGAGATTGAAGGAAAAGTGTGAAAATAAGTGCATAAAGAATTTAACCGTCCAAAGGAACACTTCCTGGACTTTAATATATAAGTGGTTTATACAGGCCGAAAGATATCTGTAAATATAAACGACTTATAAGATAGGCAGGTGAGGGCCCAACCTCTCGCACTACGTTATGAGACCCAAACTCGTGACTAACAGGAACGTTGACTTTACGCCTCAATGATAAAAGGGTTGCCTTAGATTTTTCATATTTCACAATTTATCATTCATCCAATTTGCATATTTAGGGTTTGTACATATCATTCATCCAATTTATCATAGCATTCCTCTAGTATTGAACTTTTAAGATGAAACTACTTTTTGTATAGAATCACATATCACTATGCAAGCTCGTCATTGAATTGCAATTGTTTATGGGGAAACGTAAACCGAGTTCAACCACTGGGAATTAGATAGTCTATGGTGTCGGATCTCACAGATCCAGATCTCATGAAACATATTCAAGAAATTACGCAACCAAAACGTTCACAATAGCCCTAGATCGAACCAATCTTGCATCACTGATTAGGTATAATCACACGACATTGTGGATATCGGAATCGTACCTTTCTTCCACAGATCAAATGTCTCGGCCGGAGAGTAATCCACCTCAATGAGAGAGAGTTTCAGATCTTCAGAAAAGAGAGCGTCGTTCTTCGGAAAAAAAAAAAACGTTCGTTTTTCTCTTTTTCTTAGAAAGGAACGTAATCTTTCTGACAATCCTCAATATGTCAACAACGCATCTTCCTTTTCTATATTTGGAAGCAAATCTCTTCATATTCATTATAACCGTTACGAATATTAAAACGTATTTAATATTCTCATAACTGTTATTTCCGTTACACACATTAAAGTAAATTTAATATTCTTGTAACGGCTAATTATGGAATTAAAACAAACGCGGGTCCCGGGTAAAATATTTAGTCCATCTTGGGCGGACACGTAAAAACCCATCATCTCCCACTCGCCCACGAAGGACTGAATGTTTTCTCTCGGCAATTCATATTGACATAGGATCCGTGCGACCAACATACTCTGAGAGCTCACTGCTATACATCTGTTAGGAGTATATAACCGCTCAGAAATCGAGCATTGAGTAGATATAGTATGCAGTACCCTAGATCAATACAGTCGTATATAAATATCTCATGATCTCATTTTTTATTTATATATTGTATTCACAATTATGATTAAACTTATCAATCATAACTGACCGGTCGGTGAACACAATGTCTTAATACGACACTAAGCTTATCTTCCTCTTTCCTCAAACCTCTTAATCTCAGTCCAACTCGCTTTTCTAGAGATGCTCCATTAGGTCGAATCATTAATGACTATTGGCAACACCCTAAGATAGCAACCATCGAATAGAAATCTCGAGAATGAGTAAAAGTCATAAGGGGACTGAATGAGGAACAATTTCCTTCAGAGTCTCACACGGCTTAAGAAGTTGAGATCATTAACTTCTGCCATCTCAATTGGTCGTCTAATGCGTACGTAATATGAAACACGTACTACGGCATTTTTCTCCTTTCCCTTGGAGCGTATGTCTCTTATTTTAAATACCGTACAGATGATATTTTAGATATTCATAATATCTAAAATCGAGTTCACGTTCTACTCTTATTAAACTTTCATCAGAACTCTCATCTGGCATCAAAAACAGAATAGTGAAACATGTGGTCAATTTCACTTTCAGTCATAACTAGAAAATATGACCTTATCTTAACTCTATGTTAAGGCGACAATCTTGTTTAAGCTTTGGCTCTCACTTATCATATAGATAACCAGCTCAAACTGTCTCATCTCTATTCAACGTATTATAAATAGAAGCGATCACCCGTGTGAGTTGGTCGATCTCATATCTGTCCGGCATACTTTCTATAATACACATAGTATTTTCATAACACACGAAGCGTTAACAAAAACACACAAAGTGTTAATATTGCATAAATATCGTACTAATCTCATAAGATCAGTAATGAAGACAAGCTAAATTTTATTCAATGTGAACAATTGGGAAATACATATCCAGCACTTTAATATCTACGCAGCCCTAGAGATTGTACATGACCATTAAAAACTTCTCTAGTTGTCGGCTTTGTCAAAGGATCTGCAATCATTCTTTGCGTAAACAAGTGTTGTACGTTCACAACCTTTTGTGCTACCATGTCTTTTACAAAATGGTATTTGATATCTATGTGTTTGGTCTTGCCATGATATTTAGGATCCTTAAGATAGTCAATCGCTGCTTTGCTATCACAATAAACCAACAATGGTTTTTTAGCACTCTTAGCGAAGCCCAAATGATCCATAAAACGCTTTAGCCAAACACCTTCTTGCACTGCCGCTGATAAAGCTACGTATTCAGCTTCCATTGTGGATAAAGTCACACAAGTTTGCTTCTTACTGCTCCATGATATGGCGCCATTACTCAGTAAGAAAACATATCCAGAGGTAGAGTTTCTTCCATCCAAGTCTCCTCCCCAATCAGCATCACTATAGCCTTCAAGGTGCAGATCTTTTCCTTGATAGCACACTGAATAATCCGCAGTACCCTTCAGATATCTCATAATTCTTTTAACGGCTATCTAATGTGCTTGACTTGGATTGGATTGGTATCTACTCACCATACCAACTGCTTGACTAATGTCATGCCTTGTACACGTCATAGCATACATTAAACTTCCGACAGCAGAACGATATGGAACATGACTCATTTGTTTCATTTCTTCAGAAGTCTCAGGACATAATCTTTTGCTCAATTCTATGCCTTTAGCAATTGGAGTATCTATGGGTTTACAATCTTGCATGCGGAATCGTTCAAGAACTTTCTTTATATAAGTTTCTTGTGAAAGAGATAACAACCTCTTTGAACGATCTCTTGAAATCTTAACTCCAAGAATATACGCAGCTTCACCCATATCTTTCATTTCAAATTCGATACTCAACCAAATTTTAACTGTTTTCAAAAACTCCATATTGCTTCCAGCAAGTAATATATCATCAACATATAATGATATTATTACAAATTGATCCTTGGATCTCTTGATATATACACAATGATCTTCATGTATCATTTCAAAATTATATGCAATTACAGCATTGTGAAAACGTATATACCATTATTTGGATGACTGCTTAAGACCATATATCGATCTCATAAGTCGACATACTTTTTGTTCTTAGCCTTTTAATATGAAACCAACATGTTGTTTCATATAAATTTCCTCTTCTAATTCTCCATTGAGAAAAGCAGTCTTTATATCCATCTGATGTAATTCTAGATCCATACTTGCTACTATAGCTAGTATAAGGCGAATCGAGGTAAATCTCACTACAGGGGAAAAAGTGTCTTCATAATCCACTCCTTCCTGTTGAGTAAATCCTTTTGCCACAAGACGGGCTTTATACCTCTCAATTGAGCCATCTGCTTTTCTTTTTATTTTAAGAACACATTTGTTCTCAACAGCATTACGTCCTTTCGGAAGATCAACCAATTTCCACACTTGATTTGATCTCATAGACTCCATTTCTTCTTCCATCGCTTTCATCCATTTTTCCTTATCTAGACTTTCTAGAGCCTCATTTACATTCCTTGGCTCTTCTTCTGGAGCAACCATAAAAGTTTCCCATTCAATAGAAAAACGTTTACGAGGAACTTTTTGACATGTAGATCGTCTTATTGGAGACTGGTCTCTCAATATTGTGTTGCTCCCTCTTGGATCATGTGATAATGAATGATCAAGAAATATTTCCTTTCTACTCAAATCACTCCCACTTGGAATAATATTCATATCACTATCCAGTGTCTCAAATAGGGACTCATTTTCACCTATTTTGCCCTTTTTAGGAAATTCATTCTCTAAGAATGTGACGTCCCGTGATTCAATTTCAGTTACACTCCCACTTTCTTGCTCACCTATAAACACATATTCTTTTGAGTGCTCCGAGTATCTTATAAAGATGCTCTTCTTACCTCTAGGACCTAGCTTGCCATATCTGTGAGATGGCTCGTGAATATAGGCAGCACAATCCAAAGGTTTAAGAAAACTCAAGTCGGGTTGTCTTCCTGTCCATAACTCATATGGAGTGGTTGTAACTGATTTAGTAGGCACTCGGTTAAGAATATAGGCCGCAGTTAATAACGCATCACCCCAAAAGGTAATCGACAATTGTGCTTGCGCCATCATTGACCTAACCATTTCAAGTAGAGTTCTATTTCTTCTCTCTGCAACACCATTTTGTTGAGGAGTATATGGAATAGACAACTGTCTTTCTATTCCTCTTTCATCACAAAATTTTCTGAATTCATCAGATAAATACTCTCTACCTCGATCGGATCTTAAGGCCTTAACCTTTTTGTCTAATTGATTCTCAACCAAATTCAAAAATTTTATGAAGCAACTAAAAGCTTCTGATTTATGAGCAATCAAGAAAACATATCCATATCGGGTATAATCATCGATAAACGTAATGAAATAAATAGCCACATGCCCTGCTCTTACATTCATTGGACCACAAACATCTGTATGGATTAACTGCAATGGAATCTCAGCTCTAGTTTCTTTTCCAAATGGTTTACATGTCGTTTTCCCAATCAGGCAATGTTCACAGACATGCAAATCAACTTTTTCAATTTTGCCTAATAAGCCCACTTTGGCCAGTATGTTCATTCGTTGTTGGCCTATGTGACCAAGTCTTGCATGTCATACATTCACATCATCATCATAAGATTTCGGAGACGTGAATAGGGAATAACTAACATTCAAATTTTGATGTAAAACATCTAACACAATAAAACCATCCTTGAAAAATCCGAAACCATACTTGTCTTCATTCAAGAACAAATCAACACCTTCACCATGAAAATTCATCCTAAAGCCAAACTTAATTAAAGCCAACACAGAAACTAAGTTCCGACATATTTCAGGAACATATAAAACATCATGAAGGAACAAAATGCGACCACCACGCATATGGAGTTGACAAGTGCCAATTCCTTTCACTTCAGACTTGGAATTGTTCCCCACATAAACATGTTTAGTCCCCTGTGAAACTCGTCGGAACTCCACGAAGGCATCTCTATCCTTCGCTATATAGTCTGTGGTTCCCGAATCTACAATCCACAAAGGATAAGATTTTGTTAAGAATACAGAACTTGATACATAAGTGACATATTCACATGTATTAAGGGTGTCTACCTTTTTCGGCTCAACGCAGTCGCGAGCAAAATGACCCTTTTTGCCACAGTTAAAACACTTCACGCGTGCTATGTTCTTTTTCACCAAGGGACGCTTTCCCTTCAACTGTTGGCTCTGCTGGTTCTGTTTTGGCTTAACCACGGACGAATTTGGCCTCTTCCACTGCCACCTTTTGAACCCATCCTGACGCTTACGCTTTAAACCAGAAGCTCCTTGTGAGCTTGCTCCAGCAAGATATATATCTGCTTCAGGTTTTGCTGCTAAGAGGCGATCCTCTTCCAGCTCTAAATGGCGTACAGCATCATTGAAAGTCCTTATACTTTCATTGTGGGTCAAATGCACTTTCATAGGCTCCCAGCTCTGAGGAAGAGAACGAATCACTGCTTGCACCTGCTGCTCATCAGTCAACGTATGGCCAGCTTCTCTAAGCTCACTGATCATGTTTGCCATGAGCCTTAGATGTTGCATCATGGACTGACCATGTAACATCTTGCATGTATCAAACTTGATTGTTAACTGTCTAAGTTTGGTGACCGTTATTTGCCCAAACCTTGCTCTCAATGCGGTTCATAATTCTCTAGCGCTTTCAAAACTCTTAAACCCTCGCATGAAGTTATTCTCCATGCTGCTCAGAAGAGTAATACGCGCTATGGAATTCTTTTTCTTCCATGCAGCAAATGCTTCTCTATTCCTCACATGATGTTCAGTGGTACCTTCCTCAGGTTCTGTCATGGTGGTGTTTAGAGCTTCTAAAACCTCCTGCTCCTCCAGTACATACTGGATTTTCAAGCTCCAGATCTCATAATTTTCACCGTTCAATTTTTCACATTTGTTTAACTCAGCGACAATATTCTTTGAAGCTGAAACCATTTTCTCTTAACACGAAAAGTTCATATGACATATTTAGCACAATTATTTATGTCTTCATCTATGCAATTCAACTCACAATAGCTAACCATATCATTAATAATTTCATCTTAGGCTCAGAAATTGAAAGGTTACTCAAAGTTTCCAATCATCATTCTAAATCCTAATTTGAAACTATCTCTAACATAATCATCTACGTGAGATTCAAATTCTATCTAGTTACTTATAACTAATAGAACATTCCACATACATCATGCTATCATAACTCAAATATAATATTGCATAAAGAAGATGACATCACATTCATTATTCTAAAATAAATAGCATGATATTCATAACATCAAAATAACATAACTTGATCTAGTCTTTATTACAACTTAAAAATGAAAATAAAGCAACATTAAAAAAATATCAGAAGCGGGTCACTTTGACCAGGACAGGAAACGAATCCCTAAAGTCCATAAAAATCTCATCCAGAATCAAAGGATCAAGCAATTTTGGGTACGTTCCTCGCCGAGTGGATTTTGTATCAAGAGACTCATTCTCCTGACGCTGATACTCCACCAGGAATCCATAGACCGTCATTTTATAACAGTCTTCATTGGTCCCACTCCAAACTTGCTCCTTGATCCTATCAAGGACTGGCCTCCACTTAACTGGGAGTTTGGAACGCAGCACAGTCGCCATTTTGGTGTCATCAAACATTGACCGATCACCTTTCCATGTCACTTCTTGAATTAATTTGTTGACTTTCGTTATCCACTCCATCATTGTACCCTTCCTCCAACGAGCTTTCCTCAACTTATCTTGGTACTCTTGCAAAATCTCATTTTGCCTTGGAGTACGTACAATGTGAGGCGATTGAATGATACGAGGCATCGTTCCTGCAACACATGCAAAAAAGATTAGGGATCCATAAATCCACATTTCAACAAACCTCATAATCACCTTATAATAATCAATGGATTACACAAATCCAAAAAAAAATTCTCTGTTTTTTTTATTATTATTTTCTTTGGCCCAGCCCAACCCAACAACCAAGCCCACGTCCATAATAAGCCCATATGAAAATAGATTAAGGGCAGAACGTCCTCGCCGGCAGCGGCGGCTTTCCGACAACCTTCCCGACCTCCATTTGCGACGTGCGACCACTCAAAACGCTCGTCTCTTCGAGTACTACCCAAATATGTAAAAATATTTTATTTTTACCGACCCAAAAATTCCAGAAAATACAAAAAGCATACTGTCAACATATGATTAAGCCTAAATCCGAATTTAGCATAATCCAAAAACAATCAACATACAATTCACATGAACATAATCAGAATTACAAGTGCTAGAGGCTCTGATACCAATGTCTGATCTCACAGATCCAGATCTCATGAAACATATTCAAGAAAATACGCAACCAAAACGTTCACAATAGCCCTAGATCGAACCAATCTTGCATCACTGATTAGGTATAATCACACGACATTATGGATATCGGAATCGTACCTTTCTTCCACAGATCAAATGTCTCAGCTGGAGAGTAATCCACCTCAATGAGAGAGAGCTTCAAATCTTCAAAAAAGATAGCGTTGTTCTTCGGAAAAAAAAACGTTCGTTTTTCTCTTTTTCTTAGAAAGGAACGTAATCTTTCTGACAATCCTCAATATGTCAACAACGCATCTTCCTTTTCTATATTCGGAAGCAAATCTCTTCATATTCATTATAACCGTTACGAATATTAAAACGTATTTAATATTCTCATAACTGCTATTTCCATTACACACATTAAAGTAAATTTAATATTCTTGTAACGGCTAATTATGGAATTAAAACAAACGCGGGTCCCGGGTAAAATATTTAGTCCATCTTGGGCGGACACGTAAAAACCCATCATATGGTAAATAGGCCACTTTGCATTCCATGAAATCATAAGTCTGGGTCACAATAAGAGTGATGAAATTTCGACCAACTTGTTCATTAGGCTAATTTGTCTCATGTTGATAGATTTCTTAGATTCTAGCATTGCTGATGGGACAGAGATACCTAGAATCGTCAATCTCGAGTCGTCGTCTCTGAATAGACAAAGTAATTGTAACTTAAATAAAATACACTGCTATGGTACATAACTATTACAATAATGCTATTAAAAACATAAATTTATGCCTATGAGATCATATATGCATTTGAAAACTTTAGGAATCAAGTTATTACCAATATTAACAGCAACTTTATCGAATCCTGCATTCATTTTCCTTGCTACATCATTTCTGCACGTAGAAAGTGGAAAGGTTGCAGTTTATAAGTACTCAAGTTCTCCTTCTCACAGACCACTCATGCATTTTGTCAAGGCTAGGGCTCGAATTCGTATAACGGTGAAATTTGACCTCTAACAGAAATTGTTGGCATTGCGTCATCATACATAATTCATATTCTCACTACATTTCTTCCACGTGTAGCAACTAGAGATGTTTTGTTTGAATATATGAAACCGAACAATGTGAATTTTATTAAAAAGGGTTAATACTACCAAAAAAAAACCCTAAACTTTGTTCACTGTAACACATTTATCCTATTTTTTTTTTGTGACACGAAAATTCTAAACTTTGCATATTGTGACACATTTACCTTAAATTTTTTTATAATACGAAAAACCCAAAACTTTACTCATTGTGACACATTTACCCCAAACTTTTTTTTCTCTTTTTTTCCCTAAAAAAATACTTTGCCGGCGAGCTCCGCCTGCCGCCGGGGAGGGCAGGGCGAGAAGAAGCGCTAGGCGAGCTTCATTTTGTGAGCTTTCTCAAGACTTGGAAGAGAAATCTGATGATGTGAAGCCTGTGGAAGAGAAGGTGGTTCAAGAAAAGGAGGGCTCTGGGGAGGCCAAGAGTGAGAGCTCGAGCGAGACGAATGAGCTTCTGGGTAGTGCGGTCCAACATTCTCTTCAAGACCTCGACATTCCTATCGTCGCCCTCTTGTCGTGCAAACACGAACTGGGGGCAAAGAAGCAAAGAATCCAGAACAGCTCTTCACAAGAGCTTGTTCATGCACCAGTAGAAGGCATTTTATATTGGAAGCAAAAGTTTAAACTGTTTTTCTGCAATTTTGACCATGTCAATTTCCTGACTTCGGAACCTCCCCTCCTATTTGTTTGTCACTTCATTTTCCTTGGTGCCAGTTCACTCCCAATTTCAAGCTCAGCGGCGACCGAATGCATTACTCTCTCTCTCTCTCTCTCTCTCTCTCTCTCTCTCTCTCTCTCTCTCTCTCTCTCTCTCTCTCTGGGATATGTGTGCATGTTTCATCGCCTTCGCGGATTAGATGAGCTTCTGGGTAGTCAAGAACGACGTCCCAAAGCAAGCTGACGCTGGATCTCGCGATCTGAGCATGGTCCGGCCTTGGACGAACAGTGCCACCTACAAGAGGTGCTATCTCGCTCGAGCTCTCACTCTTGGCCTCCCCGGAGTTCTCCTTTTCTTGAACCACCTACACTTCCACGGGCTTCACATCACTAGATTTCTCTTTCATCTCTTGAGAAAGCTCGCTAGATTAGCTCCGGTGGCCGGCAGAGCTCACCAACCAAAGTATTTTTTTTTTTAGAAATAAATATGTTATAGTGGGCAAAGTTTGGGGTTTTTTATATCACCAAAAAAAAGTTTGGGGTATATATGTCACTGTAACATCCCGTTTCCGAGCCATTTCAAAGGTCAAATTAGGCGAGTTTACAGGTTTAGTCAGTGACCTGTTGGCCCCAAAAATTCACCGTACTAAACCGTAAAAATTAAATTAGGGTATTCTAGACTTCTGGGATTCACATTTTAGGCCCCCGAGACGTGGTTAATTGCATTTTGGCCTTAAAATGAGTGAATTTTGGGCCTAAGGGTAATTTTGAGAAAATTGGTAAAAGTCAACTTTTAGTCAACGGTAAACGGTTGACCAGTCAACGGTCAACGCTTGACCGGTCAATTTGTGAGGAGGACTGGTCGGTTCTTGCGTGGACCGGTTCAACCGTGAGAAAGATGGTCCGACCGCGAGAGAATACAGTTCAAATGCAAAATATCCGGCCCGACCACGAGAAAGCTGGTCTGACTGTGAGAAAGGACAGTTCGACCGTGAGAAGAACCAGTCTGACCGTGTGAACCAGACCACTGATCGTTGACTTCCTCTCTCTCTCTCTCTCTCTCTCTCTCTCTCTCTCTCTCTCTCTCTCTCTCTCTCTCTCTCTCTCATTTCGTTGAGCAGGTTGGAGACATGTGGTCGGAGAGCTAATTCACGAATGTCGAGTGGCCAATAGCTGGGAAAAGCTTCCGGTTGTCCTAGGGGCCCAATTAGCGTGCTCGCCGGCCAATGGGCGGCCACCGCTTGACCCCGACAAGTCCCATTCTCCCCCATTGACTTCGATTCCTCCCTATTTTCTCTTTCGGTGCAAACTCGTCCTTTCGAGCTCGATTTCTTCAACCTCCGAGCTCCGTTTGGCTCGAGCTTGGTGTCGTTGGGAAGATCTTGGAGCCATCTTCCATTTCGAGCCAGCTGCCGCCGCTAGTTTGGCCTTGACCGCCGCCGGGAGCCCCCGAAAGGAGGCCCCAAACTCAAAGTTCTGCCCTATTTGGGTCGAGGCCCTTGTCCGGCCACCGTCGACGTTCCGGCGACTCCCAACCACCACCATTGGCACCAATCAACTCGTGGGAGTCTGGTGAGTGAGCCCTAAGCCTTTAATTTGGTTGATTTTGATAGGATTTGGAGAATCGAACTCCGACTAGATTGGTGCCCTAATCGGGCTCGAGCTTACCCGAGTTGTTGTCACCGTTCTAGGGCCACCCAGCCACTGTCTATGGCCTCACCGGCCAACCAGAAACTCCCAGGGGCGAGCTCGACCTCCGTCAAGCCGTGGGTCGCCGTCCAACGGCCTAGTGGCCTCCGACCAGCTTGGTCAGAGCTGGTTCAACTCTGTTGGGCCGTGCTGGAGCAGATCCAGGCCACTATGGGCCTCCGTTGTCCCACCCATGGGCTGGGCTAGCCTCCTACGGCCATGGGCCACCTCCAGGAGCCTTGCCGGAGCTTCGTCGGCGCCGGCGCCGGAGGGTCGCCGAAGTCCATCGAACCTGTCTCGATGTTCCTCAAGGGCTGGGCAACACGTCTGTGGCGTCGGATCGGAGATTAGACCACTACATCAAGCCCGGGCGCGATCAGATGTGTAAGGATCACGTTGCTGCAACCCCTTGCCGCCGATCGCCAGATCACTAGGAAATTGAGGTAAGAGGACATTCTAAATCCTAATAGGATACATTTATTGCCTTAGTAAAATTGTTAGGTTAATTGTGTGATCTTAGTGAATGAAATTAATGGGATGAACAGTTATAATTAGGTACTGAGTACCAATTGAATGAGGTGAGATGGACTGAATATGAGGCCGTAGGTTGAGATAGAGCTAATGAGAAATCATGGGCCTAGGTAGAACAGATGAATGGCCAATATGACTCAATAGGTCGATGTGAGGTCATGGGTCGAGATAGAATGAACAAAGAACCAATAGGACTAAATAGATTAAATGCTAGGCTACTGAGTTTGAAATGAATCAAATGGAAGGCAATTGGGCTAAAAGGGAATAAATGCGAAATCATGGGGCATGAGGTACCAAATTGGATAGTCCAATGGGAGACTGATGGGATTGGATCTACTAATGGTCAAATTGGAAGATCAAATAAGTCTCAGACCGACCATGAACGGTCTTATTTCCTTTTATGCAATTTATTTATTTAATTACCAGTAAATTATCTATGATCTAATAATGGTCGAGTTAGAATTGATTAAGTCTCAGACTGATCTTGAATGGTCTTATTGTGTGGAATGGATAATTTATTAGTTGTCGACTCTTCTACTCAATTTATTTTATTAGTTGCTGGTGAATAATCTAGTAAATTATCTATTAATTTATTCACCCATTTGTGTCGTTAAACCTGAATCTGTGTTCGGATCTATGTAATGAGTAGATCTAGAGTCAGCCGAGATGGTAGATTGGTAGACTCATAGATAGAAAGAGTACGGAAGAGAAAGAGTGACAACGATTGGTGGCTTTTATAGGCAAGAGGGTGAGAACGAATTTATGCCCTAGGTATGAATGAAAGGTGGGACACGAATAAGGACCCTATGATGATCTGTGTACCTAGTTTTGGATTAGGAGGTTTGCTCACTAAGATACCCCCAATATCTCACCCCACCACCCCAACCATTTCAGAAGTGGTCATGGACCCAGAGGATGAGTCATTGAAAAAAAAAGGGATAATGGAAGGGAATCGAGTTGATGAAGTCGGTCAGCAATTAGATGAGGACAATGGGATATCGTTCACGGACCGCAGCTCAGAGGAAAGTAGCGTTGTAGTTTTAACTTGGAATGAATTGTATTTAATTTTTATGTAAACGGGAGAAATATAATTTAATATATGTTGCCTCGCTTTCGTCATTTGACTCCGATTATTAAGAAAGAAGATATGAAAGGAAAATCAAAGTCTGTCGCGCTCTTAGTGGTCGAGCCGTGGTAGTCACAGTGGGCAAAGTTTGAGATTTTTTGTATCACAAAAAACATTTAGAGTAAATGTGTCACAGTTGGCAAAATTTGGGATTTTTTGTGGTATTAACTCTATTAAAAAAGAAGCTAGAGCACAAGAACCAATCAAACCCACACCTAAACTCATTCACAATATCAATAATTTTTTGCCCAGCTTCTCTTGCTTGGTTGAAAGGCCTAAAAGAGCTTGAAATATTGCAAGTTAGGTTTTTCGAATTTGTTTTCAACAATATGAGACTTGCACGCTAATTCCAACTATAGTTTCTGAAGATCGATTGTTTTTTTTTTTTTCCCGAGAACAGGTCGGCTGATCCCTGTACGAGGTCGGCAATCCAATAACATTGATTTCAGGCCCCCAAATGGGCAGTTTCAGATTTTAGTTTTGCCTGAAAATTTATCTAGATTGGCATGTTAGCTCAATCGCTTCCAAATTTCAGCCAAGTTGAATGAATGACGAGCATTGCTCATCGTTTTCACATTATTCCAAAATCTGCCATTGGTTGTTATCGATTTGAATTGAATAATCAGATAAGATGCCATGGGAATTCACTAGTCTGACAATATCTATACCAGCCCAATTGCTTAAATTTGGAGAAAATAACATCTCATTTTGGTAATTAGGTGATTATTTTCCCTAAACTCCCTCCCTAATGAAAATTTCGAAGAAAATAATTTCATTTATCATTAAATTTTCAGGGAAATGAAGATACCCCCATCATTTCCTTATAGGAAAACATGGACAAAATACACAACGTATGCATGCACTTTGGGACTTGCAAAATATAAACAAACAAAAAATAATACTTCCGTGTTGATTTTCTATGCAGCATATGAACCCTCACTGGATCTGACGAAGGCGGTGAGGGTAGCCCCATTTGATGTAGGGAGGGCGACCCTCCCCAGTTATCACCTATAATTGGTTGCCAGCCATCGCCGCGAGACCCAATGATCACAAAAGATGAAGGAAAAAGAAAATAACAAAGAAAAGAAAAATAATATTATAAAAAATAATTTGAAAAGTAATTACAAAAATTGTCTTTTTTTTTTGTAAGGAATTACAAAAAAATTGTCTAGCCGCTCTACGTAGGACAAATGGTTTCCCGCCAAAAAGTTAGCCAAGTGAATTACATTAATAAATTGTCAAAAAGTTTAGAAATATTTATGACTAAATCAACTCGACTGCAGTAGGTCTAAAGTAATTTTCCCTTTTAAAAAAAATATACATAAGAATATGAAGGGTATTAATTGGGTGGGTCATCGAGGACTTTATGCAGTATTTTGAGCGCGGCCCTCATACCTATCATCCGCTTCATCCACTTAATTTTTGTAAGATCATATGAAAAAAAGTCACTCTGATTGATCCCGGCAAGTCTCGAGTTCCCATTGAGATTAAAGGAAAGGTGAGAAAAGGAGTGCACATTCAAATCCGGAACTAGCTTAATGGAGTCGATTGACGGCAACCAAAGGAGAACTCAAGATAGACAAAGTTTGATGGGAAATGTAGCACCTTGAAATTTTTGCTTATCTGGGATGGGAGTTCACACCTGGGGTGCCTTAGCTCCTAGGACCTTTCCAGATTTTAGAATTGATTATGCTACTAAAGCTCCATTCGTTTCACGGAAAATATATTTTCCAGTGTTCGTTTATCAAAAGCCGCCATCTAGTTGGCCTCAAACGAGGTCAAGGTACGGTGTTAGAGGCCACGATATTTAAAGGTAAACAAATAAAACGGAAGCGAAAAATGTTTTCCTCACTTTTGAATGTGTTTTTTCCAATGAAGAAAAATATTTTCTTTGAACGTTGGAAAATTTAGAAAATATTTTCCCATAAGTTATTTTCCGCGAAATGAACAGAGCCTAAATTGACTTGTACAAGCTTTTGGAAAAGATAGGGACGAATTATCGTCGATCAACTTTATTTGACACAGACTTAAGTAGGTACCTAGAATAACTAAGCAATTAATAGGAAAATTAAACTACCTACGTGGCATATGCAATGTGACGGGTCTGTAAAAATATGTGGCTTTAGGTCAAGCGTCCGATTAAATGTAGGGAGGGGTCGACAACTCAATACCCCCCAAAATTACCCCCTTTTTGGCACCACATCTTCTCATCAGATCTAGACTTATAATTGTCGGGTGATTTTTCCGAAATTTCGAAAGACAAGATATTGTATTAAGCATTTACCAAAAAAAAATGATATTGTATTAAGCAATATTTACCAAAAAATAAAAGATATTGTAATATCGCCATTTTCGCATTCAGGACATGTTGTAAGGAACAGGACTTATATGCCTTTGCGTGCTTTTTTGGATTTTTTAATCCTGATGAATTTCTTTAAAAGTGTTTGAATAACCTAGCATGAGTGAAAATTTTGAAATTTTCACAATCAGTGTTAAATGTTATAGTTTTAACAGGGCTAAAAAAATGTTGCTATTATTGTCTAAAAAGCCCTAAATTTATTACATGGTGATCAATTTAATTCTTAATTTTTCAATTTAAATAATTAAACGCTAAACTTTTTGACGATTTAATACGACGCATCTTATCAATTTTGACTAGAAACAGCTGACATGATGATCCAATTAACTCCAACAATCCTGACTTTGACAAAGCTTACAGCAATTTCGTTTCAAGATTTTTTTTTATTTTATTCCTGTTCTTTTCTTCTTCTTTTTTTAATCTGTTTTCCCACTTTCCCCGGTCCATCTTCCCAGACTTCCAACCGAAGGGATTAAGAGCATCGGCCCTAGCCAAAGGAAAAGGCCCTTTCAAAGCACTCCTTGATACTACTTCGTCCTCTTGATTTTGTCGAATCGATCAACACATGAAGCCAAATTGCCCGCCACCAGAATCTTTGCACAACCGATTTTACACATCTCACATGACCCGAATAGGGACACGGTCGACCTCAACCCCTCCTCACTCCCTCTAAATTTCCACTTCAAACGCTTCCCCCGCAGCACCCCTCTTCCCATCGGCCTCCAAGCACGGCCTCGCATCCGCATTTGCAATACGATCGATCAAGATCTCTCTGCTCTTGCCTCCAAATCTAGTAGCCGCCACGAATGCCCCGCAACTAAACATATTCTCTCATCACGAAATCGAGGCCGTGGCTCTCCGCTTGGGCCTCAGCACCCTCGTCCTTGCGTACTGGGCAAGGGCCCCCGCCGACCCTGCCTGTCTTTCCAGGAAGATGAAGAGCGGGAAGGGGGAAAAATAAAAATAAAATTTGAAAATAATAAGAATTCTCGAAACAGCGTTGTTTCAATCCCTGATGATCCCTTCTCAGCCATTCATTCATTCATCAGTCGGATAAGCAAGCATCGCGTAAGCAGGAAGCACAATTATGCGACCTTAATGAAGTTTGAGGATTGACGAGACTAGAGAGACACTTCTAATCGGATGAAGTTGAAGAAAGAAGACAAAGCCGCCTTCGATCATGACATTCAAAGGAATGAACCCAAAAGCCTCTTGAGAAAGAACGAGTTCATTATGTCACCTGGTTATCCATGCCCCACCATCAATCATTTGCCAATTGCTACTGATTTGCGGAAGATCGCATCCTATTTCATTAAGAACCAGAGGAATATCCAGACAGAGTCCCTGGTTGTTGGAGGAATGCAGGAGCTATCAGATCAACATACAAAATTAAGCTAAAAGCTCCATTCTATCTAGTCAAGTTACCAATGCGTATGTCCCGCAGAAGATCCCCGGTGAACACAAAAGAGAGGCTAATTACCCGGTCGAACAATGATTATTGCAGACTCCTCAACGAGACCAAAACAAGTAGCATGAACTCGAAGGAATAGAACCTCAACAAGCTGAAGAATGATACAAGCACGGGGTTCTCTCATCCCATAGTAGAAACCAGTAGAACTATAGTAATAAATTAGTTGAAGGACCAACTATAACGAATGGGAAATCATTCAGACTAAAAAATCTATATTACACCCAAAGAAAGAGAATGCAGGACACTATAGACAGATTATACAGTACAAAAACTCTTTCTCTAACTACATGGATGCAAGAAGATCTCTCATTTCCACTATGGATGGGATGGTCTCGTTCGGATAGATCTTGGCAACAAGTTGGGCAAAACTTTCGTACTTGTCAAGAAACTCCTTCTGTCAAGATCAGCAATCACAGCATTAAGCACCCAACCAATCAGATGACTCTCTAACCTTCGAGAGAGTGCATATCATAATAGTGATTGATATTTTAGTAAGACAGAATGAGAGAAGGAAATATCTGAAAGTCGCATATCATGTAGTAAAAATGACAATTGGAGTTATATGGCAAATCATGCTAACGGAGTTCATTTTCAGGGATGAGATACTTCTACCTTGCACTTATCCCAAAGGGAGGGCAATAATTCATCCGAAGTTAGGTTCTTCTGCAATTTCTTATACATTGTAGCAATGGACTTGTCAACCTATACAAGGGAAACAAAACAATTACTAAAGTAAAAATTCACACGAAGCATGATGAGAGTATTCATTAACTTACGCCAGATAAACTGGATTTTAGCATCTTCCGAAGATCCATTTTTGACAATCCAAGTTGGAAAGGAATCTGAAATTTGCAGGAGTGAATGATTTCAGCAAATGAATTTAGAATTAACAACTTAAAATAGAATACTAGATGAAGTGTGCAGGCAATATCATCATACGTCTCCCTCTGCTGTTTCATGGTTGTCTAAAGAGATATCATTAATCCGCCTTTCAGAGCCTAACAGTTGGATGACAAAACACACTTCCTTTGTCATTTGCATCAGAATTGCTTTAGGAGCCTAACAGTTGAATTATACTTTAGGAGTAAAGAGTAATTTATCAGGAACTTTTCCAGGCATATCTGCTCTAGAATTGCTGACCGTAGCATGTTGAATGGGTAATGGAAAGGTTTAAGGACTACATCGGTCTAGACAGATGCTCGCTCCTTTGGCAAATGGCCATAAAAAGTTCATGCCAGCCAGAAAACTATAAATCTTTAAGACGTTTCCAAGTTACTTTGGTGCATGCTTGATCGTCTCAGCTGGCACCAAAAGTACCATCCAATTCTCTTCCATGATTAAATATATGAGTAAAAAATAAAACCACGAAACATGAAAATAGAGCCCACAGTAAAACATCAAATTCTATTTCCTAGAATAAAATAACTGTGCCAAACAAACATGTCAAACTTCTGGATATTCTGATCTCTTCAAACAAATGTAGCACTCCTATTATGAAATTGAGAGGGCCAATTCCATCAAATTCCCAGTTCCTATATCCTCCATCCATGGACCACTATCCAATCCACGAAGACACCAACCTCAACTCAAACATACTAAAAAGATATAAAAGGAACGCAAAATGTGGCAGCATTAGGTAGTTGACAGTGAAAAATGCACATATACCAAGAGATCAGTAAGATGTTCATGCAGCAAAGAAAGGAAGACAACCACTCAACCACCAACCTCTTCTGGAGAAATAGTGTACATCAAATCCTCAATTTTTCGAGCAAATTGGAAAAGTCGTTCAAATTGCTGCCATAAACAAACTAGTGAGGATGAGGTTCAGCATTTGAAAAAAAATTAAGGCATTATAATTGCTAGATTAAAAGAGCTAAATAGGCAGATTCTCACGTAGTATATAATCATGCTGATAAAACGCGTACAAGCTTGCTCATAAGCTTCACTTGCTTGATGATAAAACTTTGCTAATGTGGGTACAACATTGGCCAAATCATATAAGCTGCAGGTAAATGTTCTTGCTGAGAATATCACATGGCATAATATTTAAGAAGCGAATTTATTACACTAAACAATTAATACCAGAGTAGTTGCGAAGACCCATCCTAAGAAATTTATACCTGTTCTGGAATGCAGCATAGTTCTCCAAAAGAAAGATGTCAGCATACTTTGGATCAGTTTGAGCAATTTTCTCCAATGTGACAAACATAATACTAACCTGTCCATCCATAATTAAGTATTAAAAAAACACTGGTCCAAAGCACAAAAATGATTATACTTCTTTCCACCTCACATTATCATACAATAACCAGGTTGGTCAAAGGAAGGAGCATGTGTTATCAGAGAAGGTAACTAACGAATTTAGTGTATGCTTGGTCAACAAGATCCCTCGATTGTCCCTGAATGTACTGTTCCATACGTGTAGCAAGAGTTGCAAACCTGGGAAGAACCAAGTCACGGCAAGGGATTAAGACATTTGCAAAACCAATAGCTATTTTCAGAACTTCTACTGTATTTATGGCATTACCACCACAGACAGACAAGAAAAGCCAGTAAATAATGAAAAGACAGAATACTGTTGCTACTAACGTTAATTGACATGCTTCGTTAACTATCTTCCCTAGTGGCATTCTAGGTCGAAACCATTGTTTCTCCTTCTATGGACATTTGATAATTATTAAAAAAATTGAGCACCTCCAGCCACAAAAATTTACACCAAATAGTTTCAGCCACCGACATGAGATCCATATCAACAATGAGCCAATGTGTTTAAAGGAGACTAAAGGAGCAACACTAGCATGTTGATCAGATCATAAATGCAAGCAGTGGACATGACATTTTAATATTTCAGGGATGCTGCTTCATTGTCATTCCCTAAGTCACCATGCAGAGCATGATCACTAATGCTTATTTTACTTTCCTGTTCCATCAGTATACCTAATTTGTTTCTTCAATAAATCTATCTACAGTAGGTACAAATGGAAATGTACTATGGTGAAGGTGCTTAGAGATGCCTATACTATTTTTAAGTGGCTTTGCCTTGTACTTTTAGCAATTGAACTTAGCCTATACTATTTCTAAATTCAAACCCTTCAAATAATCATAAATCCATAGTTATTGATGCTTGAAATCATGTAGAATTTCTTCATATTTTTTCTCGCAGTAGGCAACTTAAGATCAGTAACTTAATATATTGTAAGATGCTCCAAATAAGCAAACAATTTTCAAACCCAGAGGCACTCTTTCAACATCCAGACTACCACTTACAAATTAAAATCAGATAGTAAGCACTTTGTGCCAAGTCCAACCAACGTTTGCCTACCACTGCTTTATCTTTTTGGGCCTGAACCAACTACTCAATTCACATGCTTCTCCAGAAAAGAGGCAGAGCTACTTAGACAAAGAAGCAGCTGGGGAAGTTATGGAACTTAAAGTGACAACACCGCAGAATGAGGGAGACAGAGAAACATGTCAAAGGCAAAATCTGCCTTGAGACATGAGCTCTTGCCTTTTGTTTCTCATTGTTAGAGTAATTAAATATTAATCAACACCTTTATCTAACAACTTAAGCTTTTCGAGCAATTGGTAGAGGTCCCACAAAATCTCACATGGTATCAGAGTAAGAGGTCCCAAGTATTTCCATGCTTACTAGGCGAAAAGACCAGACTAAGCGTGAGAGAAGTGTAAGAGTAATTAAATATTAATCAACGCCTTTATCTAACAGCTTAAACTTTTAAAGCAATTGACAATGGTCCCACAAAATCTCATACTCATTAACTTAAAGTGAGTTGTAACAATCGCTCCTCAGAATGACCAAACATGTATATTCACAGGTATGCATCACTTAGGTTGTGAGAGCATGACTACAAGATTCTATCTACAAATAAAAAAGCCTATGAGAAACTGTACCTTGGAATGTATGATAAAACTCCTGTCTGCTTAACATTTCTCTCGTTTCTTTCAATCTGGTGACAAGCTTCATCAACAAACTGCATATATATATATATTTTGTAAATGATTAAAAGATAATATTAGTAGTGGTTCAGTCTAGTATATTTCCATATTAGAGATGACTTACGCGGTTGAATTGCATAGATATCCTTGACTCCAGATCATCAAGCAAGAGACGCACAAAACCTGCAGCATCAGCTTTCTGACCAGAAATATAACGCTCTGTGATCCCATGCATGGATATGCAACGCAAGGGATCTATTTTGTATGCCCAATCCACCACAGCATAAAAGTCCTCCTATAATTCAAATGCACCAACAATTATCTTGCCAGGTCAAGCTGAAACATCTCCTAATATAATCAATCAAGCTACCTTAGGAGATGCCACTGCTGGGCATATTATAACCTATCACTATAAGATAATAAAAAATAGAAGATAGGGCACTTCAGGAGACACATCTTTGACTATCTTGAGTAAAGCATTGACAAAATTTTAAAGCAGATGAAAGCTGGCACAGAAAAACAGTTACTGAAAATCAGTTCACAAGTACTTTTGAGTTTTTTTAAATCTTAATTTCATATCTGAAGGCTTCTTTCAATCATAACAATCTTTACATATGTCGATATATGGGAAAGTTCGAAAAAAAATACTCGAAACACTTCAAGATAGCATTGTGTATAACAAAATACTACATTGCATTGAAGCCAAAACCAACTCAATTCCCAACTATGGTCATCACATTCACAGCATTGTTACAACATGAAAGCTCCAACACCAGAACCGGCACACCAATTGGACTATATAGATTTGACATTGCATTTTCATAATATAACTGAAAACCAGAAATTGGATTAAAACTACTATATGGGAAGGAATATTTGGTAAATAAGCATGACACCCTCCTCTCTGGTTATTTCTCACGAAGCAATTTGCATTGCTTCTGATCACTTGGTCACAAGGATTGCTACATCTATGGATTTGAATGAGGAAAAGAGTTTGCAGCTTCAATACATGAAGAGTAAGCTTGTGTTTCCACCCTCTTATGCTACTCCAATTCATTTATCCAGATCATGTTGATAGGCAGGAGCATTGGCATAAATATGAGGACAGTATAACCACAGGTCAAATTGTCAATGTATTCCAAGTTTAGAGTTTTGAATGTCTTTAGGAAGCATGAATATTCTCACGTATGACACACCTTAAGTGAAAAGAAATGATTTATAGGGTAGTTTTTCATTTGCAAATTCAAGCGTTTAATTTATAAACTTGCATATGCTGTGTTGATAGATCACACTATTTGTCATATAAATGAGTTAACAATCCCAAGGTAAAATACTTGGAGTAGACAGCAAAATTTGAGTCCACCTAACATAGCATATCTCAGATGATGGCAGTACATCTACAAATATCGCCTTGTTTAGGACCATCACAAGGGATGCTACAACTGTAGACAAATTATATACCAAATTCTCTTTTTCAATTTTACAAAAAACTTAAGTGGCTTACTTGAAACATGTTCTGTCTCATAGGTTTTTCCTTATGTCTCTTGCTACAACTTAGACATAGGTAACTTGCTCCCCAATTGTCACACCTACTGCATGACAATATTTAGAGAACAGTATATCCACAGGTCAAATTGTCAATGTACTCGAAGTATAGCTTTTTGAATTTCCTCTCATATATGCCTTAAGTGAAACAAAATGATTCATATAGTGGTTTTACATTTGCAAATTCAAGCATTTAATCTGTAAACATACATATGCTGTGTCGACAGGGCACACCTGTCATATAAATGAGTTAGACGCCAAGGTAAATAGCAGAGCTAGACAGCCAAATAAGAGTCCACCTAATTGGCACATCTCAAATGATGGCAGCACATCTAAAGCATGAACATTACAAATATCGACTTGTCCTGGACCATCACAAGGAAAGCTGTAACTGTATAAGAATTATATCCCAATTTTTTTCTTTTTCTAATTTTCAAGAAACTTAACTGGTGTACTTGAAACATGTTTCGTCTCATAGGTTTTCCCATGTCTCTTGCTACAACTTAGACATAGGGAACTTGCTCTCCAATAGTCACACCTATTGCTTGACAATATTTAACTACTTCAAGCTTCCTTTTCTTCTTGTTGAATGACATCTATTTGGTGTTCCCCATATCAAACCGACATAAGAACCAGTCATGAAGAGAATTCATGGCTCAACCGGTTTTATCAATGATGTATCAGCATTGACAGTAAGCAATAAAAAAAATTATAATATTCCCGACGTGACATAGACAAGACAAGACCTAGAAAAGCCAAAGTGGCAATCGCACTTTCATTAGGTGGGCACCATTTCAATTCTCCTTCCCGCAAGAAGTGGGCATGACCACCCTACAGGGATTGAAGGCAAACCTTGTCGATGCATGAGCAAATGAATTTGTAATCCACCTGGTATTGCATCAGATATTTTTCCCACAATGATGAGGAATGAATACTTATAGCTTTACCTACCTAGCTCTAGAAGTATAAATCGAATTCAACCTAAATTGAACAGTCTGCAAGGACTCCAGTTAAACTGAGTGAAACGTGGTTCATACCATGTCTTAAGCAGAAGAAATCATAGTATGGTACAAAGGCCAAGGCAACTGGTTCACTGACTCGTCATGTGTGCTATTCAAATTGCATTTGTGCCTCCTCTTCTTCTTTTTCTTGTCTCTGATGTTGGCTCATAAAATCAGTATTGTTAATCCTTCTCGTCGCCATTTTAAGGACATTGGATCGGCAAATGCAGCAAAACCTACTTTTAAATCCTCCCAATTGTTTCTCCTCGAGTCCCTTTCTATCAAGAGGATGCATATTCAACTATATAACAAAGTCAACCTTTTTGAAATCTTGAGCTCCTCTCAGATTTTGGTTTTGGATATTTGAGGAATGGCTCACAGCTTTAAGTATTTCTCTTTTGTTTTATCCAAGGAGGCTTTACCTATTCTCGTCACCCACAAAGTACAACTCCTCAAACAAAGATAACATGCACCTTTTGACCATTAGCAAGTGCTCCTAACTCAACTTCAAAAATATTCAGTCAACACCAACTGTGCCATGACAGGCATATGTAGATAAATACATGCATGCATATGTATATTGAATGGGCATAGCCATTTTTACTAATAGGACTCCACAGAAGTTACAGAAGTGACACTCTTTGCTGAAGCAGGTTGAAAAAATTCTATTGTTCCAAGAATTATTTTACTAAAACAAATGCAAGAATTTGCAGAAAATAACAGAAAAGTAAGTGAGCTTTACTTGGATACCATCAAGCAAATCCTGTAGGGACTTATTTAGTGCTACTAGCTCTGCAGAGTCATTGCCTGGAGTAGACACCATCATCAAATTTGTTGAAATGATTGTTACCATATGTAAGCAATACATTTCAAGCAGGAGTTATTAGTTAATCATTGTCAACTAGAAGTCTTACCAGCTTTATTGTCATTTTCATCAATGTCCATGATTCCCAAATCGTCGTCGTCATCCTCATTAGATCCTGCTTTATTGCCATTACTGACACCTCCAGGTGGAACAAGTGCTGGAACTTCAAAGCACATGAAGTGTGCAAAGAAAGAACTCTGCAGTTGAAACAAAGTAAGAGCATTTCATTGCCAATTAAAAGAAAAACCAGACTAAAGATGAATCTAGAATAAAACCTCATCTACAAGAAGAGGGATGAAGATTGTAAGCATCTTTGCATATGCCTCAGATACAGTGGAGGTATCTGAATTATTCACATTCTGACCAGGACCAGTAGAACCTTCAAGCCAGACTGTTGGATTTCTTGATGCTTTTGTACTAGCACGAAGCTCATTTGCAAACTCCCGTGCCTGTAAATGAGTGATAAAACTCTCATGGACCATTCAACTAGACTTCTTAGTGAGCTTGATGGCACAAAGCCATTTGATTAAGCAGAGAAAGTTGTTAAGGATACAGTACAAGAACTTACACAAGTAAATAATGATTTGGCAATATTCTCAGACAAGAAAAATTAACCAAAGGACAAGTTTCACCACTTCATATAGGTGGATATGCTGCTTTAGTGGGACCACCTAACTTTATTGAGACCAAATCACTAAAAGGTAATGCTTATGGCACCTATTCCCTAGTCATGGAATATTTTCAAGATTAAGGACACTAGATAGGTGGCCCTTCTCCAGAAATACCTTTGTACTACTTTTCAAACCTAGGGACAGTTGAGGCCTATTCAGTAAATGCCTGAATTGCTTGCCATGCATTCCAACCAAGGTGCTCTCACAGTCAACATCCCAACAGAACATCCTGGTAGCAACATAATATGTTGATAGAATAGCCGGTTCAGGTCTAGGAGATTCTTTCTTGGAAATATGCCTTTCAATAACACATTTGTAAGAGAAAATTGAATCAAGGAGTAGGGCACTAGTACAAGGGACGTTATAGCTCTGCATTACTAATTGCCACAATCATATAGATAAACCAAACAAATGGAAACTAGGAGACCTAAACAAAGTTATATCATTGCCAAATATGAAGGGGCTACAACAGAACTATCTGCAAAAGCAGTAAAAGGGTATATGGAAACTAGGAGACCTAAGCTAAGTTATATTATTGCCAAATATGTGGGGGCTACAACAGAAATATCTGTAAAAGCTGTAAAAGGGTACTTCTTAAACCATCATGTTAAATTGTTAATAGATGGATAGCCATATGAGCACTTATATAAAGGTAGCAGCAGCCACAGCAGATATTCCATCATTGCACTGTGGAATGTTTTCTGACTTGTCACGACTGCCAAGGCCTTATTAGGGCATAAGAGTCATCAAAAAGCCATAGGGACCATTTTGTTGCCGTTGCTCAAATTTACGCTCCCATTAGTATCTCAAGAAAATTTGGCATATCACATCTCTTCTTGGGTATGTATGTATTATTAACATTATTTCTGAATGTAAAGTTGAGAGAGGCACAAAGAAGTAAATTAGTCGGCCCACATTAGATAGGATTGGGAGGTCTAGTCTTGCTTCTGTACCAGTTTGTTTATTATTATGTGAACAACGTCCTGTATCTATACTCGAATATAGCTTCTCTTCTCAAGTGTGGAAGAAAATACTTAAGCATTTCAGTAAATAGAGATAAGGACTTTGGATCAGAGTTTTACTTGGGTAAAGCCAAATTTGGGAGGGTGCAGATTTCAAAAACTTTCAGCAATCATTGATTCCACTTTTTTTGTAAGGCTAGGAATCAGATGCTCTGTTCTAAAGTTGTTCAATCTACTGGAGTAGTTCTTCAGCTAGTTTAGTTAACTGTCAAATATAGATTTGATGACTAAGTTAGAAATATGCATATTCAACTTATGCTCTGTCTAGAACATTACACTGAGTAGGAAGTTGGTCTTTCTGTTTACAAAAAATAGCATTGTTTCAGAAGCTGATTCTCTAGGCATGTAGTGGAAGTACTTCCCTGCATTCTTTCTTGTTCATGGCTTGTGAAGGAATTAGTCCACCCAAAATAAAAAGTTAACAGGGAAGTGACAACTTACTAATTGGGAAAAGAGAAAAAAATTGGACAGGCCCGAAAACCGTAACTCTTCTGCTCATGATGGATTAATGGGTGAAGTTACTATTGCTATAAAACAACTTAGGCCAGGTAGAGTGACCACATTAAACGCTTGCACTTTGTAAGCTTTGAAAAAAAACAACATTGTGGAGATGAAATATGCTAGCTATACATTGTGGATCTGTTTCCCATAGCTTCATGTAAAGTATTCTAAGCTTAACTCTCTCTTGTTTCATTATGTCTACTACTCCCCTTTTCATTTGATGTGGTTAAGTCCACATTCTATGTTTTACCTGTGAGGTTCAGCTTACAGGTAAGGATGAATGTTAAGATAAATGCTTGACATACATTCTGAAAACATTTCATTACAGTTTCAAACTCAAAAATATTATATACTGCTAGCCACGATGGACGCTCGGCACCTCCTCCTTGCTGCCAGTACTCGCACTGGAATATCAGGATCATAGAGGTTTATAATTCTAATTACAGTTAACAATTTATAAATTAGCAGTTAGATTATATTTATTAATTTCACTTTCCGCTGTTTTTTCCATCAGAATGTTAGGTCGCAGATATACATGGGGTATCATCAAAATAAATGAAAATAAAGAAATCACTAGTCATTTTGTGCTTGACAAAGATCCTTTGCACAACAGCCGCAAGCCCAAGGACTGCAGCATGCAACCCAAGAAGTCAAAATAGAACCTTCGCAAATACCCTAAATGAAGTGCACAAGACAATTTCCATCTCATTATCACAATGGAGCATGGATCCAGAATGCAGCCTGCCTTAACTAATATACACCACGTAGGCTCTTTTGTAGTTGCAAAAGAGAAAATAGTGAAGAGGCAAGAGAAATATGAAAGTATCGCTGACAGAGATTGACGTAATATAGTACAATGGCATGGTCAAAGTAAAGTACACTTTGACTAAACAGATTAGCAATTTCATATACTGACCTCCCTGCGAAGAAGCAAATTGAGGGAGCTGCAATAAGCTTTTCTCAATGGACCCAAACAGTTCTTATCAAGACTCTGAGAATACAGAGAAGTTTCAGAAAACATAATAAAGAAGACAATCTTGTAAAGAAGACATTTTTAACTAGTAGACTAGTATGTAACCTTCAAATGTTGCAGGAGACGAGCATAAGTTCTGCATTTATAGCGCAAGTCAGCATGATCAGGTCTCTTCAATTGTCCTCGCTGTTGACAAGCAAACAGATCTTAGAATATCTGAATTAAATGTCCAAAACATAAGAGGATAAAACGTAATTAAATCACCTGAGAAAAATAGCTCTTATCACTTATCATGAAATCCACCAGACTAGCAAAGTAGTTTCTCAAAAACTCGGAAGCTCGTCGCACAAATGTAGTTTTCAATTTTTCAAGTTCTGCTCTCTTCTCCTTGACCTGAACCCATAATACATCTCAGCGAATATATCATTATGCACTCAGAATTTATGACAACCCATAAATAGACATAATAATAGTCGATTCATATTTAGAGAATTACAGAAACAAATGTCCACTTGATTTAACAAAGATACATAAGAAATGTCACAGTAAAATTGATTGAGAAGCACAGTCAACCTGCAAGGCAATCACATAAATAAGTAGAACTATTCTCCTTGATGAATGAACAATTAGAGAGCTAGAGAGCTATCACAATGAAAGGGAAGATGAAAGGTCCAAGAGACAAGTGACCACATAACAAGTGTGCACAAGACTAAAAAGAGAAGAAAAAGAGAGGAAGGGGGGGTGTTATGGTTGTAAAAAGTTACATTGAAGCTCAAGATATGAACCAAGTGCCGCCCCCCCCCCCCCCCCCCAAAAAAAAAAAAAAAACCCACAACCCAAGCCCCTCAAAATAAACAAACAAAACCAAAACCAAAACAAGCCCCTGCTCCCTCTTCCTCTGGTCAGATAACAAAGTGCTAGGTTCAAAATCCACAACCCAACAGAGAATAGCTATATACATGGCAACAGAGTAGCTAATACCACATCTAGTAAGCATACAATCTGCTAAAAGAATGCAAATGTAAAGTGCATACTGCTCGCATATTCGCGTAGCTAGGCTCCAAATTAGGAACTTCAAGGCCCTGTAATGCACTAGTCAGCCACTCGCATGCTTCAACATTTTGGAGCATATGGCCCTCATCAAAAGAACCTCCTGTTAAACATGCTGCATACTACAAGAGTAAAGTTCCATTAGAAGGCACAAACTCAAGACTCCGAAAAGCCAAGTCTCATTTAGATTCCTCAGCTAATGGAATGAATTTCAAAAACGACATACCTCAGATGGTACACGCAACCGTTCAAGAAGCTTATCAAGTTCTTCAATAAGTGATTTATTATTAACAGACTGCATCCCCAATTTGTTATTTCGAGTCTCTATCTGGATGAACATATTAAGTAATCACAGGGTAAGATAAGGAGGCCGAAACTCCAAAATAACAATATGCAGAAATCAAAATCCATATCAAAGCCTAATCTGAAAAGAGGGTGCAAGTAGCATGGAGCTGTAAGCACCAATGGAACAGATCATTTGTAATGCAACAAATCGACTTGCCCAAAGAACATGAATATTAAAGCTCCAGTAGAACCAAAAGCACTAGCTTTAAAATACCTCTTGCCAGTCAATGCCAAAGAATAAACAAAGGCTAGTCGTAGTGCAGAATTTAAAAATGACTTGTCTACAAGCAGTATCTAATTTTCTTAACACAATCACCAGAAAACAAGATGGAAATGCTTTTTAGATGTATGCCAGATCACCTCAAAAACCTACTCTTTAAAAGTAAAAAACCAAAATGTTAAATCATGGGAGAAAAGAACAAAGAAATAAGAGATGGCAATATATTTCAATCCATCAATTCCATTTCCTAGATATTCTAGAAGTCTGCTTGTGAAGGCACGTTTTAAACACTGTTTGCTCTTCCGATAAACTTCTCTGTATATTTACATAAGCATTTCCAAAACTTAAGGAAAAATCTAATCCACCGAGTTGTCAATGTTTCTGTACATCCAAAGATCCTAGGTGTTAATATCAGTTAAATCCCAACTACTCCAAGAAAAAGCTAATGTAGAAAAGTCAAAGCACAATTCACCTCAATTACCCACATACTTCTGAATATGCTAGCATTCTATAAACGAACCAAACAAGGACCGCAAAATAAACCAAGAACCATCTTTGGAAAAGATTCAGTGTAACTGGTCTTTACCGATTCAATATCCTCTCTCATGTGTCTTAGTTTTACATTGAAGATGCCTAACCATTCATCCATATCTTCAACACAGTTTGTTGCTGCCTCGAGTCCTTGCAGTACCTGCAAGACCACATGATTGAACAACAAATGAGTCTTCAACAGAAAGTGCACAGTTAGACTTTTAAAAAAAAAACAACATAAGAGTTTAAAGGGCACCATCTCTAAGCTAGCCATGAGAATAGCATAAGCTCATTAACTGATCCCATAACAGTTAACTTCCATGAAAAGTCCTGATGAGAAGCTGCTTCCTCAGCTGAGGTCATCTACCATTATTACTAGTAATTTGGGCGTAAGAGACAAAATGATCAGGCTCAGGTGAAAGTCATGAGAAGCAGATGAGTGCAAGATTAAAATTTATTTTATGTGTAGTGTGCTTTTTTCTTTGCCTGAGTCAGTTAACAACACGTGTTTCTTTTATAAATACAGTGGGGCAGACAATCTGAGGGACATGCAAGTAACTAAAACTAAACCATCAGATACGTATCAACATATACAAAATAATATTACCTCATCTACTAAAGGTTCACTTTCCAAAATGGCATGCACATTTGCCGCTTCTAATGCAAGAAGCTCTCGTTTCAACCTTTCAGAGAATGCCTCTGCTTCACCAATTCCCATGACATAGCTGCACAGGATTTCCTCAAATAATCATGATCTTTGTTGCAACATAAGCAGCTAAAAAAGATTATTGGAAATGGTTTGCATTCTAATCTCACTATACTGGGAAAATGACAAACACCCAGAATGATCATATGCAAAACGAACCATCGCCAATAAAATTCACTATTAGTGATATTAGTCCTTTAGCATTAAGAATTGTCAGGTTCAGTACCTCTTCAGCCCAACAACATATGGAACACAGATTCAAGTCAATGCATGTTCACATGCTCTAAAGGTAGGCTTAGATGAAGAGGATGTAACCTATTCAGCACATGACTGCCATTCCAGAGTGACATGACCATCATCTACTCCATAACATACCATTAAATGGCAATATCACTGCCAGAAATTAAAAATATGTCAATTTCAACAACCAATGGCCAGGTTAAGAGTGGAAAAAAGAAGTTCTTGAAAAAGTTTAAGTGCAGTTAAGAATTAAACAACCTACTCTTGAATACCTCTTTCCTTTTCAGGGTGTGCATCATACAGATTCTACACTCTCCTCCTCTTCACCTGCCCCGATATCTTCCAATTTCCACTTTCTACAGCATCTAATTCTTGTGAGTTCTTACCTTCTTTTCACTCCATTAAGTAAGTCTGAATCTTTTACTTTCATGACCCCATATTCTTCGTACTTTTGGACTATGTGAAGCAAAGGAGACCTAAGCAACTTTTACAGGATTTCAACAAATTGTACACCCTAAAAGAGAATAGGGCCATTACCCAAGCAGGCAGAAACCACAAAAGCATTGATACCTGATGGCACTTAGCAGACTATCAAGTTTTAAGAGGTCCAAAATATATTGTACAACAAAACAAGCACCAAAATTACAAGGATGTTAGGATTGTCAGTTGCTCACACACCTCTCGATCAGAATTTTCCCTTTCCTAGTCTGTTTTCGAGCAGAACATATCAATCTTCAGATTTTCAGCTCATAAAGTATAATTGTACTTCTCCAGAGGGACCTTTTGTGCAGCATGAAATGGTCTGAAATGGATTGCAGCACCAAACTAACCCCAGAGAAGGACACTAAGGGCGCGTTTGGTAACCATTCTCGTCCCAGAAATAGGTTTTTTTGAGAATGATTTTTTTTGAGAAATGGTCTTCAGATGAGTTTTAGGGAAGAGAAACGCGTTTGGTAACTGCACAAAATTTCTGTCCCTAGATTTTTTTTCATTTAATTTAAAAAATATCAGTAAAGACAATAAATTGATATATGAAACACTTTTCTATTACCTAAGACAATAACTTTTGTAAATTAAATTCATACCTTCATAATAAATAAATAAAACTATTAGTTGGATGATTTATTAGATGAACAACCAAGAGGAAACAAAGTATAAAAATATCCAACTTCTTTTCTTGGAGCTAATTCTGTTTAAAATGGAGATTGGCCTAGTTTTGGACTCAGTTACTCTCATCATCATCTTTTCCTCTTTCTTTCTTGTGCTTGATACGATGGAGTTGTGCTGTACAAGGAACTAATATAGTGAATTGCGGTTTGAGCGAGATCTCATCTTGAGAGTCGATTGCTTTGGTGATATGAGCATTGTTAGAGGGATGAGACAAAAGTGAGGAAGAAAAGCCAGGAATTGAGAAGGAGCCAAGCTTATTTTTTTTCGTTATTTTCAATAACAAGGGACGTAAATGAACATTTAGAGAGAAATACCGTAAAATATTGCACGTGACGAATCTACCATGATATACACACAATATATAAGGGAAAGCATTAAGTACAAAAAAAAAAGAAAAGAAATGCAATCAACTTGATCAAATGAAAGTTTGAAAATTTATTTCTCCTTTTGCACTGTTCAAACTTGTCTGAGAAACAGAGAACCAAAAAATTTTTGGTTCTGATTTCTCGTCCCTGGCTCATCCCCAACTTTTTTTTCATCCCGGGAATAGAAATTTTAAGGGTATTTACCAAACAAGTTTCTCGTCCCAAACTCGTCCAGGGACGAGAAACCAAGAACCAGAATGGTTACCAAACAGGCCCTAAAGCCCCAAGGTGTGCTTCAATCATAACATCCAAGGATATGACATAACAGAGATCCATATTTAAAACTTAAGGCAGCCAAAGGTTTTTCCCTTCATGGTAGATTGTGGCCAGAAAAATGAACTAGAAAATGGTAAAGTGACTATTATTGCATCCCAACAACTGCACCAAGGGGAAGGTGATAGATCGTAAAGGGACATAAACGGACCTCCATGTACATGAAGAGCGACCAAATTAAGCAATCCAATAAGATTATTAGTCAATATCACTGAAGGAGTAGTGGTGTAAGTTGGAAAAAAAATGAAAGCTATAGAAAGGATTAGCAGATCCCAGTACAGATGGTAAGCTCCAAAATACATTTAATTCAAATTAGAATGACGATAAAAGGATGCAACCAAACCACCTTGAAGTAATGTTAGTTTTTACTTAACAAAAGACATGAAATAGATCACTGACAAAACATCTGGAAATAATTGAGGAATACCATTTTCACCAGAGTAAAAGATAAGAAAACATACGTTCCCAACAGAGCTTCCATGTCCTCTTCCTCGGCTTGGGAGACTAGTTCTTTTTCAACTGTTACTTTCAAGTCACTTTCTGTTACAGCAGTAACAGCAGGCCCATCTTCCAGGTTTCTTTGAGTAGTGACTGTTGGTGTATTTTCCTACATGAATCCTCATTTTAGTCCAAGCATCAAAGAAACCATATATGTATATAAAAGAACAGGACTGGAAAAAGTAATTTTGGATAGAGCCTGACATTGATTAAATAAGAAGATGACTTGGTTCATTAGAGACAATCCGCAAAACAAATTAAAAGTGATGAAGGATCATAGGAAAAAAATGATACTGGTCACAGATTATTGTAGCAGCTTTGTTCTACAGTTCTTTTGTGACCTTATTTGAATTTCAGAGTCCTAAAAATAGAATTCTATGCCTGTTAGCATCTATGGGTTGTTCTGAATTTGAGAATTTTGAATCTTGACATTTGAACGAAGTTTCTTTTCAAGAAAGTTGTTTCTTATTTTCCCAGGTCTTAGAATCCAAAACAGGATTGTTACATCGTGATTGCTTTGAAGCTGTCTCTGTTTTGCTTTTTCAAATCTGTTCTTCAAAGCAGATACAATACTCAAGTTTGTTCAGAATGTCCAAACTTGAAAACTAATGATTCAGGGAGTACGACAAGAAGCATGTCAATATGCATGCTTTGCAGTCACTACATGATAATGATTTGACCTATCAATTATATAAACCTAGAAGCATGTGCATGTTTGCATGTCCATGTGGACTTTTCCATGCCATGCTACTTCTATATTCTTTCAGAGCAATCCATTGGAAGTTTTAAATTAGTTCATATAATCATGTAAAAATCCTGTCGCATTGCATGGATAACAGACCATACCTTTATAACTCGCATCAACAGATTCTCTTAGTATTATTAAATACGCCGATGATGCAACAGGTCCACAAATTGGAATGTAAAAATTTGCTCTTCTCGTCAAAAGAAAAAAGAAAATAACTCACCTTAGCCCAAAGAGCCATTTCGACAACATCTATTCCAACTACTTTTGGCAGGCGACCAAGGACATCTTTAAAGATATTTAGGATGCAAAGTAAAAGGCGGTTCCTATAGAAGAATCAAAGAAAAGAATTTAGTGGGCGATCATAACTAAGAAACTTCAGTTAAATGCAGGGAAAAAATGATACTGCGAGGGACTTCGCCTATGTACTAATGTGTAATTACCTGTCATCGATATTGCGCATTGTCCATTGAGGAGGAGCAACACTCTGGCTTCTGAGGTTGTCAAATCCCTATAAGAGGCTCAATAAGAAGCCAAATATGATAAATGGAGAAAAAATGGAATAGCAAATTTCAGAAGTAAATATTGCATAGCTGTTTCCTTTCCTTATGTTCTTTTGTCCACAAGTCAGATCATGTAGATCACTTAATTTATATAAAAATAATTTGATTTAAAGCTATGGCCTTACCAACATAAATGTGCATCCACTGGGGTCATTTGTTATAACTTCAACCTTTGAAAGATGCTTGAGCTTGTACAGCTTTGCAGGCTACATTGGCAGACAATAACAGAAACTTTTGCCGTCACCAGCATTTTAAAATGAAAAATACATAAAGAGCAATGCATAATAGAATAGGAAACTAAAATTTGTGGAAGCCAAGAGTAGGGTCTTTGAATATGCCCCCACATGATTTGATCACTCCTTTCAACAAAAATGAAATAATCATGCCTCTTGATAGATTTCTCTACCCTTATTTCCTGATAAACACAGTATGTGCTTATATTTGGTACTGCCAATTAAATGTGATGATTGATCTCTCATATAAACTGGCCAAGGTCCATCCTTTATTGATAAATTCCATAGATAACACAAAAATCCAAGATAGGAACATAGAATAGGAACCCAAAAAAAAATGTCAGGGGACCAGTCATAAGAGGAGCATAATATTAACCATGCATATAGCTGTCAATTTGGCCAGCGAGGTAGAAATGCATTTGTGGGCTGTTAAGAAAAGGCGGTATTATCAAGTACAAATATGTGAAGGAAATTGAAATACCTCAAGTACTCCCCCAGTGGAATATTTAAGTACCCGGAGAAAAGCTTTTGTTCTCTGACCTTTTGACTTTGCTGCATGAATCATGATGCAGAGGCCGACATTCAGCACCCAAATAAATGAAGAAATAATAAAGATTCTTCCAAATTAATCTTTGACAGAGTAAAACCCTGGGGAAAAGAGTCATAACAGCAAATGGTAACCAGGAGAAGGGGGATTTTCCTTAGCAATGCCAATGTTTTAGGTCTAGCCCGCTCACCACCTCTAAACACAAACAACACTCTAGGATTCCCAGCCATTTAAGAACACAAAGTGATCGTATCATTGAACCTGATCGAGACATTTTCTTATAACGGAACCACATGAAGACATCAGATAGTCAGCATCCACAAGCAGGCATCAGAAGTTGATGGCTCCAGCGGATAGTTCCAAAATACTCTGTAAGCACTCAGCTTGAGCATACACCCTAATGGTCGTTATCATTCAGCTCAGTACCATCAACGATCTCGTGCAAACATGCCTTCTTATTGCTAAGCTTACCTACATAGCTCCTTATTCCCTGCTCTGATGAACCTATTTTTGTTCAGAAAGTTCTTTGCAGCATTTCCATTTCCGGAAAAACAGATGACTAAGTAAAAGGACTCTGCAATCCCCCGTACTGTCATTGTTCCCATTCTTAGATCAAGCAATTAGTTATTCCCTGGAGTATAGCCCAACAACCATACTAAGCCTGTTCCATGTTAAGACTGATCCCGCTGCATTTCATTGTCATCCTAAAAAATGTGCATCTGCCGGAGACGTGTTCATTCTCGAAGCGAAATGCATAACCGAGCCTAGAATTAAGTCCAGATCACTGAAGCTAGAGGCAATTCAATCGACCGAAACAATCGAAGAGCCGAAAAGAAAACAAAGGAAGAGAAACTGCGGACGAGGGACGCACTGGAGAGAGCAAGGACCCTGGGCTTGGCCATGTGACGGCCGAGCTTTCCGGACTTGCCCCAGATCCCGCGGCTCTTGGCGACGCGGATCGACATCGCGATCTTCTCCTTGGTGCCTTCGATGGCGGCCTCGCATGCTCGCCTGAGCTCCTCGTCGTCGGCGCTGGATTTCGCCATTGGCGCGGTCCCCTGCGGCTCTTCACAGCTCGCCGCCGATTCAGGTAACAACGCGTGCGAATCTCGCGATTTGCTTGCTCTTCCCGGTGAAGAAGACGAGCGTGTCCTATGCCAATGCCAAGCATGTGAAAATTGATTAATCCACTCTAATGATGATCGATCTTGCGGGTTCGGATCCGGTCCGAATCGCCCCGGTTTTATCTCTCGGGTCTCGAGCCTCGAGTTCCTTTTTCTCCTTTTTTCAGTGCTTACAATTCTTTTTTTTTTAATTAATGTTTACACTTTACGGTCAAATTGGATGGTTGCAAGGATGGCTGGCGCAGGTGAGCGGTCGGCTATTCGTGCTACTGCGTACTACGCAGGCTCTGTATATACTTTTATCGTCTCGCTTAATTGACAATAGTAATCATTGCTTTGAATCAGAATAATTAAATATTAAATTATGTCTTTGTTTAATAATTTAAATTTTTAAAATAATTAATAACATTCTCACTAATTTTCAAATGATATTAGAGCCAACAATTTGCAGGCACTCCTCCATTCCCACCATATTAAAATCGAGCACAACCTTTATTGACTCAGGCTTGGATATTGAGGCATCGAACACAGGCACCAAGGATTTAGGCTGTGTGTCGGCTTGGTTGCCGAAGAGGTGATCCTGCATACCAAGATCAAGGAACCAATATCGGGATTTTCCATGCCCAAAAATATATTTTTGGATCCGAGTGTTGATATATAATCATATTTTGGAATCATTTTCCTAAATTAAGGTTTGGTAGGAAAATGTTTTCGTTGACTCAATTTATAAGGGAATCAAATGTCGAAAAATTTAAATAAAAAAAACTTTTTTCCACGAAACAAACGGAAACTAAAATAGATTGATAGTGATTACAAGTTCCGCTGTTCTCAAATCCCTCTCCCTATCTCTTGTTTTCCTTTTTTCCTTTCTCTTTCTTTCATAGTTCTTTTATGGATTTTCCCTTCTTTTTTTCCTCGAAAGTAATATCGGATTCTTAGCTCATATCCTCTTCATGTCCTATAATCAGCTCCCTTGGTGTCCTTTCAACTTGGATTTGCAAAAGGATATGCATGCTTCGTTTAAAATCAGAATTGGTATCTCTGGCTTGCCTTTCATCTTTGCTGGGTTGAAGCTGTGGAGCATCGACAGTAAATACAAGCGCTCTCCCATTTTAAATCGTACCGACCAGAGAACGGTTTGAAAACGGTTTGCATGTTGAATAGTTCCCCCCTCTCTGATTGGACAAGGATGAATTTGAAATCCGTTTTGGTTAAGCATCTTCATGAATGACACATGTTGACTTACCTAAGCCTTGATGAAACTGTAACCAGTTTCCGCGAGTATTTGCTAGTCCTGAATTACTTGCAGCCAAAAATACTGAATGTAAATTGCCAGTAATTGAGGGATTTCTTGATTGGGTGAATCAATTACCCTGAAAATAGAATGCTGGTTCTACTTCTAAGCGAAAAGCGTGCGCATCAAGCACCATAATCTACTACAGGAATATCAGGTATGGCCAATCTGGGCTACAGTACTCGCAATTCGTCATCATTCTACTTCTTATAATCACCACAATCCTTGCCATCCCCATTGAAAGTAAGCAATCTCAGCCACCACAAAAAACTTTCATCAAAAAGAGATGCTTTATCTCATTCATTCACTGAAACCCTTGAAAATAAAAGTAAATTTAGGAACCAAAAATTTCAACTCAAGAATAAAAAGGCAATGACCAAAGCAGAGAGTTACAAAGAGACAGCTTTATATCAACCATTGGATCAATGACACAGAAAGTTCCACTCTGTGAAACTCCTAGAGTTGAAGGCTTGAAGCTGTCAACTGCCAAGATTTAGAACTGACTATAATACTAAGTAGACAATGCATCCATGAAGTCAATTTACTGCTGCTATGTCACAGGGAAACATGAATTTAACGTTCGGGATTGTAAATAATCAACACAAAAGCACAGTCCCAGCAGGCCATCCGCACAAAAAAATTTCGAACCTCAACGCTTGGAAAATTGAGGAGCTTTACGAGCTTTCTTGAGACCAACTTTCTTCCTTTCAACTACTCTCGAGTCCCTAGTCAAAAGTCCCTCCTTTCTCAAAGGCGATCTGTGGTCTTCACTCACCTTGAGCAATGCACGGGCAATGCCCAAGGAGATCGCTTGAGCCTGACCAGAGAGGCCTCCACCATGAGCTTTAACGAACACGTCATAACTGGTTTCATAACCCAGAGTTACCAATGGTACTTTGACATATTGAAGCCACAATGGGTTGCCCTGAAGGTACTCCTGTGAGCAATTCATATTTGCCCATCACAAAGATGCCATTGCCATTAATAAACAATAAAAAGCAATGGAGCTAACAGAAAACATATTATCTTATTATCTCAAACATAGTAATCCACTGTGTAAGGCATTAGTCAATTGACTAAACCAGCATCCCTTATGCCTTGTAATTCATACTGTTAGCAATCCAGTGCAGAAGGCCTATAAAGAGATGGTTGTGTTTTTTAGGTTGACGCACCATATTTCCATTGTGACAAATTTAACACGACCTTTCAGAAGTACCAAAAACAAAAACTACTATAACCATATTGATAAATTAAACACGACCTTTCAAACTTATAAAAACATTGCACAATGTTTTGCCTATGTAACAAAAGTAGCATATGTTAGTCCATCATAGGAAGGTCTAGAGCTTTATCCAAAAGGTCCTATTCTGGAAAATGAAAAAAATAAATCCAATAATTGTTTCTATGAGAGAGAACTATTTACGCTTGTTTAGATAAAATAATAAGATTTCAGTGTCAGGAGATACTGCAAACGACATTAAGATGCAAGTGGACCATATTTAAGGGGTTGAGAATGCTTTAGTACTAGCCGTGAATAGCTATCAATGCAGTGAGAGTCAGGAGGTTGACATGTGGACAAATTAATGGTAAGAACGGATGGAATACTAGACAATGCTATTTTTGTCACGGTTGAAAAAGTTTGTGTGTTCTCTAATGCATTTGAAATGTCATGCTAAATGTATCAGAGCAGTAAAAGGTTGTGTTTTTTTGTTTGGCCGCGCGGTGGGGGGGGGGGGAGGGGATACGTTCGAAATGTCATATTAGATTTATGTAGTAATAGAATATTGTGCTCTTCTTTTTTCTTTTGTACTCGGCCAAAGGTACTCACATGGTTCAAAATAGGACATACGCACAAGAAGAAAGCAAGCATTTTAATTGGTGTAGAAGTAATCAGAATATAGTACTCAAACAGCCATTTTTATAAGTCAGATAGCTTGACCGAATGGCCTTAAACATGTTTATAGAATTTCATTTGGAATCTCTCACCAAGAAGACAGAAAAGAAGCACAAATCCCTCTTATAATCCTAACTAGTTACAAAAGAAATGCTCCACCATCCACTCAACAGCTTACATATTTCTACCAACAACATCAATAACCGAAAGTAGATTGATTTAGAGGTCTGTGTAAGCAAAATAAAGACCTCTGAGTATCTGACAGAGGGTCCTGGCCATATATTCATAAAGACAATTGGCAGATGGATATGGAAGACGGCCAGCATTAAAGCCTACACACTCTAATCCAGAACTTATCCTGCAGTGAAAGAGTTTTCCCAAGCCAAAAGGAAATAAGAAAAGTAGATCTCAAACAGACTGTGATGCAGAACTGCTTATTTCAAGGGATAGCAAACTGGTTCATCTGATATCAACAGAATCCAAAAATAGGAACTTCCCTTCCTTTTTTCCTCAGCCTTTGTCTCAATAGACAATCTCCATTGTACCCCCACCATATGTATCCAATCTCCTTTAACTATCACACTTTTGCTTCTTAATGGAGATGAGGTGTCTCTTCAGACTTCAAGAAGACATGAAAGGAGTTTTCTAGCTTCCCAAACCCACTTCCCCCAGCAAGTACAAAATCACACAATGCTTGAAGCTAGAAAGTTGACATATAAGATGCGGAGAAATACAATGGACTATCAGCAAGCCTATCTTCATCTACATGCCCCCTCCCCCACATCCAGAACTTAACATGGGAATGTGTTGTTCCCCACTAAGGATTCTCTACAGTATTTAAGTTCAAAAAGCAGATGTCACCGTGATACAATTTTTCCACTCAGATGCTTACGTGGAAAAATATAAACCCAGCATTAAGCTCTTCCAATAATCCACCACTCCATACTGCCCGTGTAAATTCAGACTAGGTCATTCAGAAAGTTATTAACGTGTGATGGTCAGTTTTCATTGTAATGAACTCGATTCCTCAAAGTGCTCATTTTCCATGAAAGTCCTCCTAGATTCCAATGATGGGTTATGTACATTTCAAGCCCAAGCGGAGATTCAGCATTTGCTGAAGGACTCAGAAATTTAAGAAAAATTGAATTAGTCAGAAAAGGAGAGGAAGCTTAAGGAGAATTCATTCTCACGTCAGCAGAATTGGCGCTCATTTCCCACGAAAGATCTAAAATGAAAAGGGTGAGAAAGTTATCAGTTGAGATAGGCATTAGACCATAGTTAGAGGGCTTCATGTACCATGGTCAGCTACTTCAGGAGTTTTCCAGAGTGACACACATTTCTAAAACCTCAAAAAGGTTAAAGCACCATCCAATCACTCTATCCTTTGGCATACGCATGCACGAGTAAAGCTATAAATTGTATCAAGTTAAAACTCACATCGCATCAACAAATTAGAACAAAAGGCAACAATGAGACAGAACTTAGCAATTACTCCAAGCATCGAATTCATTCCACAAGAGGAAATAATGCAACTAAGCACTACAATTTTTCATCGCTGAAGCCCTGCAAATCCAAAAGAGAGGCTCCGCACTCAACCTTGTCACGCGTTCCAGAAGGCGGACACGATAAACGCACACAAACACAAACCAACCGATCCCGTTTCTTCAGAATCACCATACCGAGCGCCAGCATTCCAACTCGAGCTACCCCAAAATGAAAGCAGCACCAGATTTACCTTCGCGTCCCGACAGTTGATGATGACTTTACCGGTGCCTTCCTGCAGAACGACCCGAGCGATGGCGCACTTCCGGCGCCCGGTGCCGAAGATCGACTGGGCGGCGAACCCGCCGGGGAGCCTCGACTTGACGTACTTGCGGAGGTCCGCAGCCTCGGGCGCCTCCGGCGCGGCGGCGACGGAGGCCGACACGGCGAGAGGGGAGGGCCCGGAGGCAAGCGAGACGGAGAGGGGCCTGGGGCGGGCGAGGGAGAGGGCGCTGGGCTTGGGAGAGACCTGGGAGGAGAAGGAGAGGGAGGAGAGGGAGGAGGCGAGAGAGGATATGGTGAGCGCCATTGCCTTCTGGTATTCAGCGAGCGAGAGAGCTCGTGTCCCGATAATTAATACATTCGGCTCTTCCTGACGAGGCCCTGCGAAGCCGAATGGTTAAGTACGTCGAAAATGTAACCAAGGCTGAAATGTTTTATATATATTACGCAATTAAATTTTAAAACTAAAGTGTAAAAGTATTAATTGATTCTTAAAATATTTTCAAAAAGTATAATCAACCAAAAAAAATTCAATTGGATTATTTTGACAAGTTTTGAGGAACTTGTTGCAACTTAACGGAAAGATTTGATTGGATCAATTTAATAAAATTTAAGACTTGATTACACTTTTTTGAAAATTTTTGGACTTCATTGTGCTTTTGTGATGATGCATTTGAGTTTTAAAACTTTTTGTAAAAATAAAGTGAACGGAATCACTTATTTAGACCAATTTAATAAGTTTTAAGATTTGGTTGTACTTTTGTTATAAGTTTTATGACTCGATTACACTTTTATAATAAGTATTAAGACTTAGATCACACTTGTGAAAAACGTTAGGGCTTGATTATACTTTCGTAACAAATTTTATGATTTTCAATGCGCTTATGTTGGTTCTTTTTGCTTTTCTTCTTTCTTCTTCAGAGTAAATGCTAGAATGATAGATGAACCGTTGGGATCGATCAAATTAACATTATTATATATAAACAAAACAAGATCGGAAAATATTCAACCCAGCACATCCATCAACATATTTGTTCTTGTAACTCGATCTCGATTCACTCTTTATTATCGAGACGCATAAAGCTTAGCTCGGGACATTGCCAAAAGCGCACCAAGACCGATTCATTTTGCCCAAAAAATAAATCGATTTTTGGATAATATTTTCTTGAAAACAATCGGTCGTATAGCTTGAAATAATTCATCACTAAAAAATTTTCATTAATAATTTACATTTAATACTATCATCAGAATGTATTTTTCGTTTATTTATTTTTGTAAGTTATACAACCAATTGTTTTCGGAAAAAAAATATTTTTTAAAATTATTAATTGTTCGTTATACAAACGCTCTATAAGACCATGAGAATTTGACGCATTGACAGATGATCCATGAAAAAATATTTTGTTTTCGGTTGTCATGACTCTGCTAAATAGCATGTGGAAGCATTTTCCTCTGTATGAGTGTTATAGATCTAGATACATCGTTGCCAATCAAGTACAGACTTAGGTGAAAACAAGGCAGAGCAAATCGGCTGGCAAGTATTTGGACAGGTTGAAAGATGATACAATAATTGTAAGTTTTGGACTTGGAGAATTATCTTCTCTACCAATTGAGCCTCAGCACTAATTGCAAATTGTATAGAGTAGCCGAAAGTTCTATGTTGGCGATTCTTGGGCCACCCCAACGCTAGGAACCGGCCCGCGCAAGCTCAACAAATTATCTTGTAAGACTAATCGGGCCATGTCGGCCCACGTGCCGAGCCCATACACGATTTACTCTCACCCTTTTTTTTTTTTTTTCAAATTACTTCAATTACCACATAACAAGGGTTCCATCTCTTTCCCTAGGATGGAACTCGTCGTATCGAATCGAGCGGTGTATATGACATTGTTTCGTCGGAATTGCATCCACCACGAAATATCTTTCATTGAAAAGTAGTTTTTTTATTTGTTTTTATGAGAGTAGATAGGTTAGTCTCGATTCCGAACGAGAAATATCACGAGTATGCAAAGGAACCAGTCATGTCAAATGGAATTGAAATTACACAAACTTTATTAGCACGTCGGAGTGGATGCGATTGTGAAGAAGTTTCTTGTGGTGGAGAATCCTACATACAAGTGGACCAAGGTCAATCCTTTCAACAAGTTCAAGCTCAGCTCAGGCTTGATAGACATATATGATGGTTAAGCCCCTGTCAGGACATTGGCAGAGCTAAGATGTATAATGACCATTATGACTTGGCTCAAAATGTAGATCAAAAGATGATAATTGAGAATATGTCTCTAATTTAAATAGGTTTTCCAAAAGGCATTTTTCTCTTGTGGATGAATTATATTATAGCTTCTACTGTAATATTAGATACAATTGAGCAAACAAGATGAGTATCCCATTTTCTCTCTATGTATGATATCTGTGAATTCACTTTGGGCTTAATGTAGGCATGAGAAACTCTCATGGGTGTGAGCGATTAAAATTCTATAATTCCCCGATTTGATTGGCAGATTATATGCAGCTGGTTCTCCTTGTACAGAAGATATCGACACTCAAATTGAACCATACAAATCTTTAGTATTTTTTTATATTGTTCATCGTTTTAGTTCTCCAATGATATCTTGTTGATTTAATTACAAGATCGTATTAGCTTCCGCAGTATATTAGAATAATTATAAAGAAAGAAACGCAATCGTGAGCTAAGAGGTCTGTTGCTTTGGTGCCCTTAGCAGCCAGTGTTGACGCGAGAAGATCTGTCATGTCGACTCGCCCCATCTTGTTGTTGGCTCGTGGAAAGAAGAGGGAGAGGCAAAGTCTCTTTTCCTGCTGAACCAACCGTTTTCCTACGAAACATTTTCCCTCGCAAAGTTTCGGCCGAAAGTAAGAGATGGTCTGCAATGCAATACGCTCAAGGTTGCACCTAAGAAGTAAGACTGATCAGATCGCCAATCATCCAAACTTTATTGCATCAACTCATTAGATCATATTGAACTTGAAACCCAATCGAGAAAGACAGTCTAAATACAAAACTGGGTGTGCAACCACCCTTGAATACAAACTGAAAATGCTAATTCAGCTACATCACTGCTTTCCCTTTGGAGATCATGTCTCTGTCCCACAAATGGACTCTGAAGTTAGATGACTACTTGCCGAATCACGGTTGAGTTGGTGGAAGTCGATTCGGTGAAACCAGCATCAGTGGCATCCTTTTTGCTGGCCTTTCGGCCAGGGGACAACTCGAACTTGACCAGGAATATGCTGTTGCTATGCTGCTATTTGTATCCGCTACCACCCACTGTCTTGACTATGATTTTGCAGCGTTCAAATAGATCAACGCTCTGCGGCAGATCCTCCCCACTTCTTCACGCGAGTTTCTGCCTCCTCAGCCTGCCAAAGAATGGGGTAGACAAAACAGTTAGTATTGAGTCATGATATTCATAGGCACTATCTCGCAAAGGAAAAGAAAATGTGCCGAGAGCAAGGATCACCAACCTCTCTGTTCCAGTTGGTAATTGAAGTGAGAACTATGAGGATTAATGTTTGCAAGCAAATGCCTCCAATCATACCTGACCAGATACCCTGCAAGCATGGAAGCAGAAGCACACATCAGAAGGGAAAAGACGGGAAATTCGAATAGATCAACACTCTAATGCATGTTTCATTTGTTTTTTTGAGCAATCACTGCATGATTGGCAGATTAATTATTTGGGATATTGACATCACAAATCCTACTATGAGAATGATAATTCCATTCCAAAGACTATCCAAAAGCTTTCGCATGCATAATCAATGTAATCAAAATCACCCAAGATAAATGGTCTTTGGAACGTTACCTCGACTCCGAAACCAAATGTGAAACCCAGGAGTATGCCAGCAGGCAATCCAACAATATAGTAGCAGCCAATGTTGATGTATGCGACAATCCATTGCCATCCCGCTCCAACAGCGACACCTTCACAAGAAAAACAGAGAAGAAATTTGAGAAATCAAGGACAAAACTGGTTTTGCGTTATCAAAGAATAGGCTTCAATATTGAAATTTATACATATCACTCCAAGCTAATTGTTGTAATGACAATGCAATTTGCAGCCACAAGGGAGTTTTGCAGAATCAAAAGGCAAATAAATCTAAATTATGTGCAACTCCAGAATTCATAATAAAATTCTGCAATAGATGCTATGAGAATGGTTCTCTTGATCCTCACCAGACAAGACGGGTTGGAGACTGTTTAAGAGAACAGTGATGGCAAGCAAGGTAGCTAGTTTTGTGGTTTCAGCAGCAACCGCATCACTTGTTGTGAAGAGGTACGGGAAAATATCTCTCGTTGCAAACACCACGATCATGCACACCACCCCAATGGACACAGAGGTGACGGAAACCACCCATACAGCAAATCTTGCTGCTTTGGCATTGCCAGCTCCAAGCTCATTTGATACTCTCACACTGTCAACTTTCACGTGGTCAGCCAGTCATACACAATATTGTTGCTCTCAAATGAGCTACTAGGGATTCGGATCTCTACAGAAAGCTGAATAATAACAAAGAACAGAGAAGAGCATTGCACCTAATCGCAGCATTGAATCCAAGCGCAATCATTGCATCCCATCCTTGAATATTCATGCTGCATAATGGGATTAATAAATTAAGGAAATTACCCCAAGTGAAGATAAATAATTTCAACACTGTCCTACCTATAGGTGCATGCAACCATTTTAGGTCCCAACTTGGTTATAAATTAACAACACAAGAAAGAAAAGAAATCATTAAGGAACGTACCAAATAGAAATGGCATCAACTGGAATCAGGGGATCTGCCAAACGTCCTGTAATCACCACCAGGATCATCAAGTACCAAAACTCCAAGCTGCCAGAAAAATTTCAACAGCATAAATCGCATCATTTCTTTATGGCACAGTCCCACTCTATCATACAAAGTTGGGAAGAGAACACATACCACAACATCACGGCAGAGGCCAAAGAAAGCTTGACAAAGCCCCATAAGTCGGCAAATGCCAGCCATGAGAATCCATCCCAAGCACCGTCTGATTTGGTGATGAAGATATACAGCAGTTGGCCAATAATGATGAGCCACCACGATGTGTTCAGGGTTATTGCTGCTCCAACCAAGCCGTATCCGAGCTTAAGTATGAACAGCCAGCTAGCTACCGCATGTATTACTAGTACTATGGCTGAGATCCAAGCCATTACCATGACCTTGCGTTGCGCTTGTAAGAACTTCTGGATTGGAAAGTTCAACGCATATGCAAACAACTGCGGAAGCATCCACAAAGCAAATTTGCCTGAATGGAAACATGCACATGGTCATCAACTAAAGTCAATTAACCACACACAACGAAAATGACTTGGGAAAAATTGTCACTGACCAGCAGCTTCAGAGATTTCAGTGGTCTCTCCAATGAGCTCAAGAATGGGAGGAGACCACACGTAGATAGGAACCAAAAGACAGGCCGTGGTCAGCAAAATGACCCATGATCTCTGCATGTACACCCCCAGCATCCTGATCTGGCCCGCACCATATGCTTGCCCACACAGTGTCTCCAATGCACTCCCCATTCCCAACTGCAACAAAAAACACCCACAAATATTTTCACATCGCATTGCCTCAAATACGCTAGAAGTCACAGAAATAAGGGATCTTTTTCATTAGAAGAGTAAGCAACTGGTGACTTCGACCGATTTAACTCTGTTAAAAGAAGGCATTAATAAGCCAGCTTGATGTGTCTGGGGCCAAGTTGACCCTTTTGTCAGGTCCCCATGCTCCTCTCTCTCTCTCTCTCTCTCTCCCTCTCTCTCTCTCTAAAACATACCCCATTTACTTTTGCTGGAAAGGGTCATTGCGCTTTTAGCCTAAAGAAGACATGTCAATCCACAAACTTTAACTGGGGAGATCGGATGCAGAGCTTCCCCTTTGCATCATGAGGTTTTTACTTTTTCTTTCTCGGAAACCAAACATGGGCTTCTGGTTACTTTAATTAAGGAAAAGCACGAGCCTTCATACCCGATTTGGAGCGGAGCCTACATGCACTTCCATTTCTCTATCCAGAACACGAAATAACGACCGAGTTCAAGTGCTAACAACTATAGAAAAGGCTCTTGCCCCAACCAAAGGGAAAAGAAAGAGATTAAAAAAAAAAAAGAGTTAGAAAGGTGCCACTGATTTCACAGTATGTCGGTAACTCCTAGAGAACAGAGCTTGGCTAGGCATAGCAACATCTACTGGTACAACTTGACTTTTATATAAGTGGGCCTAGATCAAGTTAGCAAAATCGACCCGAATGCCGAGCTAAAAGAAACAGAGGTGTTGTTGAAATTCTCTAAGAGAACTTGTTGTACGGAATGAAGCTGGAAGAAGCAGAACGAACTGATCTGCGTCTCTTTACTAATGTCATCTCTCTCAAACGCCATAACATATGTGGTGTTCCATTCCCTTCTTTCTCTTAAACAGAAAAAAATGAAAAAGCAGAAGAGTCCAAAAAGCAGAGGAACCCGCGCTCACTCTGTTTTCCTGTTTCCTTCTCTTCTGGGAACATGCCAAAAAGCAAAGGAAGCGCTAAAGGCGAAAACCCAGCAGTAATGGGACGTTACCATGACGCCGAAGGCGAGGCCGGCGATGACCGAGTTCTCGACGGAGACGGCGGCGAGGTCAATCTCGCTGACGAGGCCGGCAAAGGTCTGGGTGAGGGCGCCCAGGGAGTACTGGGAGAGGGCGGTGAAGATGGCGGGCCCCGCCAGCTGCCAAAGCCGCTTCGACTCGCTTCCGATCTCCTTCATCACCTTCGTCCTCTTGCTCCCGCTGTTCTCCACCCCATTGCTGTGGTTGCTGCTCGTCAGAAGTGGGCTCTCCAACGCCATTGCACTCCGCACTCCGTTGCTGGGTGGTGGCGCAAGTGCGAGGCTGTTTTGAGAGTGTAGTGGGCTTTCGGATTTGCAGGAGTGTATTTATGAAGGTTTGAGAGAGCGAGAGACGGAGAGGAAGGGTTTTAGGAAGGAAACGGGCCAATAAACAAACAGAGAGAGAGAGAGAGAGAGAGAGAGAGAGAGAGAGAGAAGGGAAAAGGTGGCGTTGAAGAGGAAGAACCTGTGGTTCAGGATAGAACAGGTAGGTGGAGAGGAAGTGAAGGTGACGACCCTGCATTTGAAAGGTGGTTCAGGTTTGATCAATGGCCGACTGATTTCGCCGAGAAGGCCAAGTTGCACAAAAAAAAAAAAAGGTAGGTGGACACACCTTCTTTCTAGAGAGACAGAACTGTGCGCTTCACCTCACGCACAGACACACACTCTCTCTCTCTCTCTCTCTCTCTCTTCATGAAAACATATTAGAAGATGGAGTTAATCTCTCACTTGACGGTTTTTTTTTCTAATTAATAATCTCTCACTTGATGGAGTTAATCTCTCTTCATGAAAACATAAGTGAACCATGAAATAATACACGATTGATTGGTAGGCTTGACGTTCTTACTTCTGGAAGTAGATGAAATAATTAACAATTTTTATTGCAAATCAATTATATGACGAGATTATAATTCTTACTTGAATTGTCACGAGTTATTAAAATGATTGCGCACATGAAAATTGGCGTAGTCATGTTGTCCATAAGGCCCCGGGGAAATTAAAAAAAAAAATGGCCTGTCGTGGAAAAAACATTGATAATGAAAAACAAGACATTGAACTTGAGGAGAATTAGGAGGACATCGCCAAACACGGGCAAACTCGCTTCGGCGCGAAAGCGGCGCCACCGGTTCGCCCGGTGGAATGGAAGAGGTGGGCCCCGGTCGATGACGTGGCGAGAAGTGGGGCCGGTGTGACCGTGAGGAGGAGGTAGCTGACCAGCTGTGATCGTAGATTCTCGGCTCGCCAACGGAAGATTTTGAGACCTTTGACCAGTGCATGCAACCGCAGCTGCAACGGCAGAAGGGTATGCACACGTGTCGCGCATCTGCCCCCACAGTCTCCCCGTTGATAAGTATCATTTGCACTTCCTTTTCCACACGTGTCGACTTTCTCAAAATTTTCGGGAAGGATGAGCGACCATTTTCCGCTGTCCGCAAATTTAACGCGAATTTTCTAATGTCTCGACAAATAAAAACACGCGATCTTTTTTACGAATTGCAGCGGATTTAGGGTTGTGAAAGATGGGCCGCGTTGACTTCCCTCGTGGAGAAATACCGCGCAAAAGTCGTTAGATAGACCGGTGGTTAGTAAGTGGCTAGCGAGGCAGGTAGAGTCCCTCGGGTTGGTGGCAATTTGGTAAATACGGTACGCGATACGTATTTGATACTGTATAGGATGGTTGAGAGAGGGAGCTGGTAACGAGTGTTGACATTACGCCTCCTCTCTCTCCCCCACGGTGTCATCGAAGGAGAAAAGGGATGCTTTCTGTAAAACGTTATTGATTGCTAGGGAAATCATCTTAACTTGTCGATAGCACCGGTAATAACACCATTAATCTCTATAAGCAACGTGCATATGGAAATCAATGGCACGGAATGAAGTGAAAATTACCCAAAAAAAAAGTTATATACCTATTCTACAGTGATTAATTCAATTTTGAACTTTTCAATTTGACAAATGTAGTTCTAAACATTTTGATTATTTGCTAACATAATCCATTTTGCTAATTGTAATCCGAAGTCACTGATGTGGACAAATTTTCTAGCTCCTCGGTCACGGTTGGCAACCCTTGCCAGCCGTAAGCGAGGTTGTTATATCTCATGTCGTTCACCACATCACTAATTTTCTACCAAAATTGGCTAGAAGGTTTGAGACTAGAATCGGCCAAATTTTAAAGTTTGAGATTGAATTGCATTATACAATAAATTTTAAGACATTTTTTTGGTGATTATCCCATGAACAAAAATAGGCTTTCCTTGAAAGTGAGTGAATAAATTCATTATTTTAATAAAAATTAAAAATCAAGTCATGATGAGCCTAATGTAAATTATATTGCAATTGAAACTAACTGATGAAACTATAGGATAAATTAGAAAGTAAAGTAGTTTTTCTGGAATATGATTTGATATGTATTTTATGCCATGCACAATTCGTTTAACTCAAAAAAATGAGTTCAATTTCGCGAGTATAACAAGAGCTCACGGTATGAAATAAAAGTCACATATGTACGTGTAAATTTCTTTTAACAAAAACAAGAGTTTTACTAGAAGAGCCAATAACTAATCTGGTCAACCTTTCATTCTTATATTTGAAATTTTGCAGTTTCTCTTGTTTTTATAAGTAATTTTGTCTTTCTTAGACTTTATTTGTGTTGAGGTGTACATATGAAAGTATAATTATCCAAAAGAAGTATTACATCAAAGATTGTGTTGTAGTTGATATATTTTCATGAATCCAAAACTCATTGGTTTAAGTCTATCAACATCTTGAGCGCACAAATCTCTCATCCCATTTTCCGATTATTATCATTCATGAGTCGTTCCAGTTTGTCAAGACATTCCTGTTTTATTTTTCTAATTACTACCATTAAACTGGTTTTAGACGACTCTCATATCACTAAAGTACGACTAGTAAATTCTCTTAATCTGCGTAACATACCGGCACAAATCGAACATGAAGAGCTTTCACTTCTTAAAACATCTCTTAACGCTCACCTATCGTCATGTGGGCCATGATCAGACATTGTTTAATTAGCTTAACTAACCTCTTGGCGCACGAATATTCCAAATAGATATAATTTCTCTGGCTCACAGTATAAATCGAATATCCACCCCAACTATTTCACGCAACATCAGTCCTCTAACTGCAAACTGTGAGGCAAAGAAAATACACTATGTATATGATCATATTATACAAAGGTTTCAACGCGTGCGTCATGTTTCTGAACGGAAAAGCGAGGGTAATACTTAGCAGAAACCCTAATTTATTAGGTGCCAACAAAACATTTAGCTGGTGATATCAGTCCGACGGCGAGAAGAGTAGGCAGACCAATCTACAGTCAAAGGATCTGTGTTCTTGTAGCTTAGCGCCCCAGCATTCTAATCTTCAGACAATGTTTCGGCACGTGACTTGAGAGCACTTCAGTTATTGTCTTTTTGACCATCTCTTTGTCAATCTTCAACGAGGAAACCTGTTGTTCTCCAGTTTGCATGTAAAGAAGATGATTCTGATGTTGAATTTTGATAAAGAGAACGACTCATGGTGGGTGTATTGAGCCGAATATCCTAGGTGGGGGCTAAGGTTGGGTGGCAACCACCTTTCTTGATCCTCCTCTCTTCTCATCCACAGGAGGGCTTGAGCTGAACCTCTTGACCCATCCGTCGCTATCCGAACTCATTTTCTAAGAAGCATTTCTAGGTTGGGGCAAGAGGCTCCAAGTTACATGAATTCAAGGTGTGTTGATTCTACTAATCGTAAGTACAAAGAACTGAGGATGGGGTCTCGTGAACACAATGACCTCAAGGGAGGACCACCTCAGATAGTTATTGAGGAACCCAGATGTCTCTAAAAAGATGCATTTAAGGACAAAGGACTCCCTATAGGAAAGAACAAGTAATAGGAAAGTTGTTTGCCTTTGCCTCGAGATTTGCAAGGAGATTTTGACGATTCTGATTGGAGAAGTTGGGTAATTAATATTTCACTCGGTTCCACAAGTTGTTGAAATGGGGGCATGGTCGTTGACAATTGTTGCACGGCAATGCTCACCTTCGTCTGTAGTTGCTCTTGCAATCACCGGACTTAACTCTAATATCACTTGTTCTAATGTCACTTGTTTGATCTTGGAACACCATCGATAAAAAGTTAAAATCTAAGCTTATTAATGTATTCGGTTGGATTGGTCTTCAATTGGAAGCATAAGCCAACAAATTATAGAGTAATATTTATTTATGTTGGATTATTTTTAACATATCTCACAGTATTTAAACAATTATAGTATCTTGCCTATCTCCGATGGTATTGTCTTTGCCACCACCCCCCCCCCCCTCCCCCCACCCCAAATCACCTTAGTCCTCCCCTTGGCGAAATCCCCTCCTCGCTGCCATTAGTTTTTACCCTTCATCACTATCAAGAGTGAGGGCTTTCACAATTAAGAAGTTGCATGAAAACCATTTTGATGCAAGATTTCGTTGCATTTGGAAAAGCTATGCTTCTAGAGGGTTCACTACATATGACTGCATCCAAAAATAAGGTACAACTTTATAATAAGTGAGGGGAAATTATCTAAAAAGTCCTAAACCTATTACAATTTTGCCAATGCAGTCCTCAACCTTTAAATTTTGCCAATTCAATCCTAAAATTTTTGAAATCGTGCCAGTTTACTCTTAAACTTTTTGAAATCTTATCAATTTGATCTTGAAAAATTTAAAAGGTTTATCACTAAATTAGCAAGATTTGAAAGGTTTATGACTAAATTGACAAAATTTAAAAATTTACAATTGAATTGACAAAATTATAATATGTTTAGGACTGGATTGGCAAAATTTAAAGGTTTTGGATTGAATTGATAAAAATGGAATATGTTTAGAACTTTTTGGACAATTGTCCATAATAGGTGATGACTGCTATGATTAAAAAAAGTTGCATGATACTCGTTGTGGTAATACTTTTTGTTGTACTTCACAAGTAAACGATTAGAAAAACTTGACAAGTAAATGATGTTAACAAATTGACAAAAACATTGTAATCATGATGTGATAGCCCACCTTAACAAATAAACAATGCAATTAGTATTTTTTTTTTGGTCGGCACAATGCAATTACTAACTGAAGTTGTGCTAAATACGATGCGTATTAAGAAATAAACAATGTAGAAATATCTCTTGTGACGTGATTGTTTATATTTGACAAATGAATAGCATTAAAAGGATTAACAAAAAGGTAATTATCCTGACCCAAAAAAAAACGTTATATGCTTTACAGGAGAGTGAATGTTATAAAGTATAATATAATCCGTTATTACAAACATTTTAGCAAACGGTAATAATCAATTTTTAGAGGGTTAAATAAAACGTTTGCAACTCAACGGTGGGTGGCTGTGTTGGTTAAAAGCCTTTCATTTATTGTCAAGGTCGAGGATTCGAAACTCTCATTTACTAGCATCTTAAGTGGGGCGTCATGTGCTAATCTCCCATAAGGTATAGGAACCTGGCTCTTTGGTGCCATCTAGGCATCGTGGGCACATGGTGGATTCTTCGGTCATCAAAAAAATATAACTAAAAGAAAACGCTTGCACATATACTATTAATGAGAAAATTATCTATTTTTTTAAATGTTGTATTTTTACCAATTCAATTCTAAATATTTTTACGTTTATTAAATCATAAATATTTTAATGTTTTGCCAATTAAGTCCATTCAATTAATTTTGATTGAAAATTGCTGATATGGATGTTAGTCGTTCTACGTAGCACTGTTGACATGAATAATTTTTATAGTAATTTAATTATTTCCTTTCTATTTCGTTTTATCTCTTTCCTTTCTTTATTTTCCTTGCTTTTCTCTTCCATTCTTTTTTCTTCTTCATCTTTTTCCCTTTCCCTCTGCTGGGAAAAAGAAAGAAGAAGAGAAGAGAAAACAAAAGCACAAAAGAAAATAAGGAAAATAAAAGAAGATTAATTAAATAAAAAAATATTAAAATATCACTAAAATTTATTAAAAGCGTCGGTTTGCCATATAAGACGCTCGACGTTCGCATTAGTACTTTCTAGTAAAAATTAATCCAATGGACTCAATTAACAAAATGTAAATATGTTTGGCGCTCAATTAGTTGTAACGTTTAGGACCGAATTAACAAGAGTGTAAAAGATTTAGGAATTTTTGGATAATTTTCCTAGAGAAAATGCACAAATAATTCCTAAATTTTGGTCAAATGTGCAATGTGATCTCTAAACTTTCAATTTATTCAATATATTTTCTAAACTTTAACCCATTGTGTAATATGGTATCTGAACTTTTAATTTATTAATGTTATACATGAACTTTTGGTATACCTTTAAATAAATCCTGGATTATATGAAAATGTTTTTTTGTAAGGATTATATGAAAATGTTCAATGTAATTATATGGAACATTTTTATATAGTCCAATGACTAATTCGAATATATAAAAAAATTTCGGGGGCCATATTGATTCAATGATCACATTGCACATTTAAACCAAATTTCATAAACCATTTGTTCCATTATCCCTTTTTCCTATTGTAAATAATATACTAAGTGTATAATTACTGATAGCTATGATGACTAAAGCCATACATTTGCTAGAACATCAATAATTTTATAGTCGATGATAACATGGTCTTAGATTGGTTTGTTCATACAACTTTACAGTTGATAAAATTTATAGTTGAACAATATAGCAGTTTCCCTTATACCACAAATAACTGATACTAAAACATCGATTAAATAGCCCGTATGGAGCAAACAAATTAATGATATGATTATGATCTAATTAAGTAGATAAAACATATTTTACATAAAAAATAAATATTAGCAAAGTAAAAAGCAAATATTTCCATTAACACAAATAGTTTATTGAAGAAAAGAATTTATTTAAAGGGCTTTATGACATGATAGTGCATATTTCATAAATATATGACGTGAGAGGATCATAAGAAAAGTTATATAACATGATAATACCTTGGGTGAGTAATTCATCTGCCTTTCAATCCAGGCTTTCCTCAACTCCTCCTTAAAAGACTCCTCTTAACATTAGAGTGATTCTGCTAATGTCCATCTCTTCCTCGGCTAGGTGGCATGCCGAGCCCGGATAGTTTGCCATGATGTGTGCCATAATCAGTCCGAAGTGTGAAGATTTTTCTGCAGAGGTGAATGCACTGGCCTTTACCTCTTCAGTTTACAGAGGGATTGCCTGCTCTGCATCCTTCTTCTTTGGTCATACATGGTAAAACTTTCATGATTCTGCATTTCTAGCTTCTCTAGATCCTGTTTGGTGAGTGTCACTTCTAGCTTACATGGATTTACTACTGCTTCGGGAATCCTTTCCCCAACTGTCGTGTCATCTAGTTCCAGTAAACCTATCCAAAGCGGGACCATCTAGACTTCGTAGAAAGGCCGGATTAAAATTTTTTTCATTACTCAGGTGCTTATCCATTTGCGAACACAACTTTTCAAGATGAACTTCCCGGCAACCTGTCCCGTTGGACTTCATGAGTTTTGGGAGTTAATTGAGATAGACGCTAATTCCCTTTTCATTCAGGATTGCGTCACTGTGCCTCCTCTCGTTCAGAATTGACATCCATTTTATAGCCAAATTAGGCTTTAATTGAACCAGACTGCTAATGCCAGGAGGAGGTCAAATAGTTTCAGTTTGAGGAAAATGTCAATTATTAGTATGGTATGTACCATAAGAGCCGCAAAGTATTTGTTGGGATTTTCGATTACAGAAATCCTCGAAAACCGAAAACGTATTCTGATTATGAACGTAGTGAAAAGCATGTTAGGATTTATTGTATTACTGATCGAAAGGTACATCACAAATCGGACGTACTTTGATAACCACAGATGAAATGCCCCTTTGCAGCCTGAGAAATACTTCCAAAGGGAGGCAAAAGTGAGAGGGAGAATGTCTTCTTTCTTTTCTCTCGAGCGGGGAGAGCTGCAAAGAACAACGTATGTTCTTCTTTTTCTTCTCCTTTTCATTGTAATGTCGTTTACAATAACTACTCCCTTAATTGTCATTTATGAGCCTGTATCGGGTTTGGCCCATCTTAGCTGGCCCTGGACACATAGCTGGCCCTGGACACATAGCCCATCTTGGGCGGCCCATGATTTCTTCAATATTAATTTAGTGTCATCTTAAAGACCATTTAGATGACTCTTCCTACGTATTTCCTTCCCAAGAAAGCCTAGATGATCCTCATCCTTAGGAGGCGATTCCTCCATACATATACCACCCAGACATAACTATCCCGATTCCGGTTTGGTCCCGCCTAGTAATCAGGAATTAGACTTGGAGGATTGGTTCCCAATTTCTAGAACCGTGGACTAGACCTAGATTGTTATGTCCAATGGAACCGATGGACTTCACAATTTTACCTTGGAGAGGCAAGAGTCGAGACGAGACCGCGAGAGCCAAGGGGAGTAGTTAACTCAAGCTCGAGCAAAAAGGGCTGCCCGACGATTTAAGAGTCAAACGAATCATTGACTCAGGCAAGAGAGGGAAAGAACGAAAGGGCGCGGCGTGAGAGCCGCGATGCTGCGGTAATCGTCTAGCCTTTCCATCCAAAAAAATTTCAGGAAACGGAACTCAAAAACGAGAAACTCATATTCAGAAACTAGAAGTTCACCTTAGATTTGGATTCCGCTAGAGTTAGGAGTTTTGTGGAATAACATCTATGGATCCTTTGAAGGGACATCAACTGAAGAGTGAAGAGGGAGGCGACGGAGGTGTGAAAATTGAACTGCATGACGCTACCTCCGAACAATACTGTGGCTGACGATGCCATTGGGTGCGGGATTGAGGATTTTGGGCCGAATGGAAAGCCTAAGGATCTGAGTTGTGTGAAGATTGAAGAGTGAAGAGTGCAGAGCGAAGAGAAGGAACGTAGCTCAAACCACATGAGAGAGATTAAAAGAGGAAGTGAATATCAATCACACTTTCGACGATTGTGTGATGCTTGAAGGGAGACATGATAAAGAGAAAGCTAAGAACCCGATACAGAGATTACCCAGCAGATCTGACAGCAATGGTTTCACAAGTATAAAAGGCATTTATAAGATTTTATTAAGTTAAAAGATGACTAACTGTTTTAGCGCTCTGAAGGATATGTTCTGAAATCACACCAAAATCCAAGTTTCTTCTGTAGCATACAACTTAGAGATGGAAGAAGATATTACATCCTCAATTCTCACTTTATGCCATTGCTGATCAATTAAAAAAAAACTTTCAAGGCTATGTCATCTACTGACTCTGGAGAGAGGTGAAGTTTCGCAGTTGAGGAGATGGAAATATGTAATATCTAAGCAATGTCGCGAGGCAAATGGATTACATGACAGTTATCCAAACGAATGCACACAATTGGACCAAGCAAATCAGCTCGCTAGAGACAGATACAGATAAACTAAAGCAGACTAATTGGACCATATTGGCTTACTACAGAAACAAACTCTTGACCTGGAGCAATCGAGACCACTGCTTTCAGCTGAAAATGCAGGAAGTTTCATGTCAGATTAAGTTCGCTCGCAGGATAATACTCCGCGAATTTTTCTGCTGGAGCGAAAGCAAAGTTCTGAAGTGCCCACGTAAGCTCTCGAACATAGACGTTCACTTTCTGCTAAAATGTCACTTAACTGTTCACAATTTTAGCGGTTTCGCTAAATTAACTTGAATAGAAATTATTCTTTCATAAAATCAGTTTGTGGACTTATCCTGTCTCCCTTTGTTAATTAAGAAATGAGTATGTTGTCTAAGCTTGAGACATTTCTCGAATTTGTATCTAAAAAATCACTAAACAAGTCAAACACAAAGCATTTTCAAAATGATTTTCTAGTAGGATCTACTTTGCTTTAAAATACTCGATTAGCTTCACATGCAACAAATGTGGTCAAATGCCAGGTATGACAATATGCAGCTACGGTAAGCCTATGAGAAAGGCTCTGAAGAAGTGAGTCTGGTATCTACACTGATCACAGAAAGTATAAACAATCCGACCACATTTTATTGTTTCCCACATACCTGTAGCCTGTTGGATAGAACAAAGGCTTAGGGTGATATGCATGTCCGTTGCCATATTGTAAAGGAGAATATCCATTTCCGTGTGAGGGAGAAGAACGTCCATATTCATGTGGGGAAGGATCACTTTCCTCTTCATGCTCAGGTGAACTTTCAAAGTTTAAGCTTTCTTGTATAGCTCTGGCAAGTTATTCATCTTCTTTCAACTGAGATTCATCATCAATCCAGTAATTTGAAAAACTATGTCGAATTCTAGCGTGGTACATTTGAGAATACACACATCAAATAAGACATTTCCAAGGTATTTAGCTGAGAAATTCATGTAAGAGTATGCCATATAATCAAACTCGCACATGGCATAGGAAACTTTGTGTGTGTATTTTTTTTTTGGTCGAAGGAAACTTTGTGTGTTGATAGAGTATAAGATGTACACATTTTCCCATATTCTGCAGTGGCTATTAAACATAAATTTGCTATTCTAGTGCCCCACTGGACAACATGCAGATGCTTGATCCTCCACCACAAAATTTGAGTCAGAATTCATCACCCAGAAACTCTCAGACTACAATTCTCAAAATGATGTCTCCAATGTGGTCTCTCAGTCCTAAGGTAAATAAATTCCAGTGCTCCAGCTGCATATGAGCCTCCAGCTACAATTATTACTGGATGTCATATGATCTAACCGCACATGTAAGTCAGGCTCATAAGCAGCCTGAGCAGCCAATACCTACTCCTAAGATAAGCCAGGTTTTACTGCTTCAACGCTACATTTTCACAATCAAAGCATTATATAAAATATATCATGTTGGCCTGTCCATTTTTTATTTTAGTAGACTTCTGTCATAAATTAAACAGAGTTCTGCCATCTGTACCGGTTACCCATGGGGAATGAACAATCTCATTGTTCATATATCGACTTTAATTCATCATGCTCAGCCCACACTTTTAACACAATAATCAAAGCGTCAATTTTTAGCACATCCTATTACCCAAAACATCTATTATGAGCATTATTGTGATTAAAGTAGTCACTGACCAATAAAATTTGCTCTGTTCAGATTTTGTTCTAAAAGGGATACTTAATGGCTTGATCTACATCTTCATCCTCATAGTCCTACAAAATATCCTACATTTGATTCGAAAGAAATTCTATCAGAATGATAAGTGAGTGAACTTGGTCATATGACCCAGAAAGCTTTGATCAAGGCAGATTTACCAGGTACCATAGGCAAGGTACTATGTATTTTCACTAAGATCTAGTGGCAGAAGAAATGAATAAGCATGCATTTCTGAGCAGGGACATCATCTATATTACTTGTGGCACTTCCACCTTTAACATAAAATTTAGTGTGATTCAATCTTCAGGGACAAAGCAAAAGGTGTAGATGAGATTACTCCTGAAGTGGAAGAAGCATCATAAGAATGATCCCTCCTGTAATTGTCATTGTAATGCCTTTCCGAAATTTTGTGACTCCAGTTTTTGAAGATTTTGCTGAACCAACCCATAAGGCTAATTGTTGTCTGCTCATAGCCGGGAAAGCATTTACCTGCAAAGACATCAGGGACTTTCTGTTAAGCAAGGTCTACAAAGAACCATGCTCCAGATACTCTCATCATCTGTCTCGTCTAATTTCATCACATTCAATGCACTCATAGAATCTTATGCTCAATAGCCATAGACATGCAATCCAGTCAATGTAGTTTTTCTCCATCATTCCATGAATGCAATCCATACCTTAGCATATAGCCACCATATGTTTTGCAACCAACTCTGAGCTCAATAATCTAATCGTGGTACAAGAAGTGGCAATCAACCATCTACTCCTCATCTGCACTATGGATCAGAACACTGTTCAAGAAGCAGTATGTTCTAATACACGACCTTTGGACTATGCTCACCTATTTTTCATAAGCAAGCTCGAATTCAACAAGAAAAGGAAGAGCATCTAGTAAAGCAAAAGACAAGCAAGTGATCAGCCACCAGTCATAGTTGTGAGCTTGTGAGCCGAGAACCAGAGTGATAATGAAAAAGTGCTTGAACAATTCAATTTAACTTGACACATCAGAGTCAAATATTTGTAAACATGGATCAGGAACTAAGATTCTTCCAGCTCAATATGTCAACTAAAATCATGACAATACAATGTTCAACTTCTGTTAAAAGTAACAACATTTTTACAAAAAGGAAACACGTAGTGGAGGAGTGACTCACCTCAAACAAATCTCAGAGCCGGCGACAAAGAACAGCCAAAGCCGTCGAGACCCAGATCAGATAACATCAAAATTCCAGGAAAAAGCAACTGTGATTCTCGCAAAGACAACGCCCTTCATACTTCTCTTTTCTTCCCTTTCCTTCTCTTCGCCCAAACAACAACCTTTACAAGAAAGAGATGGGGAAGAAACGCAATGCACTCCTTGCAACTTTTCAATAATTACAAATTAGAGCAGAAAAACCCGTCTTCAATAATAGGCGGAACGACAACATTTTCAAATCGTGCGCGTAACTACAAGAAACAGAATAGAAATTGAAGTATTACCCAAAATGCCAAAAGTCAAATTCGGAGAAACCGCAAGTTCTTTTGCAGGTCTTGTCCCGACCCAGAAAGATATGACAACGTATTATGTACAAAAAACAAAACACCCGGTTGAGTAATTTCAAATTATTTCCACCAAAGTCTGCAAGGTGTCAAACAAATAGTTAATGCGATTTGAAGGGAAAAAAAAAAACGACACTGACAAAATGGCCTCTGTGGGGTCCTGAAAGAAAAAAGAAGGCGACCAAAGCAAAGGCTTTCAAGACTCCACAGAGAACGCAGCATCCGCAAGTCTTCTTTTCTTGAAACTTTAAAACTCTCGTGTCTGGCGGTGTAGCAAAAGTTTTGTTCCGGGAAACGGGTTAACCATCTTCAACTAGCTGAATTTTTTAGGCTGGAGGGAGAAAGTGGAGAAGCCCCGTGATTGCAGGGGAAAGTGCTTGAAAACCAGAGTTTCCTTTCGTTTTCATCTTGCATGCCAAGAGGGTGACCGATGAAAGAGAACTTTCCCAGTAATTACGTTGTATACCGTTTTCTTCTTTCTTTATCGGCAAGAAAAGGGGCAAAGCCCGATTACTCTATCAACACTTGCCTAAACTTTAAACTGATCTCTTATCGATGGAGGAATTAAACCTGTCGGCATTTACATCACAGGATTGAATGGTCTAATTTACCCATCAATTTGCAAACAAATTTCTTTCTCTAAAAGTATGAATAACTCTAACTAGTCGAAAGTATTTCAACAATTTCCAACGTCAAAAGATGAGGTTCTACTGTAGTGGAATTGCTGGTTGTGAATGAATCCACCTCCAAAATAATTTTGGGAATACCTAGAGAAATTGTTAGTTTGAGGCCCAAATGAATACTCCAAAGCTTATTGTAAAAGCCTGCCTCCACACTTGTTTGTATTGGTTTAATTACTCGTTCTAGCCGGTGTTTTCTTGTTGTTCTTCGCGCAATCAATCGATTCCTTGTTGATTTATCCAAATCTATAAATAAACCAACATCATTATTCATTTAGACATAGTATGTCTAATTATGTCTTGCGAGACTCAAAACACGATGAAACTTGGGCAAACACAAAGTTGAGTCGAACAAAATTAATCTTGACAAGAATGCACTAACTTTGTGTAGTGGTGTCTTATTATGATACGGTATCGAAATTTATCTTCCTATACCGAAATAATGGTGGCGGACAAGCAGTCTCGATCATGCCCATCACTTTTTGTCAAGTATTGAATTTGAGAAAATTATTTCAACCAGCGAAACACGATTGGTTCCAATTTTTGGCAATTTAGGAATATTTGATCATAAATTTGGCTCTTGAATTTGTCTTATTTGTTCGACAAAAAAAAACAACAAAAAAAAGGAATTGTCTCATAGGGGCAAATCCGCTTCTGGAAAAACTTGTCCTCTTTCTCTCATTTGTCAAAAAAGAGTCGATGTGGTGCTCCGATCTACCGTTCAAAAAGTTGATGTCATGATGGCCAAAATCAAACATTGCTCCACTTCCCTGAACAGTACGCCTCTTCAGCAGTTGCAAATAATCCGAGGACAACTATTTTTTTTTTTAACCGAGGTGTTTGGGCCAATTTGCGCACACCTCGACTATTCTTCGAGGGAGACCAGCACAGCAACATAGTCCCCCACTTAAATCACAAGTGATTCCCTAAGGAATCGAACCCAAGATCTCAAAGAAGTTTAAGTTCGCTCTAACCAATTGGGCTACCTATGGGTAGGTATTCGAGGACAACTGATGTTCTCTTCCCTTCCTATCATTTCTTAGGAAACTTTTCTTACTTTTAGGCTCCGTTCGTTTCACGAAAAATAATTTTCAAAAAAATATTTTCTTAATTTTCCAACTTCGTTTCATGAAAAATAAAATAGTCAAGAAAAACATTTTCCACCAATGGAAACAACACCTTCAAAAGTGAAAAAAAATGTTTTTGACTGTTTTTAAAAGTGGAAATCATTTTCCGTCTTCTTTATTTGCGCTCAAATTCGTGACCTCTAATAGTGTGTTTTGATTTTCTCGAGGTCAACAAGTCGGCGGCTTTCGATAAATGAACACCAGAAAATATTATTATTTTCCCGAAAAATGATTTTCTAAAAAATATAATACTATATTTTCCGTAAAACTAACGGAGTTTAAGATTAATATCTTTACCCCGGGCCAATAGTTGTGTCACAAAAGAAAATTCAAATTGATATATTATTGTCGTTGCCGCTTGATGTTGCGACCTTTAACCAAATCATCATTATAGAGGAACCAAGATTTTCATATTGGACCGTGCTAAGTCCTCGAATCAAGATGCTCGGGCCCTACTTGTACTGGGCTGGCTTGAAACGCTTCAGAAAATAAACAAATTGCATGCATGATTAGTAGAAAAGAGGTTTATAGTTGAAAAGGCAAGTCATTCAACATATAGACTCCTCAATAAAATCATAAAAGTACGATTAAAGATCCAACTTCAAATAAGCCATCCAAAGTCGTGCCATGTTAATGTTTGTGAGATTTTTGCTTTCTTTTGATGAAATTTATGAATTTCAAGTAAATTCATGTTAGTTGTTCAACAATTGTACATTGATGTCATGAAATTCTATCATGAATGATATTTTTGAAAAGAAAGTTAAAAAATTGATAAATTTGGGCCGAAGCTCGAACCAGCTCCTTAGAACTGAGTAATTTTAGTTCAAGTTTTTGGGCTCCTTTTTAACCAGGCCTACAGGAGGGCCCATATGAGAAGTCAGGTCCAGTCTATTCCTCTGGGCCACAGAATCCCTCTAAGCCCAGCCCATTCAACCTGTTTGTAGCCACCACCATTGGTAGTCACCATGCGATGTCGTGATTTTCAGTGGAGACATTTAACGGCTCGTGATTTTTACTAGGTTGTAATTTTCACCCTTAAAAAAAACATAGAGTTTACAGCGTTAACTAAGCACTCTATTTTCACTGTTTGTAAAAAGGTTTTCTGATGTTCGATGCGAAATAGAACCCAATTTTCTGAACAAAACAAGAGAGGGAGAAAGTAAATAAAATAAAACTACCGAATAATCAAGTACCCTCCTCTTACGAATTCGATTGGTGAAACTAAAGAAGAGCCGAATCTCCAAAAGATCGCACATTGCATGCTGCTAATTGCATGACGCGACAGCATGATAGATGGGACACGAGTTAATATAAATTGATTAGACATCATCTCTGAAACAACTATATAATTTATAAATTGATTACCCTTCTGGTTTGAGACGATTTGGGAATCAATGCAGAAGCCCTATGATAAAGACCTTTGGAATGGCGACTTCCCACCTTGTCGAGCGTGGTTATCTTCATTCTTCTTTGACCAGCACTTCAAATCGATGAGTGTTTAATTCTTTTACTTTCTCTCTGCAAATTTGGTCTAATGTTCATCGAAGTGCCACAAATTTATAATTTCTAAAGTTCATGCATTGAGTAATTTATTGATACTAAAAAGTGGTGACTTGAATGCACGGTGTGCTATACCATATAGTTTAGTGACCACCAACAAAAACTTGTCCACGCGAGGATTAGTTTGCTCTCTTTCTTCACACCACCTATGGTCTTGGCCGCTCTCATCTTGATTTAAAAACACAAAAATCAATAATTACCACGTCAAACCGAAATGGTAATTGGTGCGATTATTTGATTAAATGGTTAATCCCAATGGCGCTGCCCTTTATCTTCACTGCTGTAACTCAGTACTCACTCGGTATATTGACTCGGGAGACCTTCGCCATCTCACCGGCGTGACCGAGCTGATTGCCTCCGTCTCCGTCCAGATTCAGAACCGTTCCTGCATTTGGTATCATGGAACATTACACTAGTTCCTCAGCAAATTCACTTGTATACGTGTTCTTCTTACATCATTTAAGAGCTCGTGTTCTCTGCACGCATGTCGCCAGAACGATGCGGAAACCAAGCCTACTCTCAAACGCATTGCTAACCAATACCAATCACAGTGGCATACTCCAATTCCAAACCTACCTGACTTGGCACAAGAAAAGTCGTTTGTCTTGGCGACATTTTTCAAAGTTGCCGAAAGGTGTCAACAAGAGCCTTGTCGATCTCCCTCTTTAGGGTCCCAATCCAAAGAGTAAAATCATTCTTTTAAAAGCTTTGATTTTGTGTCCCGCGGTTTTTATTCGCTCTTGCGGCTAAATATAATGTCAAGATTAGAGATAGCTTCCAAGAACGAGCCAAGCCCGCTAGTGGTGTGAGACAATGGCCACGGACAAGCCACTTCTTGGAAAGGACAGCAGCAGCAATGACAATGGCGTCTAAGGGGAGAACAGAGTGAGCGTCTTCAGACAGTTCAGGAGCGAGTCCAGGAAGCTATGGAAGATCGCTGGCCCTGCCATCTTCATCTCTATAATGCAGTACTCACTCGGCGCTCTGACTCAGGCCTTTGTCGGCCAGGTCAGCGAGATCGACCTGGCCGCTGTTTCCGTCGGGAACTCCGTCGTTGGCGGCTTCGCATTTGGCGTCATGGTTGATATCCCTATCTTTATTCTTTCAGTTGATACGAGGTTTACACTCTAAAGTGCACCATTTCTTTTCAAGTTGTACTGTGTTCAATACGTGTACGTTTTTGGATTACTGATCATCATCGTGTAAGAATAATGACTTGTTTGTTTCTTCTTTTTTAATGTCTTCAATGTAGTTGGGGATGGGAAGTGCTTCGGAGACGCTGTGCGGGCAAGCGTTTGAAGCGAGACACGAGTGATTTTGCTTACCACAGCTTGCATTTTGGTCCCCATCTACGTCTTCGCTCCTCCCATTCTTGAGTTCATTGGTGAAACTGCCGAGATCTCCGAAGCTGCTGGCTAGTCTCTTCGTCAAAATCCATCTTTTTCCCTCCTCGAATGGTTTTCTGTCGCGTCCTGAATCCTACAACAACGAGATATTCATAAAAACTGTTTCCGATGTTGGGAACTCGAGAAGAGTCGTCACGAGAGTCGGGGCAACTTTGCAATTCGTGGAGTTGCATTACAAATAATATATAAATATAATCTTCCCTAAAAAGGGTGACAGGCCTCTTGGACCTTAGTTAAACTATGGTTGTACTCGGTGTTCTGTTGTCTGTGCACCTGGAAGTTGCACTTATAGTTTAGTAGGGAAAATTGCTAAAAAAGTCATAAACATTAACCCATATTATCATTTGAGTTCTCAACTTTTTTTAAGCCGATTCAGTCATAAACCTTTTGCCACTTTGCCATTTAAGTCTTTCCGATGGATTTTAGCCGGAAAATGCATACATGGCGACGCCTAAGCTCGCCGGCGATGATGTGTCCAAAACAAGATTATACCGACCACTCCAAAGGGCGGCAAAACCCTCGCCGGCGACGAGCGAGGGCGGCGGGGGCTAGTGAAGCCGCCACCGGCCTCACCCACTGCCAGTGAGGGTCGGGTGAGGCCGCCCTCGCACAAATCTGGATCTGGGCGGGATGAGATAGCCCTAGCCTCACCCAGCCCCCGTAGGCCGTTGGCGGCCTACCCACCCTAGATCTGGGCGGGGCGGCCTCTCCAATGGCTGGCAAGGGCTGGGCGAGGCTGGTGGCTACTTCCCCAGCCCTCGTCGCCCTTGTCCGACGTCGGTGAGGCTTTGCCACCCTTTGGAGTGGCCGGTGCAAAGAAAAGAGAAGAAAAAAACATATTGTTTTGGACACGTCATCGCCCTGTCATCGCTAGTGAGCTCCGGCGTTGCCATATCGTCACCATGCATGCATTCTCTGGCCAAAATCTGTCTAAAGGACTTAAATGGTAAAGTGGCAAAATGTTTAGAACTGAATCAGTTTAAAAAAAAAGTGAGTAAAAATTTAAGACTTTTTTGGCAATTTTCCCTAGTTTAGCATTGCAATCCTTGAATTTTTTTTTTAAAATTCGTCCTACTTTATTCATAGGACGTCCTAGCCACAACGTAGGTCAGTTTGCATTACAATTGTTTGCTTATGCTCTCAATTTCCCAATACAAAAGTTTCTGCAAGCGCAAAGAAAGGTTTTGGTGATGGCTTGGATCTCGATGATTATCCCGGTGCTACACATGATATCTAGCTGGCTGTTGATTTTGAAATTTGGTGGTTGCGTAGCGGAGTGGCGATCACTCTTGACGCATCGTGGTGGCTCATCATCATTGCCCAGCTGCTGTACATTTTCATCACCAAGTCAGATCGCGCTGGGAAAATCGATCACCTAACTTAAATTTAAGTAAATTATTCAATTTCCATCATCCAATTCAAAAAATTTATCCTCTCAATGCATGGACAAAACACCCCCTCACTCCTCTACCCTTGGATCTTCTAAGATCCCCTAACTTAGCGGGTTCTCTTGGCTAGCATTTGAGGACTTTGTGGGGATTCGTGAAGCTTTCCCTTGGCTTCCGCTGTGACGTGATGGTAATCCAGTTCCTACATATGCTTGTCAATGGATGTTCGATCGAGTCAAATTGTGGAATTGATGGTGTTCAAAATTGGATTGCAGCTTGGAGCTGTGGTACTTCATGGTGTTGTTTGTAACACCCCAAGGGTTCAATTTGGTAAATTTACGAGTTCAATTGGTAGTGACTTATATTTTTTAACGTTTCCAGAAATTAAAAACCTTAAGCAGAGTTACTTACCAATTGTTCTTTCATTAACTTCTCTGCTGTTTTTGTGTTAGTAGCTCATTTGAATAATGTATAGAGTTTATTTTCTTACCATACCTGCATTTCCTATCTTTGACCAACTTTTATATTCCTTTCCTTTGTTTTTAAATACACCTTAAGTTTACCAATAGTTTATATGAAACTACTCTATATTAATTCGAGTGCGAATAAACTTTTCTATCATTGAGTTATCGATTATTATGGGTTGTCAACTCATTTGAGTGACTTATCAATGTTTATAGGGTTTGTTTCGATTATACCAACTCGTTTACTTAATTTAATAGAAGAAATCAGTAACTAATTCAAGTAAAGCTTCGTTTTTTTAATATAATAGTTGGTAATTTAAATTTTTGGTAACAAAAGTAAAGAAAAGTTGGTGAGAGATTAGAGAATTTTTTATTGGAGATAAAATAAGTTAGTAACTTGGAAAAACACATACGCTATGTAACGAGCCCAATACGATTCGGTAATGCAAAACTAGTTGATAACTTAATCGAAAAAAATTTGATAACCATTGTAATTGATGTTGTTAAATTCTAAAAAGACTTGGTAAATCCAAAGGATTGATGAGTAAGGCAAATAAACATGGTAACTCAATTGAAAATTTGGATAATTTTTAAAATAAATCAACATCAACAGTCTAACCTAATGAAATTTCAAAATTGATCGCATTGAAAATGTTTAAAAATTGAATTGATATAAATATTAAAAGATGACTTTAATATTCTAACGGCCACAATTATTTAATATTTTAATAGCGATCGTGCCGACTCAGGTCAGAGATAACTTCCATTCCAATTATTCACGCAATGAACCGAAGATATGACGTGCACCTCAAGCAACGCTCGGAATTGGCGGCCCGCCGCCGACTTTCCTTAATTAACTTGACGACGTATCACAGCCGTCCAATCACGACTCCCCTTCGGATTCATCATCATCATCATCATCATCATCGATGATCCGGAGTCGGCATCTACCATCTATAAATAACCGTGCTCATCGTCCTTCGGTCTCGTCGCGCGTTTCCCCTTCTGCTCGCGTTAGCCCTTCTCCTCTCTACCTCTCCGATGGCCTCTGCGATGCGATGTCGTCTTCAGAGAGAAGTGGCAGTCGCGATAAAGCCTTCTTCATGGACCCTTTCCTTTCCGTTTCCGATTCTTCATTGATTGGTGATGGGGGCCGATTGCCTTCTCGGTCTGGTCTTTTGAAGCATTGCGGAGATCATCGAGGATTTCGCTTGGCCTCTTGGGGGCGATGATGCCTATGGCTGTTGGAGTTATCTTGTTTGCGCTCGGGGACTCGTGAGGTCGATCGGACGGTCTTTGCGTTATTGTCTTCGACAGCTTATTCTGGGTTCTTTCCTCTTGGATCGTATCTCTTTTGTCTGAGGATGTCATCATAAGAAGTGTTTGGTTTAGCTCCTCCTCTGATCTTGTTTGCGCTCGGGGACTCGTCAGGTCGATGGTTCGGTCTTTGCGTTGTTGTCTTCGACAGCTTATTCTGGGTTTTTTATTATTCGGTGAATTGGTGGTGGCTTCTTTTCTCATGGATCGTATCTCTTTTGTCTGAGGATGTCATTATGGAAAGTGTTTGGTTTAGCTCCTCCTATGATCCTTTATTGATCGACCAACCGATCCATCGATGTTTCTGTTTAATTGTTTTACGAGCTGCTTCTGGGTTTTGTTATTTGTTGAATTCGCAGTGGCTTCTTTCCCCTTGGTGCGAACTGTTTGTCTGGGGGATGTCGAGGACGCTAAACGAGACATCGATCCTGAAATGCGCTCTTCATCCTTCTTCTTTTCTTTTTGTTTCTTGATTGATTGTTAAATCGGTCTGATTCTGTTTATGCTATGTTTTTTTTCCAAAGGTTACTCGTTGCTTCTCGAGGGGATTGCCGTGTTGTGGGCATCATTAGGGTTTGCGCTCCTCTGATCGTTGATTGATTCATCTTCGATTGAATTGTCCAAGTTTAATTGTATTATGAGCTGATCATGGTATTTGCTATTCCGTGAATTGGCAGTGGAATCTTTCTTCTTGGAGCAACCATTTTTGTTTGGGGATGTTGTCTGAGGATATGAATACAATGCAACTGGTCAGTTGGTTTCATGAAACATGATTTGGAGGACTAATAATCTATCTTGCACTGTTTGGTTGAGCTGATGATCTAGAAGTCTTTGTCTTCAGGACAAGCGATGGACTGATATTTTGACAACCTTCTAGGCTTCTTTACAGGATGAAAGTTTTAGTGGATCCACAGCTGATGATCCATTGCGTTTTCTGTGGGGCTGAGTTGTTAATTGTTTGAAATTGGATGAGCTCCTGCTTCTTGGATTTTAGGCAGTTATGGGTTTGGATGGAACTTATCTTTTACTTATAGTATTTTCTAGTTAATTCGACAGATCAGATTGAGCTCTCTTGCCTTCGCAGATCAGATTTTACCTGGCCAAGTGCGATATGGAGTGTGTGGTCAGTGATGTTCTTCCTTGCTGCAAAAGGATCAATTGTCTTCCACTTCCATTGTCTTTTAGTTAAGGTGGAAAGTTCAGGTGTTTACTTTCCCTCGCAGGCCAGAGTTTGGTTAAGGCGATAGTTTACCTCGTCAATTTTGATATGGAGTCTCCGCGATCAGTGATGGGTCTTTCTTGCTGCGTAAGCATCAATTCATAGGACCAGCTCTTCTTTCAAAGTTCCTTTTTGTCTGGAAAGGTCCACACAAGTTCTAGCTTGTTTCTCTCCATTCTTATCTATGTGCTACGATCACTAGTTGTAAATCATGGAGATAGGCATCTGTAAGATTTATAACTCATGCTTAGATGACTGACTGTGTTTTCTCTGTACTGAACAAGGTGATTTCGTGCTCTTTAGGTGCGAGAGGTTGTTTGAGTTGGTTGGACTCTGTTGATGGCCATATAAATGTCTATGTTGTCGGTTTTCTGTGGTTATTGGGACTGCGAAGGCTTATGGTGAAGAGACTTGGTTTTACTTTAGTGCATACTTATGGCATCTTACTTTGAAATGATGCACTTCGGACATCTATCACAATTCACATTCTTAACTTTCCTATTTTATTTTTGTTTCTTACCACTTGATGAGCCGATAACTTTCTCGACTCTAATTCTAGAAGCATTTGGCATCTTGCTGAAGTTTAATTCCTTCTGTTCCTATTGCCTCTTTGGGGCTTTGCCGTGGTCATGGGCATCATTAGGGTTTACTCTCCTCCTTTGACCATTTATTAATTGATTGGTTGGTTGTTCTATTTAGTTTTTTACAAGCATATTCTGGATCTGTTTGTTTAGTGGATTGGAAGTAACTTCTCTGATGGATCTCTCCTTCGGAGGATGTGGTGTGAGGAACGGTGATTATGATGAGTTTGGTCAATTGGTGCATAGAATAGAACGTTCAAGCCTTTTTTGGGACTAACGATTCTTTTGCAGCATAAAGTTGGGTAGGTGAATTAGGAGTACTGGGTGATGGACTGTAACTTATAATGTCCTTCATGGACACTTATGTTTCTTTTTTAAAATTCGTTCTTTCCTAGATTATCTTTGGGTTGTGGCAAGAATCAAGATGATAATCATCATCTCACTCTAATTGCTTCAGGTTGAAGGTTTGCTGAGTCTGAAAAGTGCTGATCCATTCCCTTTCTGCCTGGCTGAGAGGTTGAATTGTGCAGATTCTGAGAGGTTGAGGGCCTAATTTCTTTATGTTTTAGATTCTTGTTGATCCATAGGACTATGAAGACTTTTTTGCCAAAACCTAAGATTTACTTTGTTGGAAACTATTGGCATCTCATTCTGAGCTTTTTTTAGCTTCCTAATAACATGCACCATGTAGGTTCCTTTCATTTCTAGAGGGTATCTTGCTTCTTCAGTTTCATTATTGGCATAGTGATCCAGTTTGACATGGGGATGATGACAGGACAGCCATCAAGACATGAATTTCCTTGGCATTGCTTGCATTGTGACTGGTCCTCTCCTTTCTGCTGATTCAATTGTTTCTTATACATCACAAAGCTGTGTTCTGCGTATGCTGTCAACATGGCTAGTGAGGCTGGAAGCATCAGACAGTAGGCGGTTGGCTTGCTTCTCATATATTGTTGTTATATTTAGATGGCTGAAAGAGGGGCGGATGATAATCCTGCAGTGAATAAGTTTTGGTTTGAGGTTTTAACATATCTGGTGAGCATGGAGTTCAGCCTACTTCCCCTTCTGATCTCTTATGATACCCTAATCTACAATGGGTGAACCTCTACTTCGTATATATAATCTAATTTAATCAAGCATAGATCTTCAAGCTATTTGGGGTTTATGAACTGATAGATGTCCAATTGCAGTATGATCCTTTGCCAGTGACAATCTGTCATCTAGATACTCTACTCCATGGTTCAAGTGCATCTCTTTCTTATCGGCTCTACAAGGGTTGTTCGCAGTCATCTTTCTTCTAATTGGCGATATTAAATGGGTTCATTTGCTTTGGTTTTGCTTTGAAGGCATGATTTTGAAGCATTTGGCTAGGTCTATTTTTAGAACAATGTTGGCAATGGCTCTGATTTTGTGCAGAAAGGTTTATCAACATCATTAAGGTTCAAGTCTCCCCATGATCTTATAAACCAGTCTAGTGGCTTCTGTGCTATATTGCTTTTATTCTGTCGTCTATGGGTGCTTGTTCCAGTTTAGAGCGATCTCATGAAGGACCAAGTGAAGATGCTAATCGATCAAGCTATTAGAAATCTGAATTCTTGAGTTGGTGAAGGCAGGAGGTTATTATGTAACACAAATATGTTTAGTTGAGCTCCTGAGTTGTTTTTCTTTGTGGATTGGAGTGAGGAGCGATGTATGGATCTTTTTATAGGGATTGACTGCAGCTGCATGAACTCTGCAAAGGTCTGGTTTATGATATTCTGATTTTCAAGTATTAGAGGAGATGTGATGACATCTAGTTCTCTTCCTATTGTAGGTTGGAGTCTTTTGTTGCAAATTATATCGAATTCAACCTGGTTTTTGTTGTAGTTTGCCAACCCATTTTAGCTAACTTTTTGTTTCTCCTATATGTATTTTTGGTATAAATGGATTACTTTGGGTGCCAGTTCAATTCTCTCTCTTTGATGATGTTGTGCTTTATCCTACATCTGCGAACTTAACTCAATAATACTACAATTACTACAATTGACTTTCGTGTCCAAGGCTAGTTGTTGCTTAACTTGGTGATTTGGGGCTTTCAATTTTGGCATCTCTGGGGGTGTTTTTGGTATAAATTGTTTACTTTGGGCCAGTATCAAGTCTTTCTGTTCGATTATGTCGTGCTCTCATCTTTCTCTGTGTACTTCACTACAACCGTCCTGTTTCAAGGCCAAATCTATTTGTTGCTTTGCTTGATGGCAGTTTGACTTATGGAGTAGAGACCAAGTTCGACCATTTGTTTCATATCTTATTGGATGCTTCCACCTTGTACTTGTGAAACGGGAAACTGACAGTAGATTGCAGATATTCACTAACATTGGTGCTATTGGTGGAAGCTCTTTTTGGATTCTCTTTATATTGAATTTCCAGTTGATATATATTGGTTTGACAAATTAGTTTTATATTGCTTTTGTGGAATTTGAGAGTTACTTGGGCACGAGTTCCCCTTGATCCCTCTACATGGATTCAACCCTCATTGTCTTCAAAACTCATTCTACCATGGTCGTTTTCTGAGGAAGCTGGCTCTAGTTTGTACCTTCAAAACTATATCTGCAAGAATGATTGGAAATTTGCTCGTGGGGATGCCTGAAGTAGATGGTTTGGACGTTTTTGCCATCTTTTATAAGCTCACTCTTTGAATGGTGCACTGGACATGGTGCTTGAAGTGGGGTTCATGTGTTGTATGAGCTACATCTAATGTTGAATTTGAGAAGAGAACTAAGTGTTTTGAAGACCTTGCGAAGCAGTTGCCCTTCCTGCAACATGTATGGAGCTTGTATCATCTTGTTGTATTTTGTGGATTTCTCCACATATTTATGTCTATTGCTAGTTGCTCACTTTGTTGAGCAATTTGTGCGACTTTGTATCTTTGCCAAGGAAGACAGTTTTAAATGCCAAAAAATCAAGCATAATTGTGTAGATAGTAGTTGTTATCATTTTGGTCAAGATTCGATGTGCTTACTCTTGGAAGTGATTCTTGGCTCATGATCTGTAGTTTATTGAGACTTCAAATTCTTGAGATTTGCCAAATGAGAGGCGGCGATTTTCTTGTGAATAGTCTTGAATCTTTATTTGTATCTTCTAATTGTGGGTGGTCTCAGACAAGTTCCCTAATTGGAGAAATATTGAGCATTTTGCTAACTAATAATCATGGGCATTATGGAATCGGCATCTCTTCCCATCTCTTTTAAAAATTTTCTGTTACAAATTATTGAGGTGACATGGCTACTTTCGCTAGTTAATGTCTTTCTACTTTCGCTAGCTACCGCTCGGTTAGCTTCGTATTGGGCATCAAACTGTCATATTTCCTTTGCCCCAAGTGTCTGGTCGGTAAACTTACAATGGGCGACAAAATTCCTTCTTGGAAATCAGTTTCATCAAATTATTGCGAGGTTTGCACTTGGTGCAATGTGCCACATTATATGGAAGACTCTATTTTGTTCAGGAACAAAGACCTCTTCCTTCCGGCGATGAAGACGAAGCTGTCCAAGCTAGTCAAAGACAAAGCTTTGTCCTTATCTCATGTCATGGATATTCCTAGAAATCGTCGTGTACAAGTTAGTTGGGGGATAGACCCGTCCATTTTTGAGTGATGTCTCCTTCTCTGTTACCTTTTGAGAACCATGGTACCCTTTCACTTAGTAGCACTACTTAGTGATTGAGGTGTGGTACCAGGTTTCTCCCGGTTGTATAGTTTTGGCTTAAAGTTATCAATGCAATATCTTAACTTACCAAAAAAAAATGTTTTGTGAAGGCAATTGGAGCCCTATAAAAACTTGAGAATTCCTGTGGCAGCAGGGATATCTCCTGGCAGATTTGAGGTCTCATCTTTTTTAGCATCTTCATAGCTCCTCTCAGTATTATGTTTTTAATCTAGTCAGAGAGTTGGGATAGTCTTATTATCAAAAGATGTTCTCATTCTCTGTTGATGCCAATGCTCCTTTTGCTTGAACATTTATACATCTATGGTTATATTCTCAATTTCAGCTGATCTTTGATCCAATCAGGCATAGAGATTGACTATTTCCAGCACTGGTCGATTTATCCTTCTTTCCTCTAAGTAAACCGACTTTGATATTAGAGCCGAGCTCGATTGCACTTCCTTTTACATCAATTCACTTTAGCACTATTCATGATCTGTTATATGAAGTTGGGAAATTCTATATAACTAAACTTTATGATAAGTTGCAGAGAGCTCCATTCCATTGCCTTCTATAGAACACTAATTATTCTGTTGACATTCAATTGGTAGTTTAGATATTCCACTTCATATATATTGTTAATGATAAAAGAGTCTTAAAGTCTTTGTTCAAGTAATAAGAGGTATTTATAGGCTTAGGGTTAAGCCTAATACATTTACCTAAATAACCCCAACTTGATAAAGTACTAAAAACCAAGTAATAAACTAACACTTCCCCTCAAGTTGGAGAGTATATATCAAACAATCCCAACTTATGACAAATATATGAAACTCGTACACCTCGAAGAGGCTTTGTGAATATATCTGCTAATTGTTCTTCAGAACTTGTGTGCACCAACTGAATGTCTTCACGATTCACCTTTTCTCGAACGAAATGACAATCGACCTCTATATGCTTGGTTCGCTCATGAAATACTGGATTATTAGCTATATGAATAGCAGATTGATTATCACAGCACAGAAGAGACGGTCCGGTCATAGGTAATCCAATCTCAGCTAATAACATACGAACCCACTGAAGTTCACTAGTAACATTAGCCATTGCACGATATTCAGCCTCTGCACTAGATCTGGAAACAACAGACTGTTTCTTACTTCTCCACGACACAAGATTACCACCAAGAAACACACAGTATCCCGAAGTAGACCGACGATCCATAGGACAACCAGCCCAATCTGCATCAGAATATCCCGTCACCTCCAAAAATTCAGGATCACCATAACCAGCTATACGAAGATGACCATGATTATGAAACACAAGTCCTTGACCCGGAGCTCTCTTCAAATATCGAACAATTTGTAGAGCAGCTTGCCAATGAGTAGTACGAGGAGAACTCATAAACTGACTTATCACACCAACAGCAAATGAAATATCTGGACGAGTAATGGTAAGATAATTCAGCTTTCCTACTAACCGGCGATACTTTTCTGAATCATGAAGAAGTTCGCCCTGTTCATCATCAAGTCTCACTCTAGGATCCATAGGCGTGTTAGCAGGTTTAGAGTCATGTAGACCAACCTCCTTTAGAATGTCAAGAGCATACTTTCGCTGAGAAAGAGCAATGCTATCGCCAGCATAGGCAACTTCAATGCCAAGAAAATACCTTAGACGATCTAAGTCTTTAGTGTTAAACTCCGTCTGAAGAAACTGCTTGAGTCGTCGTATACCTTCAACATCACTGCCTGTGACAATGATATCATCAACATAAACAACAAGAATAACACATCCTTTGGAAGATGACATACTAAATACCGAGTGATCCACACTACACCGATGCATGACAAAGGCAATGACAGCATCACTAAACCGGCCAAACCAAGCACGAGGAGATTGCTTAAGTCCATAAAGAGCTTTTCGCAATCGACACACCTTCTCCCCCTGAGCAACAAACCCTGGTGGTTGCTCCATATATACTTCTTCGTGAAGATCACCATGAAGGAATGCATTCTTTACATCAAGCTGATGTAGAGTCCACTTAGACCGAGCAGCTAAGGAAATAACTACACAAACAGAAGGAATTTTGGCGACTGGAGAAAATGTTTCATCATAGTCAACACCATAAGTTTGAGTATAGCCCTTTGCCACCAAACGCGCTTTTAAGCGCTTAACCGAACCATCTGGATTGTGTTTAACAACAAAGACCCAGCGACAACCTACCAATTGCTTATCAGCTGGCAAGGGAACTAGCTCCCAAGTCTTATTATGATGTAAAGCAGCCATTTCTTCTTCCATAGCACGAGCCCACCCTGGATGGGCTAAAGCTTCCTGAACATTATTAGGCACAGACACAGACACAGATCCAAGAGCAGACACAAAAGCAGACATCTGAGGGCTTAAATTATGATAAGACACAAAATGAGAGAGTGGATACCTAGATCGAGTACGATGAGCAATAGGAGAATTGGTAGGAGATGGTGGACGAGAATCGGAAGTCTGGACCGAAGTTGGTGGTGGTGGACTGCTGGCTGGTGAAGATGGATGCCCCCATATAGAACGAGAACCACGTGTATAGACCTGAAGAGGATTCGGTGCTGTGGAGCCTGAATCTGTTGGAGCCACATTAGAAGTGATAGATGGTGGCACTGGCTGAGATAAAGGAGCAGAGAATGGCAGAAGATCCAGGGTCAATGATTCTTGAATATGATCATTGTCAAAGAATGCTTTATCCTCAAAGAAAGTCACATCAGCAGAAACATACTCCCGACGATGAGTAGGACTATAACAAACATATCCTTTCTGAGTACGAGAATAGCCAACGAATATACACTTTTCAGCACGAGGGGATAACTTGTCTAATCCGGGAGACAAAGAATGAACAAAACAGACACACCCAAAAATACGAGGATGAATGGACCACAAAGGACGATCAGAATGAAGAAGAGTATAAGGAGTAGCTCCTTTCAGCACTGAGGATGGAAGACGATTGATAAGATGACACGCTGTAAGAAGAGCATAACTCCAGAACGATTTAGGCACATGAGTATGAAGAAGAAGACAACGAGCAACATCTAACAAATGACGGTTCTTACGTTCAGCAACACCATTTTGTTGCGGAGTATGAGCACAAGAACTTTGATGTAAAATACCATGAGATTGAAGAAAAGGAACAAAGGTAGAGGAAGAGAAGTACTCACGAGCATTGTCAGTACGCAAACACTTAATGGAACAATCATACTGAGTACGAACTTCATGATAAAACTGATAAAAAGAGGAAAACACTTCAGTACGATCTTTTATTAAATATAACCAAGTTGTACGAGTACAATCATCGATGAAGGTAACAAAGTACCTAAAACCAAATGAAGACTCTCGACTAGGACCTCAGACATCAGAGTGAATCACGTCAAATGGACGTGAAGCACGACTCAAAACACGAGGAAAAGACTCACGATGGTGTTTACCTAATTGACACGTTTCATAACTAAATTGAAGACTTGAACTAGACACAAAAGGAAATCGTCGAAGTGTATCTGCTGATGGATGACCAAGACGACAATGCAATCTGTAAGAATCATTCACTGCTGTATTCTGAACTCTGGTAGCAGCAGCAATAATCTCAGGTTCCAGGACATACAATCCACCAGCCTCACGGCCACCACCTATTCGGCGTTCAGTCTTCCGATCCTGGAGAACACACGAAGACGAAGAAAAGATAATATCGCAATCAAGATCACGAGTAATAGAACTAACTGATAAGAGATTATAAGGAAATTGTGGAATGTGGTAAACAAGAGGTAAAGAAACAGAAGAACTCAATGACACACAACCTGTACCAGTGACTTTAGACCGAGAACCATCTGCTAAGGTGACTGATGTAGAAGGAATGGATGAAGTGGAAATGAGAAGACTAGGATCACCAGTCATATGATGAGTAGCACCTGAATCAATAACCCAAGACCGAGGAGGAGCTGTGCTGGACATTAAACATGCAGGATCATTATGATGTGCTAAAGTAGCTGTAGGACCAGAGATAGTACCACTTGCATTCTGTCGTGTCTTAACTAGCTCATTATATTCAGCACGAGTTAACTGTACTGTGTCCTGTCCAGAAGTAGAAACCCAAGACTCAACATCAACAGAGGCATGTAGACCCCGCAGTTCAGGATGAAGATCATAACAATAATCAACAGTGTGTCCAGACAGCTGACAATGAGTACAAAACCGGTTCACTCGACCACCACCACGTCCTCCTCTATTACTACTACTACCACCACCACGAACAATACCTCGGCCTCCTTGAAAACCACGACCACGACCACCACGACCCCAAATCCCTTGACCACCACGAGCCACCATAGCACTACTATCTGAAATTACTGTTGTCTTGGGACTCGGAGTATAACGAGCAGCTCGAGAATACACTTCCTCAATGGACGGAAGAGTGCTTTGCGAGGTAATTTGTTGACGAAGAGCACTATGGTCTGGACCGAGGCTACGAAGAAAAAGCACAGTTATCATGTCCGCTTCTCGTTGCTGCATCTGAGTAACTGTGGTAGCTGGTGGAAAATAAGACTTAAGACGCTGATACATGGATGCAAAACGTGCATAATGATCCACCAAACTAGCATCACCAATCTTAGCTTCAAATAAAGCCTCCCACAAATCACAAATTCGACTCATATTATTCTGTCCAGAATACAATAAAGCACACTTTGTCCAAATCTCACGGGCTGTAGTGCAATCCATGAAAAGACGACGAATAGATTCAGCCATACTTCTCCACAAAAGTGTACGTAAAGTAGCATCTACGTATTTCCATTCTTCTAAATTAGCTAGATTTGCTGGTGGTTCTTCTTCAAGCCAGCTAGACTGGCGATTAGAATAAACAAAGGTCGAGAGAGCCATCGACCAAGAAGGATAATTGGTACCATCCAACTTTTCCAAAGTGTTATGCAGATTAGCCATACTATAATATGGGCCCACGACACTGAACTTGAAGATGTATTCGAAGAGCCCAAACCCGAAGTAACAGACGAATCAGTAGACATTTTCACTAATCACCAACTTCACAAACTACCAATTGCCTCACACATCACCAATCACTACACAAATCGCTATCCACCAGCAAACCAATAATCACCACAGTCACTTAATTACTTCACAAACTAATGATTAACCTCAAATCACTGATCCCACCAACCACAAATCATTAATCAACATCAAACTTAGTCAATAGCCATTCACCAAACACCATTCAGCAACCCACAGCAAAATATTATTGCAATTCACCAATTTCACGCGAAGCAAGGAGTAACCCACGAAGAACCGGAAGTATCACAGTCAAGATAAGCAAGGAAGAGCGTCATTCAGCACGCTGGCACGCTGGCCAAAGCTACCTCCAGCCCTGGACGACACTGGGCTTTGCTGGTCGGAGCTTCCCCGACCATTGGAGACATCGGTTGAAGCTTTGCTGGTGAGTTTTCACTAGATCTGAGCCAAATCTGGGCTCACCGGCCCCCTGGGAGATGCTGGACGCCGGAGAAGCTTCAGATCTGGGCTCACCGGCCCTAGGCGACGCCGGGAAGAGCCCGATCTGGGCTCACCGGCCCTGGACGACGCCGGAGAATGGCTCGCCAGACCTGGACTATGCTGGTCGGAGGTGCTACAGTGACGGCGGAGGTGCTACAGTGTTGGGCGGAGGTGCTACAGTGACGGCGGCTAGGGTTTCGCCTAGGGTTGCTCTAATACCATGTTAATGATAAAAGAGTCTTAAAGTCTTTGTTCAAGTAATAAGAGGTATTTATAGGCTTAGGGTTAAGCCTAATACATTTACCTAAATAACCCCAACTTGATAAAGTACTAAAAACCAAGTAATAAACTAACATATATTATTTGATATGATTAATAGTTACTAAGTTCTCAGGTGAAATTAATTGTTGTGCTCATAATTATTCTCAGTTTAGGATTTGCCCTCATACTGTATTTAGAGTAGGATGGAATTGGATCATTTCTTTATGTATAATGTAAGAGATTAGATGATTTTGCTTGTTCATATAACTAAGTCATCCTATTGAATGCTGTCCAACTCTAGCTCATTCTTTTCCATACAAATCAGTTTTTTTTTTGGCCAGATAAAAGTGATACTTTTTTCCCCATGCATTTTCTTCTAAGTTAATGAAGAGGAATGGTGCTGCAAGAATTTTGTGCATAGATCGATTTCCTTTTCACTTTTGCCTTCTATTGGTAGTTCCTAAGTGTTGATTTGTTTGGTGTGACTTGCTTATTCTTATGAGTACCTCAGCAAATTTGGCCGCATTGTTAATTGGGTAGATTTTCCATTATTAAGTCTTTTAATCTGATCTCCATGGTTTGTTTTGCCAGTTAAATCTTTTCGTTTGTTTTTCTGTTAAGATAATGCATTATACTAATTTCAACAATAGGAACCTCTTTTATCCTGAGAACTTTGCCTGCATTTCTCATATTCACTAATCCTTCTTATTGCTTTTTTGTCAAAATTTTGCATATTATTTCTTCAGGCATCTTCATTAGCAGTCACTAATTTTTGCACCTTAGGTTCTTGTAGATATGGATTCCTCTGAAGAGCATGTTGTCTTTCCATTAGGAAAACCAATATCTATGGAAGTATGCTGAGTATTGCGCAGTATTTTTTACCATTTACTATGACAATGTTCCTGGGTATTTCTTTCTCAGAATTGGTATCTTCTCCTTCTATTGACGTCTGCCAAAAATGTTTTCTATGAGAATGGATGTGTCTTGGTGGATGCTGTCCCAGTAAGGTTATTGAGACTACTGCTTTTGGTGCCTGTTGTCGAGGAATTTTTTGCTCCAATGAAGATTGGATTTGTTGCTGTTCTTTCATACAAAAGCTATATTTGATTTTTTTGTAACAAGAGAATAGGTTATCTGTATCTGGAGAGAATATTTTCCTTCTTGTGACACATATAATGCAATTGTCACACTGCAGTGCCTTCAGATAAACTGATGCTAATGGCTTAGGTTGACATATTAACCTAGCATGTTCCACGACCCAAGGACTTTGAGTGGCTCGTCTTCAGTTACACTACCATCTATGATTCAAATCAAGATTTCTTTACCACCTCCAGACGTCTTTTTTTGGTTTGTCACCACACCTCATTGGGGTAGTGTCTTGTTTCTCAGAATGTGGACCGGTATCACACTTGAAACTCTCATCTGGATGGCTGTTCACTCTGAAAGTTGGTGGCTACCTTTTGGGATGAATTTGAAGAGAAGTAGGCTGTGAATGATGTCTTGTTAGTGTTTGCAACCAGAATGGGTCCCTTACTACCACGTGTTTAAAATGTGGGCTTCCCACCAATAACTGAAAGTGCCAGTGTGCTCAGTTGAGGCTTCCCTGCTTGCAATTGTGTTGGGTCTTTGGCAAGCTGTTCATCATGGGTCTTAGTACTAGATCATGTAACCCTATCTATTTCTATGCAAAATGCTTTGCTCTACAGTGCTCCAATTACCATGATTTTTTGTTCTGGAGATTGCAGCTTTTTACTAGAATTCTCTTATGTTATCTTTTACGTTGGTGAATAAGAATAAAATGTTGAAGTTCCTTTGCCACTTGATCAACAGTCGTCTTCGATCTCTCACTGGTTTCCAAGATAATGGTGATTTCAATTTGGTTAAGATTGTGGTTGAGACTGAGGTATTTTATTTGCTTGGTAGGTCAGAAAATGTGGAAACAAATTGCGATATATATGGATATGGTTTCTTTCTGGTCTTTAATAGCTATGGAATATGATTAAGACAGAGAAACCTTACTAATTGCAGGACTCATTCAATTTTTACACAGTTACTATGAAGATTATACTGGCCTTCATGCACTCTTTTAATGGTAATTTCACTTGAAATGACTGGGTTGGTCTTAGATGGAAGAGGTTCTTACCTTCTTGGGAAATTGCTTTGGTTGGATATGAGATCGGTCTATTCTCATTTCTTTATCATTTAGTCGTGATCACCTTGATTCCCTTGTGTTATATATGAGATTTTCACCCAATGGAGATGTTTCACAAAACCTGTCTTATTCATTTCTCGCTATTTTGTGATGTTGTCAAGGTAAATGGTCCTTTGAAAAGTGTACATCACATATTAGGAAGGTGATCTTCAAGAGCGTTGTGTACACCAGTCATTAGGAAGGTAATCTTCAAGAGTGTTGATACTTCATCCAGATAACTGATGAGTACCATTTGTTCTTTGGTTATACAGATTTTTTCCAACTACCATGCTATTGGCTCTCTAGGAAATGCTAACCATGCATGGTTATTGGATATGCTATTAGATGGTAGTGTTTACTTGTGGCCAGTTTCTGGCACTATCGACGACTCTTAAAACTGTTGAGCACTTCCGTTTGTTCCTTGTGGTAACCTGGTTCTTGTGGCCAGTTTCCGGCACTATCGATAACTCCTAAAACTGTTGAGCACTTCCGTTTGTTGCTTGTGGTAACTTGGTTCTTGTGGCCAGTTTCTGGCACTATCGATAACTCCTAAAACTGTTGAGCACTTCCGTTTGTTCCTTTGTGGTAACCTGGTTCTGGTTATATAATGGGTGTTCTGTATTAATTTTGGTACCTACCTCGATTATGTAGCTATATAAAAGCCATCTCTATTTCTGATCAGGAGGTAATTCTAAGTATTCCTTAGTGTTACTTGTTTTCCTTCTGATCGATGCTCACCTTGCAAGGCCATTTTGTTTCCGTTGTCAGCATATCAAGAGAGTGATGAAATTGAGAACTAACCGAGATGCCAGTGACACCTGTAGATCTTCATATTGATGAAGATGTCTTGGTGTTTCTCCTGGGCCTCTTAGGGACCTGAACTCCTTTTTTGGGTTTTTGTTTGCCTATGTTTTTCTCTTTTTTTTAATAGGTTGGCTATGTCGACTGACTCTTTACTCGTATTACTCTACTGTTTTGAGATTTACGTGGAATGTTCAGATTTGGAAATAGTTCTATGATGAGTGATTATGATGATGGAGCTACCAGTAGAAGTTTGATGGTTGTTTTGGACTCCTTTTGCTTTAATTTGAAGTTTGAATGTAGTTATGACTCTCTTTCTTGACTGTTCTCTCTCTCTTTTTTTTTTTGGGGGGGGGGAGGGGGGGGGGGGAATGGTAAGTGGGAGAGCATGGTATCTTGCGGATTCTGGATCTGTTAATTTGAAGAAGCCAGGATCTTCCATATTTATATTACTCTACTGTCTTGAGATTTACGTGGAATGTTCAGATTTGGAAACAGTTCTAGGATGAGTGATTACGATGATGGAGCTACCAGTAGAAGTTTGATGGTTGTCTTCGACTCCTTTTGCTTTAATTTGAAGTTTGAACGTAGTTATGACTCTCTTTCTTGACTGTTATCTCTTTTTTGGGGGGGGGATGGTAAATGGGAGAGCATGATATCTTGCCGATTCTGGATCTGTTAATTTGAAGAAGCCAGGATCTTCCATATTTATGCCCCTCGGCTCCAGTGCGTCATGCTGATTTGAAATCTATTTGGAGCCAGGTCCATGGATTTGTGTTCCTAAGCTCCTTTGTTACTTCATCATCTCTTAGAATTTTTTAGCATTGTTGATAATGAAATGCTAGGGATCTTGCTCTTGTGTTGCATGTATGGTGGCCGAGCCAGGCTTAATTAGGAGAAGGTATTGTCATGGCAATGTTGGTGAATAGATCGATATGTCAGCATTTGCTCTTACTTAGGTTACATGTATGGTGGCAAAGCTCGGCTTACTTGCACGAAGTTATTGTCATGGCAACATTAGTAAACTGTCCACAATGCATAACGTGTTGATAAGATTTGGACTGGTTGGTGAGGTCATGTTTCAATCTCAAGTTCACTCTCCATGTTGCAGTAATGAGTTATGGAATGACGCATGCCCTCTGTACTGTCTTATGTGCTATGACACTTGTTTTATATTATTATTCAAATGTCGCACTTGTAATCATACTTAAAAGGAGCTTCTGCTGCACAAGAAAAGTTGCAACGCATGCTGTCTTGTAAATAGAGGTGAGTGGGTCTTTCCATCAGAAGTATGGGAACTAGTGTAAATTATGGAACTATCTTGCAAACCTCAGAGTTGGTGAAAAATTGCGGTGATGAAGGCCGTTCTCATCAATGCGGCAGCCTTTGAATTTGCAGCTATGGCGGATAGGTTGGCTGGAGAGACTGCAATTTTCTCTTCGATGTAGAGAGCAATACCTCTGTAGTGGTAAATTTTCTGCCCTTCTGAATGCTAATGTTTTCTTTTGTCGTAAGTCACCAGAAACATCTAGCCAATAAGAGTGACCGTGCCTTCATTGTGGTGTGGCTGGAAGAGAGCAGGACCAGACCCACCTGTTGCTGCTTAACCCAACTGCCGCTGCTTAAGTAGGGATAATGTCTTGAGATCATGGGAATACATGTGTTGCCAATGGAAAAATTGAATCTAGACAGCTTCCATGTTTGTAATTCTCGATATATAATGATAATGTGCTCCTTTTCATCCGTGGATGTAGGTCAAATTGGCCGAACCACGTAAACTGTTGTGTGCATTTTTTGGTAATTTGTTTCACTTTTACTCTTGTTGATGGTTAAAGTTCAACTAAAATGACAAGACGAGAAAAAAGAAAAACAAAGGCCTTTGATACGTAGTTCTTATACTAAATAAAAAATTCTTATGTCACAGTCGGTGAACATGGCTTATATGTAAAATTTTCTTTTTGTGAAATTAAAAATGCACGTGTGAACTTTGCTAGTAATTAATCCTTTGGTGGTGAAGGAGATGAATGAAGTAGGAAAAGTTGAATAAGTTTAGTTGTATTGCAAATGAATCTTTTCTTCATTTCCAGTCTTTATTTTTATTATAGTATCAATTATAACAAGCTACCGTGAGCTATGTCGTTTGCAAATGAAACCTTCTTGTGTAGAACTCTGACATCTAATAGAAGTAAAATTGTCTTAAATTGACAAAATCATAATGAACTCGATTCATTAAATTTTGGCAGATATGGACCCTAAACAAATGATGCCATATTGTCGATAGATAATAAGCTCAATTCGTGGAGAGCTGCGTATATTGAACTGAACGAGGGTAGTGGAAAGCTTTCCAAGTTCATCACCTTTTCTTGCCTTACTGTCAATTTTATTCCTGTGATTGTCTTATCTTGAAAAAATTTAATGCTACCAAAAGTTGAGTGAATAAATCTCAATCTTCCAAATGGTTTTACGATTTATCCTAACATTTTAATCCTACTAGGAAAAAGATCCAACCGTTCAAATTTGTTTTAAATTTATTTTTAGATCCTTTAACCTGTAAGAGTATATATCCCATTAGATTCCTTTTCAAATTTCAAATTCACCTTAAAATCTAACATATATATATAATTAAAGGAGAATATTTATCAGGCTTCGTATTTATCAGGCTTCGTATTTAGTTGAAATGAAAAATCGGGGCCTTCTAGAAAATTAGTCTTAATTGCAATACTATGGATCTAATGTGCATACCACAATTCCCTTATGGAAAGAAGGCAGATCTCTAAAGAGGGTCAGGTGCAAATCAAAGGAAGCGGAGCAGGGTAACCCAACTTTCTAAAATGAAGATGCAAATTGAGGCAAATGAGGTTTCACACTTTTCCATTTCACCCTCATAGTTTTTTGCTTATGTTCGGAACGAAGAGGACTGATTGAATCTGCATTACATTTTTTGAAAAAAAAGCTATGTTTTAAAATTTTGAAACAGGTACCGGCCAATAACAAGTCACTGTCATATGTACTTAGAATAAAATTCACCGCAACTTTTCAAACATTTAATAGAAAGTACAATGTTTTTACACTCAGGAAAATGTCAATACCATATTTCAAATATCTAAAACATAAAAGCGCAATTTTCAACATTCAATATACTTTTAACACAACCTTTCAAGCTTTCTAAAGGAAGTACACTGTTCCACCATATGACATGGCATATGAGTTTTGCCACGTTATTGCACATCAGTTCATAAAAGTATTGAAGCATTTGATAAAAAAATAGATTCAATGACAATTGCCCGATCTTGATTTTAAACTTAATTGAAAAGAGCACTTCTTTCATTTACACTACTCATTGTTGATACCAAATTGTAAATGCTATCATTCAAAATCTTAATAGAGGATAGTGACACTGAGTTTTAAACGAGTTAAATAGATTTTATTTTGACTTTTGGTTTGGATAAATTTTGCAAAACCAATATTTTGACTTTCATCCTAAAGTACTCGAAACTTTCAAGTATTCAGATGATTTTTTTTCCATAATTTATTGAGTAGGTACAACCAATAATTACTATACAATTGAAGTTAATTTTTCTATCATGCAAAATGTCAATGTTGGTCATGATTAGACTTGTTTTTTTTCTTATCAACTTATTTTGACAGACATGAATCGTTGGATTGTTGACATAAACGATAATGTGCAAGTGTCACATCATGATCAACCCGATATTTTCATGTGGTGGCATATGCCAAATTAGCAACACGAAGAAAATTAAAAACAAACAAATTCAGATTCTTAAATCATGCACATGTAAACTCTACCTATTATTCATCAACCCTCCCCATTGTTGGCTACCACCCCTGTCCCCCTAAACCAATGCACCAATTTTGACAACATCACTTGCCACCATGCCACTCGAATCTTGCAAACTTGAGTGGCAAGAAGCCATGAATACTACGAGCTTGAGTTTGAGTAATAAAAGAAACTCATTTTGATAAAGTATTAAGCGAAAGGAAATATGATGAGAGAACTCAATTGCAATGAATGGCATTTTTAAAGGTATACAACAGGTTTCAACTAAAAAAAAAAGTAATGGGCCAGATTTGATTTTCAAATAAAGAAAATACATGGACTAGCAGTAATATTACCCCAAAAATTTTTAAATTATAACTACGTTCTTTTTATTTTTATTTTTGGTTAGGAAAGCCGCAAGGAAGAGGCAGAAGTAATCGGTCAAAGCCCACCGGCCCCAATTCCAAAATCAGAGCCGCCCTACGACCATACCAGGGGGACACGTGGTCAAAGATGATCTGTCACGAGCGTCCGTCCTAATTCTCCACATAATGGACCGAAGAATCCGCGTGCATCTCACGCAACGGTCGGAATTGGCGGCCCACCCACCGACTTTCCTTTGTTGAACCGTCAACAGATCACAACCGTACGATCACGACGCTGCTTCGGATTCAATCTTATCAACGGTTGATGCGAGTCGGTGTTTCCTTCCCCTATAAATGACGGTCCTTCCGCTTTCCTCCTCCTTATTCTTGGTTCTCTGGTTGGCGTTCCCCCTTTTATCTCTCCTCCATGGTGTCTGCTATATCGTCCTTCAGAGAAGAATCGATCGCGATTAAGAGTTTTATCTTCTGCCCTTTTCTCTATTTGCTTGTTGATGGGGCCGATTGCTTCATCGCTCTGATTTCTTGAAGCATCTGGTTGCAGAAACCACCCATGTTGCGGAGATCCTTGAGGGTTTCGCTTGGTTTACTTGGCAACGGTGATGCACATGTTTATTGGGAAGTATCTTGTTTAGGCTCTGTGATTCGTTGATCGACCGGTCGGTCCCTTGCGTGATTCGGATTCTTGTTATTCGGTGAATCGGCGGTGGCTTCTTTCCTCTTAAAGTCGTGTCTCTGTTCGTCTGAGGATGTCGTTATGGGAAGTGTTTAGATATGTTGACCGATCGATCTTTCCGTTTAATCGTTTACGAGCTGCTTCTGGATGATGTTATTCGGTGAATTGGCAGTGGCTTCTTTCCCCTTGGAGCGCACTGTTTTGTCTGGTGATGTCAAGGACGATGAATACGAGGACGCCGGTCACTTTTGTTTCTGTAAAACTCGGTGTTTGGGTTTTCTCGAGGAATTACGATCCTTTCGTTGTCTTTTTTTCGGTTGAGGTGATGAACTAGGTCTTTGATCAGATCTTGAATCGGGCGACAGACTGAAATTTATTGGTTTTGATTGGAATTTGTTCTTCAGTTTTTGATCTGTGGAAGCGGAAATCGTCTAGATCCTCTCACAGGTAAAGGCATGCAAGACTTGACAAGCGGTGGTCTGCTGCGAGCTGATGATTGTCTCAAATCAGATAAGCTATTGTTTCTCAAGGCAGTCATGGGTTTGAATGAAATCTGTTCTGCAGTCCCATAATAATCTGATTATTGCGAAAACTGATACTCATTACTTGGGAGGTCCGTCAGTGTCTGGTTGATGATCTTTGTTTGCAAGGTCAAGTTGTACGCGCCCCACAAAAGAGCAGTGTCCAATATCGGCTTGGCCTTATTCTTATTGAAGTCTGCTAGTGTCTTCTCCCTTCCTCGTGCATTTATTTTGCAGTCTTGCAGTTGTGATCACGCATGCGTTCATCTACCAAGTATTCTCTAGAGGAGACATCATTCCCAAAACACTCTTTATCCTTCTTTCCTTTTCGTCATCGTTTAATCGGTCTGATTCTTTTTATGCTGTGTTATTTTCTGAAGGATACGCCTTATCTCTCCAGGACTTGGCCATGTTGTAGGCATCGTTGGGTGTGCACTTTTCTGATCTTAGACTGATGCATCATTGATTGATCTTTCCATTTTTTATTGTTTCTACTAACTGTCCTTCCTCTTGTCCTCACACCTCGTCTGTTTATTGCACGTCTGGTTGCAGAAACCTATTTTCTTCTGTTACGGAGATTTGTGAGGATTTCACTTGGCCTCTCTGGGACAATGCGCATGATTATCAGAATTATTTGGTTTACGCTTGTCCTTTGATCGTTTATTGATTCATCTATCGATCGATCTTCGCATTATTGTTTTGCCAGCTTATTCTGGATTTCTGTTATTAGGTGGATTGGCAGTGGCTTCTTTGCTCTTGGATTATATCTCTTCGTCGAAGGATGCCTTTATGGCAAGTGTTTGGTTTACCTCCTCCTCTGGTCCTTGATTGATACATCCACATAACATCGATCTTTTCCTTTTAATTGTTTTGCAAGCTGCTCCTGGATTTTGTTATATGGTGAATTTTCAGTGGCTTCTTTACCCTTGGAGCAGAAGTCTATGTCTGAAGTTGTCAAGGATGATGAGTATAATGACAACAGTCAGTTTGTTTCGTAAAATTAGAGGTTTGGGCTTTCTCCGAGGTTTTTGCCGTCTCATTTCTCTTGAAATGGTGCCCTGGGAGTTCTTCGATCACGTCTTAGACCGGGCGATAGGCTAGTTTTACTGGCTTTGAGTAAAATTTTTCGTTCAGTATTGTCGTGGGGAGTTGATTATGGTGTGTAGTCCTAATCCTCTCACAGGTTGAAGTAATGCCAGACTTGATAAGTGGTGATCTGCTGCGAGCTGATGATTGTCTCAAATTGGATAAGTTATTTTTTCTCAAGGCAGTCATGGGTGTGAATGAAATTTGTTCTGCAGTTCCATAATATTCTGATTAATGTGAAGACTGATTCTCATTGCATGGAAGGTCCATCAGTGTCTGGTTGATGATCTTTCTTTGCAAGGTCAAGTTGTATGTGCCCCACAAAAGAGCAGTGTCCAATCAATATCGGCTTGGTCTTATTCTTAAGTTTAAGGGCCAGTGTCTTCTTCTTCCCTCATGCATTTATTTTGCAGTCTCATCTTACATCTTTGATCCTGCGTGCGTACCTCGAAGTACTCTCTAGACAAGACATCAGTCCCAAAACACCCTGTTTACCCTCCTTTCCTTTTGGTTATTGTTTAATCTGATTCTTTTTATGTTGTTATTTTCTAAATGATACGCCTAGTCTCTCCAGGACTTGGCCATGTTGTCGGCGTCGTCAGGGTGTGCACTTTTCTACCATTGACTGATCCATCTTTGATCGATCATTCCGATTTTTATTTTTTTTACTAGCTGATTCTGGTATTCAATATTTCATGAATTGGCAGTGGCTTCTTCCTCTAGGAGTGTCTCATGACAGTGAATTCCATACAACTGATCAGTTGGTTAGATAGACTACAACACTTGGCCTTTTTGGAGAACTAATGGTCTATGTTTTTCTGTTTGGTCAATTCAGTGTCGCCTTACTAGAAATAACTGTCCTTCCTCTTGTCCTCACACCTCGTCTGATTATTTAACGTCTGGTTGCAGAAACCTATTTTCTTCTTTTTCGGAGATTCGTGAGGATTTCACTTGGCCTCTCTGGGACGATGCGCATGGTTATCAGAATTGTTTGGTTTACTCTTGTCCTTTGATCGTTTATTGATTCATCTATCAATCAATCTTCGCATTATTGTTTTACCAGCTTATTCTGGATTTCTGTTATTAGGTGGATTGGCAGTGGCTTCTTTGCTCTTGGATTATATCTCTTCGTCTAAGGATGTCTTTAGGGCAAGTGTTTGGTTTACCTCCTCTTCCGGTCCTTGATTGATCCTTCCACATATCATCGATCTTTTCCGTTTAATTGTTTTGCAATCTGCTCCTGGATTTTGTTATATGGTGAATTTTCAGTGGCTTCTTTCCCCTCAGAGCGGGTAGTGTATGTCTGAAGATGTCAAGTTGATGAATACAATGAGGACAGTCAGTTTGTTTCGTAAAATAAGAGGTTTGGGCTTTTTCCAAGGTTTTTGCCGTCTCATTTCTGTTAGTTCTTCGATCACGTCTTAGAACGGGCGATAGGCTAGTTTACTGGCTTTGATTAAAATTTGTCCTTCGATATTATCTTGAGGAGTTGGTTATGGTGCAGTGCTAATCCTCTCACAGGTCGAAGTCATACCAGACTTGACAAGTGGTGATCTGCTGCGAGCTGATTTTTGTGTCCTATTGGATAAGCTATTTTTTCTTGAGGCAGTCATGGGTTTGAATGAAATTTGTTCTGCAGTTCCATTATATTCTGATTAATGTGAAAACTGATTCTCATTACATGGGAGGTCCATCAGTGTCTGGTAGATGATCTTTCTTTGCAAGGTCAAGCCCCACAAAAGAGGACTGTCCAATCAATATCGGCTTGGTCTTATTCTTAAGTTTGAGGGCCAGTGTCTTCTTTATCCCTCATGCATTTATTTTGCAGTCTCATCTAACATCTCATCCTGCGTGCATTCCTCGAAGTACTCTCTAGACGAGACATCATTCCCAAAACACCCTCTTTATCCTCCTTTCCTTTTTGTTATTGTTTAATCAGATTCTTTTTATGTTGTGTTATTTTCTGAAGGATACGCCTAGTCTCTCCAGGATTTGGCCATGTCGTCGGCGTCGTTGGGTTGTGCACTTTTCTGATCATCGACTGATGCATCATTGATCGATCTTTCCATTTTTTATTTTTTTAATAGCTGATTCTGGTATTCAATATTTCCTGAATTGGCAGTGGCTTCTTCCTTGAGGAGTGTCTCAGGACAGTGAATTCCATACAACTAATCAGTTGCTTACATAGACTACAACACTTGGCCTTTTTGGAGAACTAATGGTCTATGTTTTTCTGTTTGGTCGATTCAGTGTCGCCTTGCTGGAAATAACTGTCCTTTTGTCCTCACACCTTGTCTGATTATTGAACGTCTGGTTGCAGAAACCTACTTTCTTCTGTTTCGGAGATTCGTGAGGATTTCACTTGGCCTCTCTGGGACGATGCGCATGGTTATCAGAATTGTTTGGTTTACACCTTTCCTTTGATCATATATTGATTCATCTATCGATTGATTTTCGCATTGTTGTTTTACCAGCTTATTCGGCATTTCTGTTATTTGGTGGATTGGCAGTGGCTTCTTTGTTCTTGGATTATTTCTCTTCGTCTAGGGATGTCTTTATGGCAAGTGTTTGGTTTACCTCCTCCTCCGGTCCTTGATTGATCCTTCCACATATCATCGATCTTTTCCATTTAATTGTTTTGGAAGCTGCTCCTGGATTTTGTTATATGGTGAATTTTCAGTGGCTTCTTTCCCCTCGGAGTGGAAGCGTTTGTCTGAACATGTCAAGGATGATGAATACAATGATGACAGTTTTGTTTCGTAAAATAAGAGGTTTAGGCTTTTTCCGAGGTTTTTCCCGTCTCATTTCTCTTGAAATGGTGACCTGGCAGTTCTTTGATCACATCTTAGACCGGGCGATAGGCTAGTTTTACTGGCTTTGATTAAAATTTGTCCTTCAGTATTGTCTTGGGGAGTTGATTATGGTGTAGTCCTAATCCTCTCACAGGTCGAAGTCATGCCAGGCTTGACAAGTGCTGATCTGCTGTGAGCTGATGATTGTTTCCAATTGGATAAGCTATTTTTTCTCAAGGCAGTCATGGGTTTGAATGAAATTTGTTCTGCAGTCTCATAATATTCTGATTATTGAGAAAACTGATTCTCATTACATGGGTGGTCCATCAGTGTCTTGTTGATGATCTTTCTTTGCCAGGTCAAGTTGTACACGCCCCACAAAAGAGCAGTGCCCAATCAATATCGGCTTGGTCTTATTCTTATTGAAGTCTTAGGGCCCGTGGCTTCTTCCTTCCTCATGCATTTATTTTGCAGTCTGGCAGTTGTGATCCTGCATGCGTTCCTCTGCCAAGTATTCTCTAGAGGAGACATCATTCCCAAAACACCCTCTTTATCCTTCTTTACTTTTTGTCATCGTGTAATCGGTCTGATTCTTTTTATGCTGTGTTATTTTCTTAAGGATATGCCTAGTCTCTCCAGAACTTGGCCATGTTGTAGGCATTGGTGGGTGTGCACTTTTCTGATGATGTATCATTGATCGATGTTTCCATTTTTTATATTTTTTGCTAGCTGATTCTGGTATTCAATGTTACATGAATTGGCAGTGGCTTCTTCATCTAGGAGTGTCTTGAGGATGTTGTCCGAGGATGGTGAGTACCATACAACTGGTCAGTTGGTTACATAGACTAGAACACTTGGCCTTTCTTGAGAACTAATGATCTATGTTGCGCTGCTTGGTCGGGTCAGTTTCGCCTTTCTAGAAGTAACTGTCTTTTCTGTTGACCTTACACCTCTTCTGATTATTGAAGCGTGTTGCAGAAACCTATTTTCTTCAGTTTCGCAGTTTCGTGGAAATTTCACTTGGCTTCTTTAGGACGATGCGCATGGTTGTCAGAATTGTTTGGTTTATGCTCATCCTTTGATTTTTTATCGAAACATTAAGCGATTGATCTCCGCATTATTGTTTTGCCAGCTTATTTTGGATTTCTATTATTAGGTGGATTGGCAGTGGCTTCTTTGCTCGTGGATTATATCTCTTCGTCTAAGGATGTCTTTATGGCAAATGTTAGGTTTACCTCCTTATCTGGTCCTTGATTGATGCATCCATATATCATCGATCTATTTTGTTTAATTGTTCTGCGAGCTGCTCCTTTCCCCTCGGAGCGGAACTGTATGTCTGAAGATGTCAAGGATTATGAATAGGATGACGGCAGTCACTTTGTTTCATAAAATAAGAGGTTTGGGCTTTTCTGAGGTTTTTGCCTTCTCATTTCTGTTGAATGGTGAACTGGTAAATCTTTGATCACATCTTAGACCGGGTGATAGGCTAGTTTTACTGGCTTTGATTAAAATTTGTCGTTCAGTATTTTCTCGGGGAGTTGATTGTGGTGTAGTCCTAATTCTCTCACAGGTCGAAGTCATGCCAGACTTGACAAATGGTGATCTTCTGCGAGCTGATTATTGTCTCAAATTGGATAAGCTATTGTTTCTCATCGCAGTCATGGTTTTGAATGAAATTTGTTATGCAGTCCCACAATATTCTGATTATTGAGAAAACTTATTACTTGGGAGTTCCGTTAGTGTTTGGTTGATGATCTTTCTTTGCAAGGTCAAGTATTTTCTCGGGGAGTTGATTGTGGTGTAGTCCTAATTCTCTCACAGGTTGAAGTCATGCCAGACTTGACAAATGGTGATCTTCTGCGAGCTGATTATTTGTCTCAAATTGGATAAGCTATTGTTTCTCATCGCAGTCATGGTTTTGAATGAAATTTGTTATGCAGTCCCACAATATTCTGATTATTGAGAAAACTTATTACTTGGGAGTTCCGTTAGTGTTTGGTTGATGAGCTTTCTTTGCAAGGTCAAGTCGTACGCTCCCTACAAAAGAGCAGCGTCCAATCAATATCGGCTTGGTCTTATTCTTATTGAAGTCTGAGCAATCTCATCTTGCATCTCCGATCATGCGTGCATTCCTTTGCGAAGTACCCTCTTTGGGAGACATCCTTTCCTTTTCGTCATCGTTTAATCGGTCTGATTCTTTTTATGCTGTGTGTTATTTTCTGAAGGATATGCCTATTCTCTGCAGGACTCGGCCATGTTGTGGATGTCGTTGGGGTGTGCACTTTTCTGATGATTGACTGATGTATCATTGATTGATCTTTCCATTTTTCATTTTTTTTTACTAGCTGATTCTTGTATTCATTATTTTATGTATTGGCAGTGGCTTCTTCCTCTAGGAGTGTCTTGAGGATGTTGTCTGAGGACAGTTAATATAATACAACTGGTCGGTTATATAGACTACAACACTTGGTCTTTTTGGAGAGCTAATGATCTGTCTTGCACTGTTTGATCAAGTCGGTGGCATCTCACTAGAAAAAAGGGTCCTTCCTCTTGTCCTCACACTTCTTCTGATTATTAATGCGTCTGGTTGCAGAAACTTATTTCTTTCTGTTTCAGAGATTCGTGAGGATTTCACTTGGCCTCTCTGGGACAATGCGCATGATTATCAGAGTTGTTTGGTTTACACTCGTCCATTGATTGTTTATTGATTCATGTATCGGTCGATCTTCGCATTATTGTTTCACCAGCTTATTGTGGATTTACGTTATGAGGTGGATTGGCAGAGGCTTCTTTCCTCTTGGATTATATCTCTTCATCAAAGGATGTCTTTATGGCAAGTGTTTGGTTTACCTCCTCCTCTGGTCCTTGATTGATCCATCCACATATCATCAATCTTTTCCTTTTCATTGTTTTGCAAGCTGCTTCTGGATTTTGTTATATTGTGAATTTTCAGTGGCTTCTTTCCCCTCGGAGCAGAACTGTATGTCTGAGGATGTCAAGGATGATGAATACGATGACGGCAGTCAGTTTGTTTCATAAATAAGAGTTTTGGGCTTTTCCCGAGGTTTTTGCCTTCTCATTTCCGTTGAAATGGTGAACTGGTAGGTCTTTGATCACATCTTAGACCGGGCGATAGGCTAGTTTTACTGGCTTTGTTTAAAATTTGTCCTTCAGTATTGTCTTTGGAAGTGGATTACGGTGCAGTCCTAATCCTCTCACAGGTTGAAGTCATGCCAGACTTGACAAGTGGTGATCTGCTGCGAGCTGATGATTGTCTCAAACTGGATAAGCTATTGTTTCTCAAGGCAGTCATGGGTTTGAATGAAATTTGTTCTGCAGTCCCATAATATTCTGATTATTGAGAAAATTGATTCTCATTACTTGGGTGGTCCGTCAGTGTCTGGTTGATGATCTTTCTTTGCAAGGTCAGAGTTGTATGCAGCGCACAAAAGAGCAGTGTCCAATCAATATTGGCTTGGTCTTATTCTTATTGAAGTCCAATGGCCATTGTTTTCTTCCTCCATTATGCATTTATTTTGCAGTCTCATCTTGCATCTCTGATCATGCGTGTGTTCCTCTATGAAGTGCTCTCTAGAGGAGACATCATTCTCAAAACACCCTCTTTATCCTTATTCTTTCCTTTTAGTCATGTCTGATTCTTTTTATGCTGTGTCATTTTCTGAAGGATACCCCTAGTCTCTCCAGGACTTGGCCATGTTGGCGACATCGTTGGGATGTGCATTTTTCTGATTAATGACTGAAGCATCATTGATCGATCTTTTCATTTTTTATTTTTTTACTAGCTGATTCTGGTATTCATTATTTCATGTGGCAGTGGCTTCTTCCTCTAGGAGTGTGTGAGGATGTTGTGTGAGGACAGTGAATACAGTACATGTAACTGGTCAGTTGGTTACATAGACTACAACACTTGGCCTTTTTGGAGAACGAATGATCTGTCTTGCGCTGCTTGGTCTTGTCAGTGTCGCCTCACTAGAAATAACTGTCCTCCCTCTTGTCCTCACACCTCGTCTGATTATTGAAGTGTCTGGTTGCAGAAACCTATTTTCTTCTGTTTGTTTTACGCTCGTCCTTTGATCGTTTGTTGATTCATCTATCGATTGATCTTCGCATTATTGTTTTACCAGCTTATTCTGGATTTCTGTAATTAGGTGGATTTGCAGAGGCTTCTTTCCTCTTGGATTATATCTCTTCGACTAAGGATGTCTTTTTGGCAATTGTTTGGTTTACCTCCTCCTCTGCTCCTTGACTGATCCAGCAACATATCGACCTTTATCTTTTAATTGTTTTACAAGCTGCTTCTGGATTTTGTTTTATGGTGAATTTTCAGTGGCTTCTTTCTCCTTGGAGCGGATCTGTTTGTCTGAAGATGTCAAGGATGATGAATATGATGACGGCAGTCAGTTTGTTTCATAAAATAAGAGTTGTGGGGTTTTTCCGAGGTTTTTGCCTTCTCGTTTCTGTTGAAATGGTGAACTGGTAGGTCTTTGATCGCATCTTAGACCGGGCGATAGGCTAGTTTTACTGGCTTTGATTAAAATTTGTCCTTAAGTGTTGTCTTTGGGAGTTGATTGTGGTGTAGTCCTAACCCTCTCACAGGTCGAAGTCATGCCAGACTTGACAAGTGGTGATTTGCTGTGAGCTGATGATCGTCTCAAATTGGATAAGCTATTATTTCTCAAGGCAGTCATAGGTTTGAATGAAATTTGTTATGCAGTCGCATAATATTCTGGTTATTTTGAAAATTGGTTGTGAAAATTGGTTCTCATTGCTTGGGAGGTCGCAGTGTCTGGTTGATGATCTTTCTTTGCTAGGTCAAGTTGTATGCGCCCCACAAAAGTGCAGTGTCCAATCGGTATCGTCTTGGTTTTATTCTTATTGAAGTGTGAGGGCCAGTGTCCTCTTCCTCCCGCATGCATTTATTTTGCAGTCTCATCTTGCATCTATTATTGTGCGTGTGTTCCTCTGCGAAGTACTCCAGTGGAGACATCATTCCCAAAGCACCCTCTTGATCATCCTTCTTTCCTTTTCGTTATCATTTAATAGTCTGATTCTTTTTTTGCTGTGTTATTTTCTGAAGGATACTCCTAGTCTCTCCAGGACTCTGCCATGTTGTGGGCATCGTTGGGTGTGCACTTTTCTGATCATTGACTGATGCATCATTGATCGATCTTTCCATTTTTTTTTAACTAGCTGATTCTGGTATTCATTATTTCATGGGTAGTGGTTTCTTCCTCTCGGAGTGTCTGAGGATGTTGTCTGAGGATGGTGAATGCAATACAACTGGTCAGTTGGTTATATAGACTACAACACTTGGGGCTTTTTGGAGAACTGATGATCTATCTTGCGCTGTTTGGTTGAGTCAGTATACCCTTGCTTGTAATAATTGTCCTTCCTCTTATCTTCACACCTTGTCTGATTATTGTTTTGGGCTTTTTGGAGAACTGATGATCTATGTTGTGCTGTTTGGTTGAGTCAGTATTCCCTTACTTGCTTAAGGTGTTATTTTACCTGGCCACTTTCGATATTGAGTGGTGTGTGATCAGCGATGTTCTTTCAACTATTCCTAATTTGTCTTCCACTTCTTTTTATTGCCTTATGCTAAAATTTTGCACATTGTTTCTTTAGTCATTTTTATTATCGAGCAATCATTATTCTGTGCACCTTATTCTTGTAGATATCGATTCCCCTGAAGAGCAATTTTGTCTTTCCATTATAGCTTGTATCTTTTACCGTTTATTCTGACTATGTTGAGGATGGTTTTACTGGATATTCTTCTCTCAGATTTGGGTATCTTCTACTTTACCAAAAATGTTTTTAATGAGAATGGATGTCTCTTGTTGGGTGCCTGCTGGCTGAGTGAGGTTATGTTGAGACTTAAGCTTTTGGTGCATGCTGAACTTTTTGCTCCAATGAAGAGTGGATTTGTTGTCATTTCTTTTGTAGCCATCTTTATTCTCCTAACAAGAGACTAGGTTTTCTGTATATATTGAAAATAGTTTCCTCCTCGTGACACGTACAATGCAATTGTCGCTATGCAGTGCCTTCAGTTAAACTGATGCTCATGCATTAGGTTGACATGGTATCCTAGCTTGTTCCAGAAGCAAAGACGACCTGGTTAAATGCCTTCGGTTAAAAGTAATTTCTATGTTTAAACTTTTCCCTCCGCTGAACGTCATTTTCAGTTTGTTATCACACCTTATTGGCAATGTGTCTTGTTTCTAAGAAGGTGGACTTAATAAGGTGCTTTATCATTATCACTTTTAAGTCCTATCTGGACTGCTATTTACTGTGAAAGTTGTGTGGCTACCTGTTTGGATTAACTTGAAGGGAAGTGGACCACGTCTTATATCTCGTTGATGTTTAATATTGTTCATTTGGGCCAGTTAATGTGCGCTTTTAAGTTCTTTTCTGCTGGCACAGATTCTTCACTAGGCACATTAAACTGGCAAATGGACATATTGTATTGGTAAGCATTTCCTGAATCAGGCCTTAAGGACATACATCGGTGACTACCCTTCTCTGAGCATCGCTTTTTCTACTGTGCCTTTTTTTTTTTTTTCTGGTTCCTACTTTTGAGAATTGGATTGGCCTATGCAGAACTTTTCAGGGGTAGAGCCTACTTTGGCATCAAGAGGTCCCGTTCATATTGGATGGACTGGTAGTATCATCTTCTGACTTTTTGCTTTTAATGGATTAGAGGTCGAGACTTGTCTGATTGGGTTGTTAGATATTTGCAGTCTTTTTGTCTTGTTGATGATCTTTGACTAGGACTCTCGAGTTGATTGCATTTATGCGCAAATTGAACCTTGTGTCTGTCCTTTTTCTTCACTTCTCCAACATCTAACTAGATGCACAATGGACAATGGACTCCATATTGTGAATTATTGATTCATTGGAAGCAACATTGGAAGAGATGTCTGCTGAGCTGTGGAAGTTATAAAAATGCTTGGTGGAAATAGTTGGCTGAAGCTCGAATATAAGGGAATTCTATGGCGGCTTCTTTCTTTGCTGTCTTCTAGATCGTCTTTGAGGAACCAAGACTCTACATGAGATGCGCACATGGCATGTCTAATCATTTAAAGTCAGTTTCCTAGTTTGGATGTTCTTTGCAAGATGTCTTGAGGTCTGTTGAACTTGAGAGGAGATGTCAGAAAGCCCTTATTTAACCCTTCAATTGATTTCAACGCCGGTCATATTTAATCACACGTTTGGTTTTCTAGAGTGCCTGTTTTGGAAGATCCTGTGATGTGCCTGAGAATTTAAGTTTTTTGGAGATTATTTTCTGCATATGGAACATGTGGAACATGATATGAATTGCTTTTAACACATCCGATGTCTTCCTCATCTTACCCATGTCAATTTTCCTTTGTTATGTGTTAATGAGGCCTTTAACACATCAGACCAATGGAAGAGAGATGAATTGCTTGTTCTCATATTCAAGGTTGTCTGTATTACGAGCTTACTAGGTATGTGCTTGATCTCAATAAAATAACTTCTCACTGGAGACTTGGATGGGTTTGGAACCAGAATGGGTCTCTCCTCTACAGTTTGTTGGAGATGGGGCCATCCCACTAGTAAGTGGAAAGCAGGCCAGGATGAGATGAGGTGACTGGGTTGAGGCTTCTCTGTGTTGGGGTTTAGCAAACTGTTCGTCATGGGCATTGGCAATATCATGCACCCGCATCCATTTCTATGATAAATGCTTTGCTGTATAATACTCTTATCAATGGTTCTTTGTCTTGAACATTATTACCTTTACTATTGGAGTGAAGGGATGTCTCCAATAAGACTGCTATGGACCGTGAGCTGTATCTTAGGACTCGATGCTTCCGGTTCTCTTTTCCAGAGTTAATTCTTTCTTATGAACAAGAGATTCTGGGGTCAAATAAGAATATAATTTTTGAAGTTCCCTGTACATTGATCAACAAATCTCTACATCCTTTTGCCGGTTTTCAGAGTAATGGGGATTTCAATTCTGAAGTTCCCGTATTCAGTTTTGATCATGATGCAAGTCGCTGGAAACAATTCGCTTTTTATGTGGATATGGTTTCTTTCCCGTATGCAATAGCTATGGAATTGGATCAAGAGAGAATTTATTGGAATTGACTCAAGACAAAGGATTTATTAATTGCAGGAGCCTTTCGATCATTTCATGGTTATGTTAAGGATGACGGTTGCCTAGTTTGGCTGGATAGGTAGCATTTGGTGCATCCCCTTAATGTTAATTTCACTTCAAATGACTGGCTGATCACAAATGGATGAGATTCGTACCTTCTTGGGAAATTGATTCAATTTGATATGAGATTGGTCCTCTTTTCTTTGTTATGTAATAATGAGGAAGGAGCCTTGTAGTTCTACACGTTGCAGATGCAGAGCATGATTTCTTTGATGAAGACTCTGAACAGAAAGAATTCGGTGGCCAATGTCGCTGGGGATCGGGAGACGCTCCCAGAGAGAACTACTGGAATTTGTTTATTGGGCCAGTATGAAGCGAGAGGACCTTGTCAATTGGCTTCACCAGGTTTTGTGGAGATTGTTGACGAAAACTTCCCCCCAGCCCAGGCATGGTAGTCGTCAAACACAAGTCGTGAATGCAGTCTTGATCTAAAATAAAATTTTATATCTCGAATCATCTTTCTTTCTTTTACTTTCTATTTCTTTCTGATTGTGCATTGAATCCGATACCCTCACCATGAGGTGCATGAACTCTTTAGGTTTCGGGAGATCGGCCCACCCCAATACTGATGGAGATCCTATAATAGAGATTTCCCCAATCGTCTCCAACCATAGTAAGTGGCCTCCATTCTCTCTACTTCATCTTTGCTCCCATTTTGGATTAAAATGCTAGCTCTTTATGTTTAGGCTTCACCTGGGGAGGTTTCTCAAAGAGTCTCAAAATTCCGTCCATCACACCTTTTAACTTCTTCAAGAGTTTCAAGGTACGGCATCCTAATTGCCCTGTTCTTGCTATATAGGCCATCCTAATGCCAGCTTCCCCCTGGAAACTTAATACTTGCATAGGTCGTCCTGATGCATCAGATTCATATTCTCCCTTTCATGATTTCATTAATATGCAAAAGTTTTCTTCGTGATGTTTGATAATTTAAATTGAGTTAAAATCGGATAACATTGATACAATTTTTCATTTAAATGAAGGTCCCCCCAGTGGCCGGAGGACCAATTGGGGCATAAGGAAAGCAAACATTATGCTACCAAAATGACGACGAAACGGGGTTTTGAGGAATTCAATTTTGACCACAAGTTTTGTCCCTGGAAAAGAGCTTGGGGTTGCTGATTCCCAAAGACAGGCTGATTTGTTATGTTCTGATATGGTTATATTGCGAACCGCTAAACATGGAATGAAGAACTCCTTAACAATAGAGTTAACCCAAGATGAAAGAAGAGGATTTCCACTTTTCTGAGAAATGCAGAGACACTGCGTCACAGTTTATTCACGGTCAACTCAGCATAGTTAGATATTGCAGTTCCTATTAGTCCCATGGGCGATTCAATCTTAAAATGGGTCAACTTCTGGATCATCAGGGTCAAGAAAGATCACCTCCGCTTGCGCTGAAGCACGCCGGAAACGTAGCAACTCTTTGAATAACGTGCCTTCGTTGCACATAAAATCAGGCTTGATCGTCATCATCCTTAGTTTCGGCGAACTAGCTAGCAGAAACTCCATCATTTCCTGCTCTGGTTTACTACCAAAAATTCCAGCCATGGATACAACTTGTATTTGTTCTAGGCAAAACGACTGGTGGTCTCGCTGAGAGTCGCCGGCCGTTGTCCTGACCCACGTAGTCTGTTGAACATCCGCACGAGACTGTTTTCGATGATCAAAGAGCAACTTTAATATAATTGATGCATAAAGAGAGAGCGCTTAAATTTGGTCATTTAATTAAGAGAGCAGAGAACTTGATTTGTCTATTTTCTTTATGAATTATGATCCCGAGATTGTGATATCTTTCTTCCTCTGGTGAACCGGATTACTATACCATTATTTGTTTTGAGAATGTATAATATAGTCACTATAAAGTATAGATTGACTCTCTTTTTCATCAAATTCATTGATTTAAAGTACCAAGGTAATATGATGGTCACTAAAAATCAAATCAAATAAAATTATTTCAGCATATGTTCTAAAACCTGATACAAAGGAAGTTTCAATCTTCTTACACCCATTTATATTTCATTAAATCATTTGCTAAATAGAAAAGGTCTCATCGCATTTTTTTCAATTATGATGTGTCATTGCATTCAACTTGATCAGTCCATTTAGACTGCAGTGGTATGTCATAGGCCTCTAAGTTTCACTCACTATTTGCTAAAATTTTCTTGCAAAGGAACAAATTATGGAGAAGATCACGAAAATGCCTAAATAAGATCTTTAAAGGAGTACCAAATAAGTCTGCTGAACACAAATCTCAATTATCGTACTCACCTGAAAGTCGACATGTTTCAACTTAGGAGAGCTTAAGATCAGGTGCAAGACAGTCGACATCTCGTCCGTGTTATTGAAGTTTATGCATGTGAAGAGGTAGTTCAAGTGAACGAGTTCAATGGGCGGTGTATGTCGAACGTTTCCAACAGTCAAATACTGCAAAAATCGGTGAAAACCAAGTGTTAATAGATACCAATGGCCATTAATAAAACCAACATATTTTTTATCCTGAATATAATAGTGAACAGAGTTGTCTCAAATTTCAGAACTTATGTGCTTGAAATGTACCTTTACTGAGTAATTGTCAAGCTTGAGACTCTGAATTTTGGGCAGGTTTCTGAAGAATCTGTGCATATTGCACAAGTTGGGATTGCCGGGTTGGCGTTCCTTATCATAAGAGAAACTTAGTGTGACCGACTTCAAATGGTTCATAACACCTAAAGTGACATCTTGATAGCCTCCTTCAAGAGAGAGCTCCTCGAGGTTGCGAGCTTTAACATTAAATCGCTTAATCCCCTCTAAATTCTTCAAGGCCAAACGTTTCAGTACGGGACAACGAGAAATCAGAGCCTCAAGCTCATTCGGAGACATCTTAACATGCTGAAGATCCAAGCTTTCCAAGTTCTTGAATCCTTCGAACGTGGACGGGATTTTCACCAGACATCTGTACAGTTCCAAGTTAATCAGGTCCTGGCAATTGAACAAGGAGGTGGGAATCTTGTAATACTGCCCCTTCCAGATGTCGAGTACGATTTCTTTGATGGGCACTCTGGATAGACGGAGAATCCAGTGGTCAGTGTCGGTCGTGGCCCCAAATTCTTCGTGAGAGAGCTTGAACTTCTGTATTGGGCCAGTATGAAGCAAGAGAACCTTGTCGATTATCTTCACCAATCTTTCTTGAGGTGGTTTAAGGGAAGGAACCCAACCGCCGCTGGTGCATTGGTCATCGAAGACAAGTTGTGGAACATTGGTCCATTGGTACCTCCACTTTCTCGACAAAATGCTAGTCCTCACTGCCTCCTTAATCGGCAAGCGCGACAGGATTTGATCAATTACGTGCACTGGTAATTGGCTGATGTTGTCCAACTCATTCGACATTCCTAATCTCACCTGCAATACCTTGGAATTTCTGACAAACAATGAGGCATTGGTAACAAATAGACACGAACGAATCCAAAAAAAAAAAACCCTGACTTAATTCTAAGTTTAAAATAAGAAATATATAACAAACGTTCCAAATATTAAAAGTAAAAATGGATGACTACTCAAAGTTGAAAAGGAAAATCGCCCAATATCTTCATGTAAATTTTTGAGATAAAAAGACAAGGAAATAAGTAAAAATTGTAATCTTCGAATAGTTACACTGGGCTTTCATTTTTCTTTCTTTCGGCCATCAATTGGAATTCCCTACAATGCATGGCCCATCACTAAAGAAGTAGCTGCCACGAGCGCGCACGTTGCATTTTAAGCCTTGAAATCTCGATCCTTCGATCGAGTGGAACTCAGACGAAGTCTCAAAATCCAAGGGTCTAGATTCTGTGAGTGCACATGTATGGAGTTCAGTAAATAAGTCCTCTAAAAAAAAATGAAAATCCACCACCACTACTTACAAACTTTCTTTATACATACCACTTTTGCACCAACAAGTACCATGTAAAGATCGGTTAAGACAAAAAAGAAGGTAAAGTTCGGCTACATTGCTCACCGGAGGAACTGTTCTTGCTCGGCGATGTAGTCGTTCCACCTTTGAGAGAGAGAGAGAGAGGTGAAGTGCAGTGTGGTGGAGCAAAAGGAAGTGCTAAATGCAGGAAGAGGAGGGAGTAGTGAAGTGGAGAGATGGAAACGAAGGGAAGCCGGTTTGGCTTTTTAAAGCAGAGATTACTGAATAAGAGCCAAAGGCAACTCCTTCTCTAACAAGTTACTTACTTTAGAACTCCTTTGTCAACAAGTTTTTGAAGGTGCCCCACTCCTTTTCCAACTTTGTCGCCTACTCCTGGCCTCTATCATGTCTTTTACAGTAATGAATTGGCAGTCTCTTTCGCGCAAATTATCCATTGAAATTCCATGGTGTACTGTGCGGTGCGTGCCCTCCAACTTCAATTCTCCATCCATGTGGCTCCGAAAGCGGCGCACCTCATTTATCCTCCAAAGTGAGTTCTTGGACCTCTAGTCATGTTCAAAAGATGATTTGTAAGGAGTTCAAATCGTGGAAATGAAGTCGGATGACCCGACCCAGGTTTCCCGGTCTTTGGAACTTACCCTATCGATATTGAGCTCGTTGAAAAGTCGTTGCCGCTAGCTTTCGGACGATGTGAAGATGCGTAGCAATGTAATCATCACCGTCGGAAGATGCATCATCTGCGTCCGTCATATTCTGCAGATCTGCTTGAGGAAGCTTTAAGTGCAATGATCTGTTTTTGCCTTTTTATCTGAGTGTTCAGTCTCCACTTCTTATGCAATGAAGGATGCAATTTGCTAACCTTGTGAGAGAGTAGATAGATCTTTGGGCTTTGTACTGCGGTCTTCTTGGGTCTTCACTCGTTTGGTCAATAACTTAGCACTCGCTCGACCCTGAAGGTTTTCCAATTGTAGTTACCATTTCACACTATCGGCGAATTTAGTTTGAGCATTTGTGCGATGTTCTCATCCAAATTCATTCTGAAGAGCTCATAATCCTCGACCAGAATCTTGGCTCTACTCTCCTTTACGCAAGTAGTACCTTTAAGTGTCACGATAAATTTATTCCAAATTTCTCCCGCTGAGGTACATGAAGAAACACGATCAAATTCAATCGGAGACGAGGCACAGTATAAAACATGCACAGCCCACAATCATCCGTAATAATCTCTTTTTGTTCATTCGGAGACGATGCTCCTTCATTTGCTGTCAAAGGAAGATATCACCCATCTCGCACAATCCTCCGAACCTCATAAATCATAGATTTTTATAAGCAAAGTCATATCGGCACTTACAATATGAAAAGTCAGAGCCATCATCTAGAGTTGGACACATGATTGAATTTCCTTCATTCATGCTTGTCTCGACAATGGTTGCCATTTGATCTTTCACTCTGCAGTAAAAACACTTCCTGATATCTTGAGCACTGAGAGAAATGTCCAGATATGAAAATCAAAAAGGGGTGAATTGATTGAGACAACCACGGGTGATTTGTCAAACCTTTCCATCTGAGAGCAGATCCTAAAACTGCTACAAACTGAACTTTCGGAACTCCTAAAAACTGTGTTCAGTGCATGGTTGAAAGTGATCTTACGCAAAGTATAGGCAGCAACAAAGAGAAAGATGGATAGAGATTATGAAGAAAAGATTTATAGATGTTCAGCCTTTAATTTGCCTAATCCACTCTGCTTGATTTAGCCGCCCATCAGGCCATATCAATTAGTATCAACAAGCCTTGCACTACTTCCATGGAAGACACGCTTCTCTTACATTTCACCTACTAGAAGACTAGTTTCTTCTATGAATCGACCATTTTCTTTCTGCTGATACACCCACAACAGCATTGGAGCTCTCACGCTCTCCATTGATCCCACGAATGGATTTTCCAGATTCCTTCGTTGAATGCTCTGGCAGAATCACATTTCCCCGTGTTTGTGGAACAAAGCTTGTGTGAACACTTGGGACGATAATCCTTGTTCTCTCTCTGTCTCTCACTCATCCAAGCGTCTACAAATTTGGAACAAGTGTTCAGAGAAGATTTACAAGCAAAGCTGTCCACTCTCAGAGTATGACTCGAGAATTTCATACTCCTGCAAATGAATACGTGTTCGTAAATTCACGTACGAGAAGTAAAAATTTTCCATTCATATATGTTTCAAAATGGTTTGTGCAAGTTTTCTCTTAACCCCCACCATTTCTTCACTCATCGTTCCGTCCGACCCTATTGATAAAGGGACTATCAGCGGACCATTCAGAGAAGCGTAGCAGGCCATCTTGGATCAAAGGAAAAGGAAGGGATTGATTTTCAAATTCCGAAGGGATTACAAAGCCATAAGCTGCGCACAGTGTCTTGTAATCAAGGGTACCAACCAACGAGTCAATTAGAAGGCACTGTGCAAAGCAAGAGTTCACTACACGGGCAAGCTTTGACTCCGTATTTCATGCGCGGGTGGGCACTATATCAGCTTACTCAACAATAGCCGTTCCCAAGAACAATATGGACTCTACACTCATCACCGAGGCCTCTTTTTTTTTTTATTATAAAAAATGGAAATGAAAATTTTAATAATTTTACGGACTAAACAAAAAATAAATAAGAGAAATAGAAAAAATAAATATATATTTTGAGGAGTAAAGGGAAAGTGCAAGTCTTGGTTGGATAGTTGTATTTACAAATAGCTTTAATTAAAGTTCAATGGGTTTGGATTCATCTAGTTAAATTTTCTTTAATTTGTTATTCTTTTCTTTTCTCTCTCTTTTTTTGTTGGGACAAAGGATTCATCTAGTTTAAAGAGTCATGTTTCTTGAACTTCTAAAAAAAGTGAATTTTAGATGGTGTTTTCTTTTAGCTAAAATGGACAACGAAAACTTACAATAAAGGAAAAAATGATATATAATAAAAAGTAAACAAAATCCCATTTGCTTTGATATTAAGATGACATTTAGGGATTACCTCGATATACATTTTTTCTTTTAATATCGTTTAGCAAACTTTTAGCATATTAGAAAATTCCTTTTGACTAAAAATTAAAATTTTGACTTTGATTTTGAAAATGAGCACCCAGCTTCTTGTCTTGGGGCTTAATGTCAAAGCAATGTTATGTTTTTTACCGGACACGTATTGAGTTTATTGGATTACATTTTTAGTTTTGTTGCCTCCACTTTTATGCTTTAGATGTGTGACCTTCATCACTTTTGATTTGATAAGACTCTTTTTTTTTTTTGGTAAATTTGATTTGATAAGACTCTTGCCTCATATGATGGATGGAAAAATATTTCCAAAAATAAATATGCATGGACATTTAGTAGGGTGTAGCTAAAGACTAAAATGAATAAAATTGCATGATTCACGTTTTTGGGGAAAAGCGAGAGAAAGAGATAATATACCACAATGAAGCTAGTTAACTTTTCCATAAGAGAGAAGCGACCATTCTCATATGATGAATGGATCAAGTTATGTTTGTATTTGATGCTAGTAGGCTAGTGACAACTCGTTCTCACAATCAAATTATAATAGGCTTAATTAAACTGAAAAATCCTAAATGTCGCGCGAAATAAGGGTTTGAAAAAATCCACACCAAACGAGAATCGTAGGTCCATTTTCTGTATCACCTCTAAACACATTATCTTCCTCAAACCCCTTCGGAAGAGTCGCGAGACACGTTTTAAAATGGTGACAATGAGGTGATCATGACGAGAGCAAATGATATTGTGCTAATGATATGTTCGAGTGAGGAGGACATTTAAACATGGCGCGGTATAGTAGTCATGTAAATGATTATGTTGGCTTTTACATACTATAATGTTTTAGCAACATTATAAAATGACACAAACCTTGGATATTTTAATCTTACGGATATTTTCGTTAACTCCTTACTAGAGGCTATCACAATATGAACAAAGAGGATTTTCATTTTTCTACGTACAATCGAGAAAACAGTGTCTTGACAGTAGATTCAAGTTCCAACACAGCATGGCAAAACAAATGCGATGACTATTACTCCCATGGGTGATTCAATCTTAACGTGGGTTGGCTTCCAGATCAATAGGATCACAGAAAGATCACCTCCGCCTGCGCAGAGGCTCGCCGGAACTGCAGCAACTCCCTGAGCAACTTGCCTTCTCCACTCGTGGAAACGGGCTGGATCGTCATCTTTCGTAGGTTCGACGAGCTGGCAAGCAGAAACTTCATCAATTCCAGCTCTGGCTCACTGCCCGAAATCCCACCCATCGATATTGTTTGTAACTGTTCCAGGCTACACGCATGGTGGTCTTCCCAATAGTCGGTCATTGTCCCAATCCTTATAGTCCCTTGATCCTTGGCACGATTCTGTGTTTTTGACGATCAAAGAGAAACTATAACATAGAGAAGTGTAGAGAGAGAGCTTAATTTTATCATTTCATCAAGAGAGATAGAGTGATTGATTTGTCTATTTCTTTTATTATGATCACCGTATTACAATATTTTTCACAATAATATGCTGAAACAAATTATTATACTGTTAATTCAGTCTAAGAATGCAAACTAATCACTATAAAGTACATATTAGCTCTCTTTTTCGTCAAACAAACGATCAAAAGCATCATGGGAACATCATGATCCACGAATATCAAACAAAATCAAATTTGTCTAACGTATATTCTTAAACTCGATAAAAAGGAAGAAACACTCTTCTAATACCCATTTATCTGTCTTAAAATGATGCACTATTTCGCTAAATAGAAGAGGTTCATGGATTTATTTCATTATGATATACTTTTTAAGCAAAATCCACTTATGCTTCAGTGATAGGTCATTGTACTTTAAGTTTGGTTCAAGATGTGCTTAAATTTTTTTCTCCCAACTATTAAAATAAGTGGAGAGATCACATAAAATAACCAAATTATATATGTTAATAACTTCAAATAAGTATTAGATTAGTCCGCTAGACACTAATGCCAATGATCACTCACTTGAAAGTCTACTTGTTTCAACGTAGGAGAGCTTCTGATCAAGCACATTGTAGTCAAAATCTCCTCCTTGCTATTGAAGTCCATGCAAGCAAAGAGGTACTTCAAATGAACGAGTGCATTAGGCAGTGTCGGTGGAATATTTCCAACAGCCAAATACTGCACATATTGGCCAAAATCAAGTGTCAGTAGATATTGATGATTTAGTAATTGAGCCAACACATTTGCATCTCAAAAATAATAATAACAAATTTCAGAATCCATGAGCTTAAAATGTACCTTCAGTGAGTAATTTTCGAGCCTCAAACTCTGAATTTTGGACAAATGTTGGAAGAATTTGCACAAATTGCTTGAGTCGGCGTGGCTGGGTCCATGTTTATTATCAATATCATAAAAAAAACTTACTGTGACCGTCTTTAAGCAATTCATAACAACGAAAGTGACATCCTGAAAAGCTCCTTCAAGATTAAGAGACTCAAGGTTGCGAGCTTTGACGTTAACTCGTGTAATCCCCTCTAAATTCTTCAACACCAAACGTTTTAGCAGGGGACAGCGAGAAATCAGAGCCTCAAGCCCTTGCAGAGACAGCTTAACGCACTGAAGATCCAAGCTTCTCAAGTTCTTGAATACTTTAAACGTTGACGGGATTTTCACCAAACATCCGTACAGTTCCAAATGAGTCAGTTCCTGGCAATTGAATAGGGAGGTGGGAATCCTGTAATCATGCCCATCCCAGTTGTCCAATATGATTGCTTTAACGAAGACTCTAGATAGATGAAGAATCCAATGGTCAATGTCACTCGTGGCACAAAATCCTCTATGAGATAGCTTGAACTTCTGTATTGGGCCATTGTGAAGCAAGAGGACCTTGTCGATTATCTTCACCAAGTTTTCATGCAGAGGTGCGGTGTCGGTACATTGGTCATCAAACACAAGTTGGGGAAGAGTGGACCATTTGTACCTCCACTTTCTTGACAAAATACTGGTCCTCACTGCATCCTTAATCGGCAAGCGAGACAGGATTTGGTCCGTTATGTTCCTAGGTAATTGGCTAATCTTGTCCAACTCATTCATCATTCTTTTTCTCGCTTGTGATACTCTGGAATTTCTGACGAACGGCGACGCATTAGAAAAAGTTGGACAAGTAAAGTAAAAAAAAAAATCCTCTAATAAAATGCTAAGTTTGAAATAAGGAAAATATGAGCTGATGAGAAAAGCAAACATACTAAATCTAAAACATATAAATGGATTAACTACTCAAAATTGAAAACATAGTCTAATATCCTCATGTAATTTCTAAGATAGATTGAAAACATATTTGAAAATGTACGCTCTGCATCAATTTTTCTTTCTTTTGGCCATTAACCCCCTTAAAATTCTTCAAGACCAAACTTTTTAGCAGGGGACAGCGAGAAATCAGAGCCTCAAGCCCTTCTGGAGACAGCTCAACTTGCCGAAGATCCAAACTTTCCAAGTTATTGAATCCTTCAAACGTCGACGGTATTTTCACCAAACATCCAAACAGTTCCAGATGAATCAAGTCCTGGCAATTGAATAAGGAGGTGGGAATCATGTAATACGGCCAGATGTCGAGTACGATTTCTTTGATCGACACTCTCGATAGACGAAGAATCTAGTGGTCAATGTCACTCGTGGCGCAAAATCCAATGTGAGAAAGCTTGAACTTCTGTACTGGGCCAGGGTGCAGCAAGAGGACCTTGTAAATTATCTTCACCAAGTTTTCTTGCGGAGGTGTGGCTTGGGTACATTGCTCATCAAACACAAGTTCGGGAAGACAGGACCATTTGTACCTCCGCTCTCTCGACAAAATACTAGTCCTCACTGCATCCTTAGTCGGCAAGCGAGACAGGATTTGGTCCATTATGTTCCTAGGTAATTGGCTAATCTTGTCCAACTCATTCGTCATTCTTTTTCTCACTTGTGATACTCTGGAATTTCTTAGGAACAGCGACGCATTAGAAACAGTTGGACACGTAAATCTAACAAAAAAAAAAAAAATCCTCTAATAAAATTCAATATGAGCTAATCAGAAAAACCAACATACCAAGTCTTAAAATATATAAACGGACAACTACTCAAAATTGAGAACATAGTCTAATATCTCCACTTAATTTCTAAGATGACAAGATAAGGAAATAAAAAACAAATTGTCGTATTTGAAAATGTACACTCTGCATCAATTTTTGGTTTTTTTGGCCATTAACTGGAATTCCCTAAAATGCACGGCAACTTACTCAAGAAGCGTGTTATGATTGCAAAGGATGCATGTTCACGCCCCAAAATCTCGATCAAAGGGTTAAGAGGGACTCCAGTGGAGCCGTGAAATCAAGTTCGTCCTCTTAAAAAAAAACCATTTATGGCTGCAATCTAACCTCTTGCTTGAGACAGAAGTTAGGATCTTTGCACAAATAGCATGCAGAATTCGACGATGTTGCTCCCAGGAGGCTCTGTTGAAGTGACTGTACTGTTCTTGCTTAGCAATTTATCGAACTTCTGCATCAAACTGCGTTTAGTTAATCTCAGAGAGAGAGAGAGAGAGAGAGAGAGAGAGAGAGAGAGAGAGAGAGAGAGAATTTATCGAGCAGCAACACCCAGTTGAAGATGTTTGGTCTTGTAATATATTAAAGGAGCCAACGAAGTGTTTGTCCTTCTTGACAAGTTATGAGACTCCTTCGCCGAGAAGCTACTTTGCCAAGAATCAGGTAACAGTGCCTTCAGCCCTTTTCTCATCTCTGTTGCTTTTTTAAATGCGTAAATACTAAAGCTAAAGCTCATCCAAAGCGCCCCCATGATGCAGTGTGTTTGTGTACGAAAGAAAGGTAATCAATTTGGAAAGAGCTTGGTGGTTATCTAATATAGTGCATGTGGTGACTAATTATAAAACACGTAAATTGCTTCATCAATCAATGAGACGAGCATAATGGGTAGATTCAATCTTCCTATCCTTCGTGCAAGAGTAATCAGGGTTTAATGATAAGTAGGTGGCAGCTTTAATCATCAAAGTTTGGCCACAAAATTGATTGTTTTGCCCTATTGTACAAATCAACTTAGGGCCTGCATGATAACCACTTATTTCTATTCCATAATGAATATTTTTATTCTAGAACTCATTTTGAAATAGAAATCCATATCGTAGGAAATTTTTTTTCCTATTTGTAATAGGTTTGGCTAATAAATTAGAAATATAAAATTTGTTATTTTTCTTTCAGAATGGGAAATCAAGAAATTGTTTCTCCTTCACTCAACTTTCTCAAAATGTGCCACCATCGTTCACCATAGCGGTCGGTCGGTCACCATCACCACCCTAGTCATCGGTCGACCGGTCACCACCATCACCACCGCAGCCGTTTGGCTAATCACTGTCGCCGCCAATCGGTTGATCACTATCATCGTACAAAAGGAAAAATCTATTTCAAGAAATAAAATTTTTTTCGTTATCAAATGTGTTTATATTTTTGAAATAAAATCTTTTGCCCTTATCAAATGTATCTTTTTCCTCATTAACTTATTATGAAATCTATTTCTATTTTAGAAATCAATTTCTGGCTAAAAATTGAATTATGCAAGCTCTTGTTTTCGATCTCTCCACTCTCTCACAGGATAAGGACACTATAAGTGTCATTACTTGTGTACGGCACTCACTTTAGTGCTAAAACTTTTCACTTGATTACTTAAGTGCCAAATCGGAAAAAAAAACAATTACTTAAATGCCAACTCCAACCAAAAATTGATATAGCTCGCTAAAAGTGCCAAGTTAGCATTTTAAAATGATAAAAAATTAAAATCTATTCAACGTGGCATTTTTCAATAAAAAAATATATTTTACGTGTCATTTTTATTAAAAATTTCTATTTAATGTGGCTTTTTAATTTATTTTTTTGTGATATAACTTTTTAATTTATTAAAATTAAATTAAAAATTAATTTTTCTTCCAAAAAAAAAAAGTCAAAAGGGAGGGCACCTTGCTGCCGCCACCCCATCCTAATCAACAAGGGCGGGGACGATCAGCAGGGGTCGCCAGTCACTTGGGCCATGGGTGGGCAACCCTTGCTAACGGCCAACAAGGGCCATCACAAGGCTTGCGAGGGCTTTGCTGACCGTTGGCGAGGGTCATAGGCCCCATAGTCGAGGGCCGACCCCCGGCAAGGGTGGGGGGTAGCGGCAGTGAAGACTTGCAGCCCTTCCTATCAAACCCCCTTTTTTTTTTTAAATTTTATTGGAATTTGAATTTTTCATTATATTAAATGCTGACTTGGCACTTCTGAAGAGCAACATGGACCGCCACATCGGATTTTCGGGTAAGTAAGATCAGAGTTGGCATTGAAGTGGTCATTTTTTTAAGTGGCATTGAAGTAATCCGAATGAAAATTTTGATATTAGAGTGAACGTCGTACACAAATTATGGCGCTTATGATGTTATTGTTACACTCTTTCACTATTTCCATGGACCGCTCTCTCTCTCTCTCTCTCTCTCTCTCAAATGAAAAGGTAATCTGTAGCAATCACGTCACACGACAGGGACATTGAAAAGAGGAGGTCAAGCAAGAGATTTCACCATTCAAACGCAAATTTAGCTAAAATGCGAATTGAGCGAAAGCTATTCTCTTAAGCCACTCCACTGTGATGGCACTGGGTCCATGGATCAAGGCCAGGCAAGAATTTCCCGGCTCCTTTCATTTTCAGTTAAAAAGATAAGCGCAAAGCCTCCTAAAGATTGAAATAAGAAAAGGCTACTTCGAAATTCGTGGCTCATAATTTTTTTTAATGATTTCCCTAGGTTGTCCAGAAGCACTATGAATCATATATCTTCCAGGGAAGACTCGCGTGATGACGCCTCGCCACGGTATCAGATGCTGCAAAGGCCAGAGGGCCATTAAAAGCCATAAAGAGACCGATCCTTTTGCTCCTATATTATGACAAAGTAGAAAAAAAGTGTGGAATATACATAACTTTTACATAAAGTCTAGAATACCTATAATATAATTGAAATCGCATATCTGGTTCTAGTCAATTTTCGTGGTTGAATCCATAAATTTGAACGAAGTCGGAGGAGTCAGGAACTAGGTAATCCTCTCCTTTCCTCTCTTAGAGGTCCTGGATAGAAATTTGAATGGAATGAGGGTGTGGAAAGGGGACCATAGCCTACTTATAGTGGGCATTTTCATAGTCTCATCCATCATAGGTCACCTATAAAATTACCAGCCTACTTGATCACGTAGCTATATTGGGAATATTCACATTAGTCTTATATATATATAGAGCAAAATATTGTTCACAATTTAATATCTCATGCAATTAATGTTAGGCTATATTTGTAAGAATTGGGGGAATCTTAATTGCAAAATATATTGAAAAAAATTGATAAAATGACTCGAGAAACAACCACCGACCAACAAAATCACCTTTTTCGATGTGGTTCTTGAATTTCTTGAAGATTGAGAATACTTCCGATCTTTCTCGAAGAAAATATATCCACGTCATTCTTGTATAATCATCTATGAATAGGATGCAATATTTATTCTGACTGGATGTGGGAGTTCTCATTGGAACCGACACATCTATGTGGACTAATTCTAAGGGCTTCTTAGCTCTCCATGCACCTCTAGATGGGAAGGACTACCTGTGTTGTTTTCCAAGGAGACCACCTTCACAAAAATCTGAAGTTTCTAAAATAGCTGGAAAGTCTCTCATCATACTTTTCTGATGGAGAACTTTTAACCGAGCAAAATTAAAGTGGTCAAATCTTTGATGCCATAGCCATGAATCATCAAGTTGAGCTTTCATGGCTATATCTTTTACGTAATTCCATCGTATTGGAAAATTCTTATTTTCCATCTTAACAAAGGCAATAATATTTTTACATTTATCGTACATAATGCATGTGTCTTTCTTGAAGTATAGAGAATATCCATTTTCAATCATTTGGCCCACACTTAAGAGATTTTGTGCGTATGACCAAAAAAAAAAGGGATTTTGTGCGACACTGGGGACTAAATATACATTATGGATATATTTTGGGCCTTTATTTGTTTCAACGGCAATGGTCCCCTTTTCTTTCACATCTACTAACACGCCATTGCCTAATTTTACTTGAGATTTCACCGACTTATCAATATCGGTAAATATAGTTTCGTCCCCTGTCATGTGATTGCTACACCCACTATCGATGTACCAAGTATCAACTCCCTTATAATTTGCCGCTTGGCCTGCGTAGAATATATTATCTCTCCTTTCTCTTTTTTCAACATAGTTGGCTCGAGTATTTTATTTTTGAGTGACAATCTTTTTCTACGTGGCCGTATCTTTTACAAAAGCGGCTTTGTGGTTTATTTTTAAACCAACAATCCTTCTCCAAGTGATTTATTTTCTTGCAAACACCACAAGGTGGATTCTTGTCCTTTTGTGTAGTTTCTCCTCCTTTTTTATTTCTCCATGCACTCCTTCCACCACTTTTCGACTGATGGAACCGTATGTTTATTTTAGACTGAAAGGCATTGTCTATCGAATCTTCGTCTTGTGCCATTAGTCTTTTCTCATGTGCTTCTAGAGAGCCAATTAATTCACTTATTGACAGGGTTGTTAAATATTTGCTTTCTTCAATAGTTGCAACTATGGGATTATATTTTTTAGTAAGCGTCACCAATATTTTTTCAACAACCCTTTGATCAGTAATATTATCTCCATAGGCTCTCATTTGATTGACTAATTCCTTCAGTTTACTGCAATATTCTTGAATGGTCTCATTATTTTTCATCTTAGAATTCTCAAAATATCTTCTCAAGGTTTGAAGGCGAATGGTACGTACCTTTTCCGATCCTTGAAATTCTTCTCGAAGTGTCTCCCAAGATTTTTTTGCGGTCTTTGCTCCAAGTATTCTCGGAAATACCATTTCCGAGAGTACCATTGAATAAAATATAAAGCCTTTGCGTCCTTCTGTAGCTGATCCTTTGGAACACCGCCTTCTTGTGGAGCCTCATAACCATTATGGACGATGTGCCATAGATCTTGAGCCATCAAGAATGTAGTCGCCTTGATGCTCCAAAAATCATAGTTATCCCCATCAAAGATAGGAATAGGAAATGTTGATGAGGTAGAGCTAGCCATAGTTTGGTTATAGAAAAATTGGGTTGATAGTTTTAGGAACGGATGGTTTAGACAAACATTTGAAACCAACCAAAGAACGTGGCTCTGATACCACTGTTGGATTTTGCGAAAGCGTGTTTTGATGTGAGTGAAAATTATTTAAGGAAGCAAGGGATTTAAAAGGGAAATATGTAACTTATATTAGTGGGTGATTGTACAAAGGAGAGATGAGTAGTTGAGCTTGGCTTAGACTTCTAACAAAATGGACACCCCTCACTCCTATTTATAGGAGTTCATAATTTCTAGAGAGTTCTACACTTAGAACAATCTAGCAACTAGAGAGAGAGAGAGAGAGAGAGAGAGAGAGAGAGAGAGAGAGAGAGAGAGAGAGAGAGAGAGAGTCTAGAGAATTCTACATTCTCTCTCTTTTCTACATAGTTCTAGAATTCTCTCTATTTTCTACATAGTTCTAGAAACTAATGGAATTCTAAGAAATTCTAGAGAATTCTACATATTTCTAGCAAATTATAGAAATTGGATCAACTTCTAACAATTAGTATCAGCAAGCCTTACACTACTTCCATGCAAGACATGCTTCTCTGACATTTCACCTTCTACAAAACTAGTTTTTTCTATGAATGGACCATTTTCTTTCTACTGATACACCCACAATAGCATTAGAGCTCTCGTGTTCTCCATTGATCCCACGAATGGATTTCCAGATTCCTTCGTTGAACGCTCTAAAAGAATCGCACACTACAAAAAAACAGCCATTTATCTACCAAAATTTAGAGACAGCAACAAAAACCGTATCTAATAGTGACAAACTTAGCGAGAATATCAAAATGGTGTCGCCAAATACTGACACACACAAAATGTACATCGCGGAATAGGGACTACGAAAATACTGTCGCTAATAGAGACCACATTTGTGACCAACAACAGTAACATGACGCTAATTGGCGACACGAACAGCTGCGTCGCGAAACATCGTCGCCAAATAGCAACGCATTCACCAATTTGTTGCTATTTTGACTACCAAACTAATAAGTGGTCACCAAACAGAGACCATTTTAGCCACAAAAAATACATCGTCGCTATTATGCTAGAATGATGATATTCTGTCATTTTTGTCGTCGGCTATTGTCCATGGAATAACCGGTCGTCTCTAATTATTGACGAGTGGCATGTTCCGTCACTACGTTTGTCTGTAATTGGTGACGCCACTCAGCTACTATCTAATTAGGGACGTTGAAAGTTGTCGAAGTTAATTAGATACTGATGTAATGTTGCGTGAATAATTTCATCGCAAATTAGTGATTATTTAAATTTCATCATAAATTAGTGATGCCTTTTAGCGACGACTTTTTTAATTCATCGCTAATTTCGAACTATAAGAAGATCGTGACAGCAACCTAACTCATATTTTCTGGTGGGAGCCCGACTCGCTCCTTTTGTTCTTCCTCTACGGCGCCAAACCCTAGTTTGGGTAAGTCAATTTATACACATTCTTTCTCTTCCTATCCTTTCATTCTCTTTGTATAATATATATATTGTGTCGTGTGTGTGCATCTTTGTTGTTAAATGTAAGTGGGTACGGCTTGGGTTGTTAAATGTAAGTGGGTACCCTCATACGTATGAGAGTATGAGCGGCCGCCAAGCGGAGACCGTCGCCCAGTTCGACCCAGATCTACGCAAATGGAGGGACGTCCATGAGTAAATCTAAACGTAGAGACTTATTTTTTTTTCTATCTCTTCCAATATGGGTAGAATAAAAATGAAATATACATTTTATTTTGTTCGAATGTCCATTGAAAGGAGCAAATATATGTGTTTGAGTCCAACGTAGGACTCACGTTATAATTAATTATATGTTTCAATATTTTGTCTTAGCAATGATTAATCTTTAGACGAACGAAAATATTTTGTACGTGTGAATTTGACACGCTCGCGCGTGTTCCATGTGTTTGGTTGCAACAAAATTTTGCTTCAAATATTTTACACTCACCGTGCACAATAATGGAATATATTAACATTAAAAAAACTATTTTATTAACACAAATGTAAGCACCGGCAAATAATTACATATGAACAAATACGATGACGACAATAATTGTCATACTCTCTGTTTTCCGAATACATATGTTATAATTATCATATAGTTGTGCAATTTATTGTAGGTATGTGTCAATTATCAGTGGCAACATTTCAATTGTATTACGTTATTTTCGGCCTGGGCAGCTACTTTATATTACAGTCCCTGCATTCCTCCTACTTACCAAGTAAGTGTTGCTCAACCTAATAGTACATCATAAGTTTCCTCATATACACAATATCGGCTTAACTAAATTGCACGAGTCGTTTTTTATTTATAAACAACGACAATGCACAGATTTAGGTCTTGGATGTACAATAAGAACTTACATAACTATCAATGTTCGACGGATGAGTTTTGTGCTGGGCTGTCAATAATTTTGGAATTTGCTACTAGTAATTTTGAATTCATGGATGGAAATAAATTATGGTGTCCGTGCCGAAAGTGCGCAAATGGTAAATTTATCGTGGTTGATACAGTTGGAGAGCATCTATGTAGATTTTAGTCTACTCCGAACTACTATAATTGAACTTGCCACAGTAAAACATTTATATTTGAAGAAGAATATGGAATTAGCGAACAATCTCAACACAATGAAGATTTTAGTTATGCTACCCAATTGAATTTCATACGAGCGGATGGTAGTTGATGCAGTCGGTCATAACTTCGTAGTAGCATCGACCCATGTTTCTGCATTTGAACATGTGGGTCCTAATTATCAATCACACATGGATGATATGGGTGGAACAAGATTTGATCCAAACATTTGTAATCAGTTTCGAAATGTGTTGACAGCAACAAATCAACCATTATGGGTCGATTGTGATAATCAAAGCAGATTATATGTCACTGCGAGAATGTTGAATATCAAGGTAGATCATAATATTTCAGAGACTTGCTGCAATTCTTTCATTGATGTCATGCGAGAATCATTACCAAGTGATAACATCATGCCAACATACTTTTATGATATGAAGAAGCTAGTTCATAACTTAGCTCTTCCTTACGAAGTCATCGATGTCTACCGCAATGGTTGTATATTATGTTGGAGAGATTATGAGAATGCAGAAATTTGTAGGTTTTGCAAATGTTGTCGGTTCAAGGTTAATAGGGAAAACAGTTGTCGTATGACACGTCGTTCGTACAAGTAAATGTTTTATCTGCCGATAACCCCCAGACTACAAAGGCTTTATACTTGTGAAGCAACAACACGACACATGACTTGGCATGCAAATCATCAAATCGAAGGGGATGTCATGTGTCATCCTTCCGACGCAGAAGCATGAAAACATTTTGACAGAACTTACCCTGCATTTGTGACGGAGACTTGAAACATCAGGTTATGTCTATGTTTAGATGGATTTGCTCCATTCGAGAAAATAGGACGACATTATTCAAGTTGGCCAATCATTTTAACTCCTTACAATCTTCCACCCAGTATGTGCATGAAGACACGTCACATGTATTTGACTTTGATCGTGCCTGGTCCGAACAACCCGAAGAAGTTGATATATGTTTATATGCAACCATTGATTAAAGAGTTAAAAATGATATGGAATAAATGCGTCATTACCTACGATGTGATTACTAAACAAACATTTGTGATGAAAGCTGCGCTTCTTTGGACGATAAATGACTTCACAGCTTATGGAATGTTATCTAGTTAGAGTACGGCTGGACTATTGGGATGTCCATTATGTATGGATAGATCAAAATCCTTCAGACTAAAACATAATAAGAAGGCAAGCTACTTTGATTATCATCGACAATTCCTGCCGTCAAATCATTCATTCATGAGAAATAAGAAAGATTTCGTAAAAAATATGGTTGAAAGGATACTTCCGCCGTTGAGGTTGACTAGTGAACAACTTTGGGAATGTGTGCATTACCATCCATTAGTTGTAGAAAACCCTAATGCGACAACTTATGTGTATGTCAGTTCACATTAAATGGACTAAATGTAGTATTTTCTTGAATTTATCATATTGGAAGAGCAATCTCATTCATCATAATCTGGACGTCATACACATTGAGAAAAATGTATTCGATAATGTCTTCAATACGATTATGGACATCAAAGGAAAAACAAAAGACAACTTAAATGCAAGAAAAGATAAGACGGATATTTGTGATTGGCCCACATTAGCCATTGATCCAGGTAGCATCATATCAAAAGCAGTTTATACATTGAACAAGGACTAGAGACGTGTCCTTTGTCGGTGGTTGAAATCTGTGTGCTTTTCTGATGGACATGCTTCGAATATCGGTAGATATGTTGATATGAATGAAAGTAAGTTGACGGCAATGAAGAGTCATGATTGTCACATATTTATGGAGCGCCTACTTCCCATAGCGACAAAAGAATTTCTACCTAATTTTGTATGGGGGGCATTACAGATTTAAGTAATTTCCTTCATGATATTTCATCGACAATGTTGAATGCATCACACATGGATAAACTTGAAAGAGAGATTCCAATTATTCTTTGCAACTTGGAAAGTATATTTCCTCATTCGTTTTTTGATTCAATGGAACATCTCCTGATTCATTTGCCTTATGAGGCCAAAGTTGGAGGTCTCGTCTAATTTCGTTGGATGTATCCATTCGAAAGGTAAACGATTCTGTTTTCCCATTATTGAGTCCTACAAATATTTTGGTTAGTGCAATATGTTCTGACCCACTTCTGTATATTTTAATAGGTTCTTATATCATTTGGAGAAAAAAAATAAAGAATAAGACGCATGTTAAAGCTTCAATTTGTAAGGCATATATTGTCGAAGAAGTGTTGACATTTACATCATACTATTTTGGGTCACATGTTGTGTGTAATAGGCGGAGAGCGGGATGAAATGATGAAGGCCCCATTTATCATAATTGCATGACTTTCTCAATTTTCAATTATCTTGGTCGACCAAACGATGCATGTAAGTCTCGCTATTTAATAGGCGATGAATGGCATGCGACGCATACATATGTCTTACTGAATTGTCCAGATATGGAACCATACTTTGAGTAAGTATACATGACCCATTATACACATGGACACACTTGTGTATCGATCAAATTAATGATTTTTGCAGGATATTTCAAACCTCATTTTCTGCAATACCACCAAATGAGTTCGATCGTTTGTGCAATTCTCACTTTGCAGTTTGGCTAAAATCATATGTAAGTTAACTATCTTGTTACGTGTTTCATAAATAATAAATTTAGCTATCGTTTGATCATATAACCACCCACGTGTTGTATTTGCTTTGGTGACCGAGTAGGTTCAAAGTAATAATGATCAATTGGAAGATCACGAACTTATACGTCATCTATTTATGGGACCAAAATCAAAAACACGTTCTTGGCTATCATATTTCATAAATGGTTATAATTTTCACACTCAACAATATGGAATGAGAAAAGGTATAGTGAATAGTGGTGTGTGTGTGTGCAATCAGGAACTGATGGCAGTTTGGAAAATGATTTATATCAAATCATAGAGTTAAAATACGCTGGACCCCAAATGCGTGTTGTTTTATTTAAATGCACTTGGTTCGACCCCGTCGAAGGAATGAGAAAGTGCATCTGAAATTTAATTTGGTTGAAATAAATCAATATATAAAGTATGAACCATTTGTCTTGGCCCAACAATCAATTCAAGTGTATTATGTATCATATCCTAGTTTGAGGCGAGACAAAGAAGATTAGTGGGTTGTTTGTAAAATGAAAGCACGAAGCAAAGTGGAGGTTGGCTGAAAGGATACAACATATCAACAAGATGAAGTTTGGAACATGGTTGATACTGAGGAATATAACATATATAGTTTAAGAGATCCATGTGGAACAGTAGTAGAAGTGGATACAAGTGAAATTCGCGAATCCATCGTACAAAGTGATGAAAATTTGGAGACAGAGGATGGGGAAGCCAAATTTGGGACAAATGATGAGTATGAGACTGAATCAGAAGACATATCCGATGACTACAATGAATGTGGAGAAGAAGATGAGGATGATGATGAAGACCAGCTGATGGAATATGATTATGAAGACGAAGATATATGATGGTCTTCACTTATTAGTTGTTTTAGTAATTGTTATTATTGGGAATTTTATTATATCGCATCAATTTTCAGTTAGTGTGTGTACGCGCGACGTACAGACTTTTCACAATGTGACCATTACACTATTATAGTTCTTCCTATTGCAGTTTGTACATATGATTGTTATTATCAGGTTCGATCTGTATAAGTAGAAATTGGCTGTCCTATGCTATCTTACATTTATGAAAAGAGCCAAAATGTTTGTTTAGGGGTTTAGGGGTTAAGGTTTCGTGTTTAGGGCTTATGGTTTGGTGTTTAAAGTTGAGGGTATAGTATTTAGGGTTTAGGGTTTACGGATTGGGGTTTTGGGTTTATGGTTAGAGTTTATGGTTTAGGGTGGTAGGGTTAGGGTTTAGAGGTTATGTGTTTAGGGTCTAGGGTTTAGGGTTTATCGGTTTAGGATGTATTGATTGAAGGGTTCATGGGGTTAGGGGTTAGCTTAGGGTGAACCATATGTTTAGGGGTTACGGGTTATGAGTTTAAGGGCACATGTTTAGGGGATTAGGGTTTAGGGCTTGGGGGATTAGGGTTATAGGGGTTTGGGGGTTTAGGGGATTAGGATTTGGGGTTTAGGTTTAAGGGATTATTGGTTGAGGGTTTAAGGTTTAAGGGGGCCAGGGGTTTGGGGTATTAGGAGATTAGGGTTTACAAGGTCCAGGGGTTTGGGGGTTTAGGGTTTAGGGTTTAGGGTTCGGGGTTTTGAGGGTTTAGGATTTAAGGGATTATGGTTTAGGGGTTTAGAGACGGAGTCAATTGTCATGGTCGATATATGGTGACTATTTTTTATATTCTAGTATCTGTTTAGGGACGAACTTTTGTTATTGGTCACTATTTTGCGTCATTATTCAGCGACGGTCTTCACTTATTTGGCGACGATTATTTTTTCATGTCACTAAATCGCGAATACATATTCCCATTTGTCTCATTCGGTCCATTTCACTCAACACTTAGTCATTTTTTCCCTTTCGCGTGCGGAGAGATGAATCGCTAATCTCCCACAGCGCCGATAATCGGAGCCGCATCGTCGCCGGTTACCGCCGATTCGCCTCTTCTCCACTCCTCCGATCTGCTTGAAGTCAGGTAACCCTCTTCGAACTCCGGTCGTCTTCAATAATTTCCCCATTCGATCGAGTTAAGGTTAGGGTTTTGGTTAGGGTTAGGGTTACGGTTACGGTTAGGGTTCGGGTTTTGCTTTCCTCATTTGGCGTTTGCTTTTCTCAATTCGGTATGAACCTTTTCCTTCGATCTCTTCCGCACCCGAATTTTGACCACAAAGTTGATGCCTTCGTCCGTCTGCTTTGGAGAAAGCGACAGTCGCCGGAGACGAGGGATTTTCGCTAGATGCACGACATTTAAGTATGGCGTGAATAGATCCTTTGCGAGCATTCCTGTTAGGGTTTCGAAAGGTGTTTGGTTTTGAGGGCTCCAACGCTTAAACACTGTAATCGTACCCCTCAAGGTTGCCGTGTCGATGGGATTAGAGTATAAAAGAATATGTTTTAGGGTTTATGGGTTGATTGTTTTCGATATTTGCTGCTAAGTTAGTCTTTAATTGGTTGATCGGCTTGGGTTCGTGTCGATGCAGATGATTGTTTTTACATGAAGGACTTGCGGTTCAACCATATTTCCTCAGTTATTTCTATCAGAAAGAATGGTAAGTTATCCACCTTGTTATCTCAAAATGTGATGCATCTACGTGGTTGGACAAACTAAACAACCTCATTTCCTAATTCACATTTGTATTAGATAGTATAAGCGTGGAGGTCGGCATGGTCATTGTGGTGGTCAAAAATGGGTCGGACTTAGACTGTTTGAACCGCCCACCCTTGCTGAGGGCCATGCTGTCGGGACAACCCCCTCTGATGAAGGGACTGACAGAGGTGATGTTGTGCCATCACCTACCATTGGTGATCCCCCCGTTGACCCCCCCACCCGTTCCGATGAGGTGAATGAAGATAGACAGCAGTTCGATGAGTTAGGATCAGGGTCAGAGACCCAACCGGCGGACGACCTCAGTCCTCCTATGTAGGATACGCCATCGTCAGCGGGACAAGAACTGCAAGATGAAGAAATTCTAGTTTTTGATTCGCAGGGGAGGAGGTTCATAAAACCACAAGGCGATTCATAAGTACCCTTAACTCGTAACAATAGGGTCGACAAGTTTAATATGTGGTTTTTGTTAAGTTATTAATGAACAATCACACTTTGTCTTCAAATGTGCAGATTCAGCAATGGAAATTACATTGTAAGGAGGCTAAGTCGAATAGTCAATGATCATTGGAACGGGCCATTTTGTTCATTGAGCACCACTCCATCGGACACGAAGAGATTGTGGTGGGAGCAGTTCTCAGTAAGAGTAGTTACATTATTTTGTGAAAATGATTAGCTTATGTGTTGATGTTAAGTGGGCTGTTTGTGCATTGCATGTAGCGACAATTTTATTGGGAGGCTAATAAAGAGAGTGACATACGCAGAATTTTCAACAAAAAGGCTGGACACCACATTAGAAATGTCATGAACAAAGCCAAGGTTAAAAAAGAGAGGCCGCTTTAGGTGTTGAATGACGTTTGGGTGGAAATAATGAACCATTGGGCAAATGAACGGCATAAGCAAGTTAGTGAACGAAATAAGCATAATTGAGGTGCAGGGTCCAGCGAGAAGGCAACGACCTATTCGGGAGGATCGATCACTATCGGGGAACATAAAAGAAGATTGGTAAGTTTAGGAAATAAGCAAAATATAGTGTGCTTTATTTTGTAAGTTTATATGACATTTTTGCTACTTATTCTCCTAATGTGCAGGCGAGGGAAATGGGGAGGGAACCGTCATATCTAGCAACATTTGAGAGAACATTCCAAAAGAAAGACAAGACATTTGTTAGTGAGAAAGCGAGATTGGTGAAGGTACGTGGGTTGTAAACATATAGATCATGTGTAGTTCAAGATGGTTAAGATTAATGTCACATATTGATTATTTTGTTTATGTAACACTTGTAGGAAAAATTTGACGAGCTAATGTTGGCATGTTCGGCTGATGGTGATGGCTCTTCCAGCGCTTCAATTGATGAGGACGCGGTATGGGTGGAGGCTTCGGGAGGGGTGATCAACGGGCAAGTGTATGGCAAAAGATCAATGTCAAGAGATTATGTGAAGAAGTTTGGGACAGCCTCATCATTGAACGCTGGAAGGAGGCCTCAGCAAGATCCGGTTGTTACTGAAGAACTCACTCAGCTCAAGGCACAGTTTGCAAAGAAGTCTGAGGAGTTAGCAAGGGTGAACCAAAAAGTGGACTTCCTAATGCAACGCTTCAATGTCGGGCAACCCTCAAACACCAATACTGCCAACACCGACACCGCATTGCCCCCTTACACCTTCGGTGATTCACGTAATTGGCCTCAGGTCAATTCTGAAGGCAAGGTAGGTGATGGCGTAGCAGGTGATGGCGCAACGGTGATGGCGCAGCGATGATGGCGCGAGTGGTGATGGCAATGGCATGGATACGACAAATTAAGTGAGTTCACAGTTTAACAAATGTTTACTTTGATTGAACATTATGTCGAGGGACTACAATTGTATGAAATAATCGTCCTAACTCATCAAAAGTTTACTAATTGTCATTTATGTTGCTTTATAGGGCTGCGACAGTACGAGATGGATAGCAGGCATCAAGCTGATAGTGGCTGACAGAATGTTTAGGAGGTCTTAGGCATTTTTTTTTGTGTTGCACATGTTTATATACTATAACACCTTTGTTTATTTTGATGTATTTTGGTATATGTACTGACTGGTCTTGATAGTATGATATGAGGCTGTTTTTTAATGTGTATGCTTATGTTATTATATATGATGTTTACTTGCAATTAGGTGCATCCAGCTCCTTCCGGCAACACAAGATTGTTAGCCTAAAATGCCACAAAATTTTTGCACACTGTCTCTAAATAGCGACTACCCAAAACATTCTGTAGGTAATTAGAGACAGAAACAAACAACATCATTGCACTTTTTAACTACGACCCATATAAAACTAGTCACTAAAAACCGATAACAAATGACAAGTCGTAGATATTTTGCGACGGTAGAAGTGAGGAAGGGTCGGCAATTAGCGACGCAACAAATTATGTTGGTCGCTAATTTGAGCCGAACAAACAACTTGGACCACAATTGGAGATGACATAAATGTCTCCACTTAGCGACGCATTAATTTTCACCTGTCTCTATTTTGTGACGAAATCAACAACAGTGTAAGTCTGTCGCTAATTACTAACCAATTTATACGAAAAATGGGTCGGGTCAACTTAGCAACAGGAGTCGGGTTATTCGTAGCTAAATACCGACGATACACTTTTCGTAGTGAATTAACGACGACTTCGCATTTTTGTTGGTCGCTAATTAGTGACGTGTTTTTTTTATTTGGTTGTTAAATTTAGCGATGCCTCATTGGCGACGTCAGATTTGTTGTTACTAAAGTGGTCGCTAATCATCTTTGGCGACGGCTTTTATGCATTTGGGCGTCCCTAATGCTCGTAGCTAAATCGCTGTTTTTTTTTTTTTTGTAGTGACATTTCCTTGTATTTGTGGAACAAAAAGCTTGTGTGAACACTTAGGACAATAATCCTTCCTCTCTCTCTCTCTTGCTCGTCCAAGCGTCTACAAATTTAGAACAAGTATTTAGAGAAGATTTACAAGCAAGCTGTCCACTCACAGAGTATGACTGGAGAATTTCAGACTCCTGCAAATGGATATGTGTTCGTAAATTCCCGTATGTGAAGTAAAACTTTTCCATTCATATTTGTTTCAAAATGGTTTGTGCAAGTTTTCTCTTAACCCCCACCATTTCTTCACTCATCATTCCATCCGACCCTATTGATAAAGGGACTATCAGTGGACCATTCCAAGAGAATAAGAAGCGTAGCAGGCCATTTTGGATTAAAGGAAAAAGAAAAGGGATTGACTTTCAAATTCGGATGGGATTACAAAGTCATAAGCCGCCACAATGTCTTGTAATCAGGGGTACGAACCAGCAAGTCAATTACAACGCATTGCGCAAAGCAAAAGTTCACTACACAGGGGCAAGCCTTGACTCCGTATTTCATGTGCGGGTGGGTACTATGGGTGCGTTTGGTTCAGCTTTTGGAAAGCCCTTTAGGCTGCGTTTGGTTGACCGGATAAAAAACAGGATAAGAAATATTTTATCCTATCCCGTGTTTGGTAACTGTCTAGGATAGGATAAGGTCGGATATAGAGGGGATCTAGACTGGATAAAAAAATCCCAAGGGGATGGTGGGATAAGGTAGGATATGATTTCTTTTATCCGAAACACAAAACCCCACTTTTTTTCCTTTCTCCGTCGTGCATCCATAGACTACTCCAACTTCTCTATTGGGTTCGAGTCATATAGTCGGACCAAGTTTTCCCGACTTGGTCATAATTTTATTTTTTCAAATTAAAAAAATACTAAATAATAAAAATAATAATACCATAAATTAAAAATTTCAAAAAAAATTCAAAAATTCATTCTTGTTAAAAAAAATGTCTAGGTGTTCAGACTACTCCAACTCCTCTGTTGGGTTCGGGTCACATAGTCGAACTGAGTTTCCCTGACCCGGTCCGAATTTTCTTTTTTCAAATAAAAAAAATACTAAATAATAAAAATAAAAATACCATAAATTCAAAAAATTCAAAAAAAATTCAAAACTTCATTTTTGTTAAAAAAATGCCTAGTTGTTTGACCACAATTTATTTCATATAGTATTAATTCTATAAGTCTTGAACCAATTATAGATTTTTATTTTAAATAAACATTTTTAGTTTAAACTCAATTGAATAAACTCTTATCGAAAGCATCGGCATCGAAACCTTCTCCTTAATAGCTATCGGATTCACATCGAAATTATACAAAAATGATGAACTATAATGTACTTTATATGTGTGAATTATTCAAAGATCGTTTATTAACGTGATTAATTGTCACTGTATCCTCGTAACAGTTGGAAAAAAAAAAGCGAATGAACTTTGGACTTTATGCTTTCTTCTAATTAGGCATTTGTTTGATTTGGTATTATACCTATAATAAAATAAAAACTAATGAAAAAATTTTAAGAGACAAAAAGAATTCATGTTTCAAAGTGAATATATTGAAATTAAGGTTATTTTAAAAACGTTTGATATTGAAAGGGTTAACCGAAAAATTACTTCAAAGGAACAGAAAAAAATGCGTAATCACGAAACTCGACGATAATCTGTTAATTTGAAAAAAAATTATTGGTTTAGATGATTTTTTGAATATTAAATATGCAAATTTGTACTTGCCTAATATTATTTATATTAAAACATTTGAATTTAAGTATTTAGTTCACCAAACAAAAAATTTGATAAGATATAAGGATATCCGACTTTAAATCCGTAGTTTACCAAACAGTAGATTGGATAGGATATGATGATATCTGACTTTAAATCCGAAATTCACCAAACAATGGATGTGATATAAAGAAATCCAAGGATTTCTTATCCTATCCTATCCAGTCCTATCCGATCTAGAAATCCGGACGACCAAACGCAGCCTTAGAGTTTCAAATCCCCTTTTGGCAAATGTTGAGGTGTTTGGCAATTTTTTTTAAATTGTAATAATGCAATTCATTGGTGAATTAGTATGTTCATTGTTTCTTTGTTTCTACAGTATTTCAACTTACTCAACAGTAGCCTTTTGTATATGGACGAAAGTGCCTCCTGGCTAGAGATAAGTTTTGGTCAGCAATGAACTGGGGTCCTTATTTGAGATTAAATTAGCTATTTCGGATCTTTATTTGACACAATATTCACTTTGGATCCTTTTTTTAAAAAAACGCTTGTATTTCATATCCTTATTTGAAAATTTCTCCAAGAACAATATAGACTCTACACTCATCACTGAGGCCTTTTTTATTATAAAAAAGTGAAATTAAAATTTTAATAATTTTACAGACTAAACAAAAAATAAATAAGTAAAATAGAAAAATGAAAAAGATTTTGAGGAATAAAAGGAAAGTGCAAGTCTTGGTTGGATAGTTGTATTTACAAATAGCTTTAATTAAAGTTCAATCGGTTTCGATTCATCCAGTTAAATTTTATTTGTTTTGTTCTTCTTCTCTTTTCTTTTTGGGGACAAAGGATTCATCTAGTTTAAAGACTCATTTTTCTTAATCTTTTAAACAAATTGAATTTTAATGCTGTTTTCTTTTAGCTAAAATGGACAAAATGATAGAAAAATAACAATGAAAGAAGAAATTATAAATAATAAAAAGAAAACAAATTCCCATTTGCGTTGATATTAAAATGAAATTTAGGGAATATCTCGATATATATTTTTTCTTTTAATATCGTTTAGCTAACTTTTGGCATATTAGAAAATTCACTTTGACTAAAATTAAATTTTGACTTTGATTTTGAAAATTAGCACACAAGTTCTTGTCTTGGGAATTAATAACAAAGCAAATGTAATATTTTTTGCCGAACTCATATTGAGTTTATTTTCTTACATTTTTATTTTCGTTGCCTCCACTTTTATGCTTTAGATGTGTGACTTTCATTACTTTTGATTTGATAAGACTCTTGCCCCGTATGATAGATGGAAACATATTTCCAAAAATAAATATGCATGGACATTTAGTTGATTGTAGCTAAAGACTTAAAAAGAATAAAATTGCATGATTCGCGTTTTCGAATTAAAAAAATGAGTTTATTATACCACAATGAAGCTAGTTAGAATTTCCATAAGATAGAAGCGACCATCCTCATATGATGAATGGATCAAGTTATGTTAGTATTTGATGCCAGTAGGCTATTGACAACTCGTTCTCACTGTGAAGTTTTGTGAAGGACCATCGCTAACTGTCCTAAAAGCTTAAGTCGTTAGGTGAAGACGTGGTTTAATATTTATGTACTTTCACACTCCCCCTCACGCTTAGTCTGGTCTTTTTTTTTTTTTTTTGCCTAGTACTAAGCGTGGAAGGACTTTGGGGAGACTAGGGACCTGGTAAGATTTGAACTCATGACCTCCTGCTCTGATACCATGTGAAGTTTTGTGAAGGACCATCGCCAACTGTCCTAAAAGCTTAAGCTGTTAGGTGAAGACGTGGTTTAATATTTATGTACTTTCACACTCACAATCAAATTCTAATAGGCATAATTGAAGAAAAATAAAAAAAAATCCTAGATGTCGTGCGAAATAAGGTTTTGGAAAAATCCATTCCAAACGAGAACCGTAGGTCCATCTTTTGTATCACCTCTAAACCCACCGTCTCCTCAGATCCCTTTGGAAGAGTCATGACAAATGTATTAAAACTATGAAAATGAGGTGATCATGACGAGAGCAAATGATATTGTGCTAGTGATATGGTCGAGTGAGGAGGACATTTAAACATAGTGCGGTATAGTAGTCATGTAAATGATTGTGTTGGCTTTTATATACTTTAATGTTTTAGCAACATTATAAAATAACACGAATTTTGGGTATTTTAATCTTACAAATAATTTCTTTAACTCCTCACGAGAGGCTATCACAAGAAGAACAAAGAGGATTTTTATTTTTCTACGTACTATCGAGAAAACCGTCTAACAGTAAATTCATGTTCCAACACAGCATAGCAAAACAACTGCGATGACTATTACTCCCATGGGTGATTCAATCTTAACGTGGGTTGGCTTCCAGATCAATAGGATCACATAAAGATCACCTCCCCCTGCGCTGAGGCTCGCCGGAACTGCAGCAACTCCCGTAGCAACTTGCCTTCTCCGGTCGTGGAAACAGGCTGGATCATCATCTTTCGTAGGTTCGGCGAGCTGGCAAGCAGAAACTTCATCAATTCTAGCTCTGGCTCACTGCCCGATATCCAACCCATCGATATTGTTTGTAACTGTTCCAGGCTACATGCACCGTGGTCTTCCCAAAAGTCGGCCATTGTCCCCATCCTTGCAGTCCCTTGATCCTTAGCACAATCCTGTGTTTTTGACTATCAAAGAGAAACTCTAACATAGAGAAGTGTAGAGAGAGAGAGAGAGAGATTAATTTTGTCATTTTGTCAAGAGAGATAGAGTGATTGATTTGTCTATTTCCTTTATTATGATCGCCGTACTACAATATTTTCTCAATTTTTGTTGAAACAGATTATTATACCGTTATTCAGTCTAAGAATGCATAAACTAATCACTATAAAGTACATATTAGGTCTTTTTTTCATCAAACAAATGATCAAAAGCATCATGGGAACATCATGATCCCCGAAGATCAAATAACATCAAATTTACCTAACATATATTCTTTTTTTTTAACTCTATAAAAAGGAAGAAACACTCTTTTGATACCCGTTTATCTGGCTTAGAATGATGCATAGTTTCGCTAAATAGATATATTGTAGACTTATTTCATTATGATATATTGTAGCATACTTTTTAAGCAAAATCCACTTATGCTTCGGTGATAGGTCATTGTACTTTAAGTTTGGTTCACGATGTGCTTAAATTTTTTTCTCCCAACTATAAAAATAAGTGGAGAGATCACATAAAATAACCAAATTATATATGATAATAACTTCAAATAAGTACTAGATTAGTCCGCTAGACACTAATGCCAATGATCATACTCACTTGAAAGTCGACTTCTTTCAACGTAGGAGAGCTTCTGATCAAGCACATAATAGTCAAAATCTCCTCCTTACTATTGAAGTCCATGCATGCAAAGAGGTACTTCAAATGAACGAGTGCATTAGGCAGAGTCTCTGGAACATTTCCAACAGCCAAATACTGCACATGTCGGCCAAAATCAAGTGTCTTTAGATATCGATGATTTAGTAATCGAGCCAACATATTTGCGTCTCAAAAACAATAATAACAAATCTCAGAAGCCATGAGCTTAAAATGTACCTTCAGTGAGTAATTTGCAAGCTGGAGACTCTGAATATTGGACAGACGTTGGAAGAATTTATGCAAATTGCTCGAGTTGGCATGGCTGGGTCCAGGTTTGTTAGCAATATTATAAAAAAAACCTACCGCGACTGACTTCAAGTGATTCATAACAACGAAGAAAGTGATATCTTGAAAAGTTCCTTCAAGATCAAGAGACTCAAGGTTGCAAGCTTTGACATTAACTCGCGTAATCCCCTTTAAATTCTTCAAGACCAACCTTTTTAGCAGGGGACAGCGAGAAATCAGAGTGTCAAGCCCTTCCGGAGACAGCACAACATTCTGAAGATCCAAACTTTCCAAGTTCTTGAATCCTTCAAACGTCGTCGGTATTTTCACTAAACATCTAAACAGTTCCAAATAAATTAAGTCCTGACAATTGAATAAGGAGGTGGGAATCGTGTAATACGGCCACTTCCAGATGTCGAGTACGATTTCTTTGATGGACACTCTGGATAGACGTAGAATCCAGTGGTCGATGTCACTCGTGGCGCAAAATTCTCTGTGAGAAAGCTTGAACTTCTGTACTGGGCCAGTGTGAAGCAAGAGGACCTTGTCAATTATCTTCACCAAGTTTTCTTGCGGAGGTGTGGCGCTGGTAGATTGGTCATCAAACTCAAGTTGGGGAAGAGAGGACCATTTGTACCTCCACTCTCTTGACAAAATACTAGTCCTCACTGCATCCTTAGTCGGCAAGCGAGACAGGATTTGGTCCATTATGTTCCTAGGTAATTGGCTAATCTTGTCCAACTCATTCGTCATTCTTTTTCTCACTTGTGATGCTCTGGAATTTCTGAGGAACAGTGACGCATTAGAAACAGTTGGACAAGTAAATCTAACAAAAAAAAAAATCCTCTAATAAAATTCAATATGAGCTAATAAGAAAAACCAACATACCAAGTCTTAAAATATATAAACGGATAACTACTCAAAAATTGAGAACATAGTCTAATATCCCCACTTAATTTCTAAGATAACAAGATAAGGAAATAAAAAACAAATTGTCATATTTGAAAATGTACACTCTGCATCAATTTTTCTTTCTTTTGGCTATTAACTGGAATTCCCTAAAATGCACGGCAACTTACTCAAGAAGCGTGTTATGATTGCACAGGATGCATGTTCACCCCCCAAAATCTCGATCAAAGGGTTAAGAGGGACTCAAGTGGAGCCGTGAAATCAAGTTCGTCCTCTTAAAAAAAACCATTTATGGCTGTTATCTAACCTCTTGCTTGAGACAGAAGTTAGGATCTTTGCAAAAATATCATGCAGAATTCGACGATGTTGCTCCCAGGAGGCTCTGTTGAAGTGACTGTACTGTTCTTGCTTAGCAATTCATCGAACTTCTGCAACAAACTGCGTTTAGTTAATCTCACAGGGAGAGAGAGAGAGAGAGAGAGAGAGAGAGAGAGAATTTATTGAGCAGCAACACCCAGTTGAAGATATTTGGTCTTGTAGCATATTAAAGGAGCCAACGAAGTGTTTGTCCTTCTTGACAAGTTATGAGACTCCCTCGCCGAGAAGCTACTTTGCCAAGAATCAGGTAACAGTGCCTTCAGCCCTTTTCTCATCTCTGTTGCCTTTTTAAATGCGTAAATACTAAAGCTAAAGCACGTCCAAAGCGCCCCCTTGATGCAGTGTGCTTGTGTACGAAAGAAAGGTAGTCAATTTGGAAAGAGCTTGGTGGTTATCTATGCATGTAGTGACTAATTATAAAACACGTAAATTGCTTGATCAATTAATGAGACGAGCATAATGGGTAGATTCAATCTTTCTATCCTTCGTGCAAGTGTAATCAGGGTTTACTGATAAGTAGGTGGCAGCTTTAATCCTCAAAGTTTGGCCACAAAATTGCTTGTTTTGCCTTAGTGTACAATTCAACTTAGGGCCTGTATGATAACCACTTATTTCTATTCCAGAATGATTATTTTTATTCTAGAACTCATTTTGAAATAGAAATCCATATGGTAGGAAATTTTTTTTCTATTTGAAATAGGTTTGGCTAAGAAATTAGAAATAGAAATTTTGTGATTTTTCTTCCAGTATAAGAAATCAAGAAATTGTTTCTCCCTCACTCAACTTTCTCAAAATGCACCACCGTCGGTCACCATAGCAGCCGATTGGTCACCATCACCACCACTAGTCATCGGCCAACCGGTCACCACCATCACCACCACAGCTGTCTGGCTAATCACTGTCGCCGCCAATCGGCTGATCACTATCATCACACAAAAGGAAAAATCTATTTCAAGAAATAAAATTTTTTTCGTTATCAAATGTGTTTATATTTTTGAAATAAAATCTTTTGCCCTTATTAAATGTATCTTTTTCCTCATTAACTTATTATGAAATCTATTTCTATTTTAGAAATCAATTTATGGCTAAAAATTGAATTATGCAAGTTCTTGTTCTCGATCTCTCCACTCTCTCACAGGATAAGGACACTATAAGTGTCATTACTTGTGTACGGCACTCACTTTAGTACTAAAACTTTTCGCTTGATCACTTAAGTGCCAAATCGGAGAAAAAATAATTACTTAAGTGCCAACTCCAAGCAAAAATTGATATAGCTCGCTAAAAGTGCCAAGTTAGCATTTTAAAATGATAAAAAATTAAAATCTATTCAACGTGGCATTTTTCAATAAAAATATATTTTACGTGTCATTTTTATTAAAAATTTCTATTTAATGTGGCTTTTTAATTTATTTTTATGTGATATAACTTTTTAATTTATTAAAATTAAATTAAAAAATAATTTTTCTTCCAAAAAAAAAAGTCAAAAGGGAGGGCACCTTGCTGCCGCCACCCCATCCTAATCAACAAGGGTGGGGATGATCAGCAGGGGTCGCCAGTCACTTGGGCCATGGGTGGGCAACCCTTGCTAACGGCCAACAAGGGCCATCACAAGGCTTGCGAGGGCTTTGCCGACCGTTGGCGAGGGTCACGGGCCCATAGTCGAGGGCCGACCCCCAGCAAGGGTGGGAGGTAGCGGCAGTGAAGACTTGCGGCCCTCCCTATCAAACCCCCTTTTTTTAAAAATATTTATTGGAATTTGAATTTTTCATTATATTAAATGCTGACTTGGCACTTCTGAAGAGCAACATGGACCGCCACATTGGATTTTCGGGTAAGTAAGATCAGAGTTGGCACTGAAGTGGTCATTTTTTTAAGTGGCATTGAAGTAATCCGAATGAAAATTTTGATATTAAAGTGAACGTCGTACACAAGTTATGGCGCTTATGGTGTTATTGTTACACTCTTTCCCTATTTCCATGGACCGCTCTCTCTCTCTCAATTGAAAAGGTAATCTATAGGAATCACATCACACGACAGGGACATTGAAAAGAGGAGGTCAAGCAAGAGATTTCACCATTCAAACGCAAAATTAGCTGAAATGCGAATTGAGCGAAAGCTATTCTCTTAAGCCACTCCACTGTGATGGCACTCAGTCCATGGATCAAGGCCAAGCAAGAATTTCCCGGGCTCCTTTAATTTTCAGTTAAAAAGATAAGCGCAAAGCCTCCTAAATATTGAAATAAGAAAAGGCTACTTCGAAATTCGTGGCTCATAATTTTTTTAATGATTTCCCTAGGTTGTCCAGAAGCATTATGAATCATATATCTTCCTGGGAAGACTCGCGTGATGACACTTCGCCACTGTATTAGATGCTGCAAAGGCCAGAGGGCCATTAAAGCCATAAAGAGACCGATCTTTTGCTCCTATATTATGATAAAGTAGAAAAAAAAATGTGGAATATACATAACTTTTACATAAAGTCTAGAATACCTATAACTTTTACAAAAAAAACTGCTTTTTAGCTACGCCATTTGCCACGACAAATCTCCAAAAAGTCGTGGCTAAAACTACTTAGCCACTACATTAGCTACTACGCAATTGTCGTCGTTAATAAGGCGTCGCTAATTTGGCCACGCGCGGGAGCTACGTCGTCGCTAAACTGCCACAAAATTAGCGACTACAAGAATCGTCGTTAATCAGCGACTACGTTAGACCGTCACCAAAGTCGTGGTTATCTCGGGACAAAAAAAGTCGTAGCCAATGTAGTCGCAAATCCGCGACGACAAATGTCATCGCTGTTCTACGACAACAAAACCAGTAATCGCTATTCAGCGATTACTAGGCATAGAAGTGGCAGATTAGCGACGAGTAAATATCAGTCGTCGCTAATCGAACCCGAGAGCTTAAAGGGGCGTCGCTAATTTGGCCACGCGCGGGAGCTACGTCGTCGCTAAACTGCCACAAAATTAGCGACTACAAGAATCGTCGTTAATCAGCGACTACGTTAGACCGTCACCAAAGTCGTGGTTATCTCGGGACAAAAAAAGTCGTAGCCAATGTAGTCGCAAATCCGCGACGACAAATGTCATCGCTGTTCTACGACAACAAAACCAGTAATCGCTATTCAGCGATTACTAGGCATAGAAGTGGCAGATTAGCGACGAGTAAATATCAGTCGTCGCTAATCGAACCCGAGAGCTTAAAGGGGCATACTAAGAGATTAGCGACGATTTGCTCTCTTGTTATGGCTAATTAGCGACTACAAATGTTTGTAGTCGCCATTTACAAACGCACTACTTTTGTCGTGTCTGATTAGCGACGAGTTTATAGCCACGACATTAGGTTATGTAGTCGCTATTTAGCGACGGGTGATTATTGTAGTCTCTAGTTAGCGATGCCTTTTTTTGTAGTCGGTAAGTAGCGACTATAAAGGTTGTGCCGTTGCTAATTACCGACGACATTATTTGCTGTAGTGTCTATATAGCCACGACGTTGTATTTTGTTGTGGTTAAATAGTGACTACGTTAGAAGTGGTAGTAGCTAATTCCCACCCAGCAGTAAAAAAAAACAGCGGCTGTCCTTACCATTTCCTGAGCCAAATCACACCTGTTTACACATATAACAAATGTACACGGAAGGTAATGTGGGAGAAATCGTAAATTTATTGCATAATCACACCTGTTTACACATATTGCCGTAAAAAGTGCCATTATAACAAAAGCGCACTGGAAAACATATGTGCAAAACACTAAACCCTACACTATTCAAATAAAAACATCTTCAACATCGCTACTGCCGCCATCTTCTATGGGGTGTCCTCGAAGCTCTCATCCTCATCATCACCAGCAGCATCCTCGTAGTCTTCCGTCAACATGCCGTCATGAACTGCGGGAGTAGGTATCGGCCTCACGGGTGGCTGTGCTGGTGGCAATCGGGGTGACCTCCGTGGTGCTGCTGCGGGGGGAAGGTGCTGCTGCTGCAGGTGGTGGTGGTGGTACGCCCCAAGATGATGTAGACACTGGTGGTGGTGCTGCTGGTGCTGCTGCGTGTGCACGGGATGCCGCTTGCTCCTCTTGCATCTCCTTCAATTGTTGCACCACAGCCGCCACTGTATCCCGCAGATCCTTTATTTCCACATCTTTTTGGGCAAGCTCGTCCTTCAACTGCGCGACATCTGACGCCGAGGCCGCATCCGCCCTGTCCCACCTCGAACCAGCTCCTCTCGATGATGATGGGGCCACTGTTTTGGCCCATTCCCGAGCTTGATTGCCCAACCCAAACACCTTACCGTGCTTCACCCCCCCCCCCCCCGCCGCATCTGCCCATAACTTCGCTTGCTCCATTTGCGTCCACTCAGGCGTCGCTGACTCCCCTTCTTCACCCCCGCTGCTGCTGGCCATCATCATTTCATCAAATTTTTCCTACGAAGAATTCAAAAGTTAGTTAAGTAAACATTAAATCATACTTTAATGTGTAAATGGCTTGGCCCAACCTTAATGGCTCGGGCCTTATCGTTAACGAAAGACTTGTCCTTCTTCATGAAGGTCCGCTCGAAGGTCTGCGAGAATGAGGCTTCCTTCCCCGATTCATTCGCCTACACAGTAAAACATACCATGCATTATTTAGTTGCTGGTTTAAATAAACAGTAAACATAAGTTATGTTAGTAACCTACTATTCGTCGTCTGTGCTCTCCTATGTTAATTGAGCCGCCAGCATATGTTGCTGTCCCTGATTCTCTGGAACTTGAAGCTCGATTGAGCTTATTCCTTTGGCTCACTTTCTGATGCTCCTCCGATGCCCAAACCTTCAATATTTCCTCCCAATCAACGACCGAAATCCAATAAGGCATCTTTTGCCTTTTATGCGCTTTATTCATGATATTGCGCATATGGTCTCCCACCTTCTTCTCGAAAATCTTCTTTATCCGGGCTTCATTACTATCAGCCCACCAAAACTTCCGCTGCGTCAATGAACAACCATAGAACACGTGCCTGTTAATGCATACACCAGCCAGCCATATAGTTAAATAAAGTGTCCGCTTATATCCAACTTACCCTGAAATCATCCCACCAAACAGCTTTCTGACTCTCTGGGGTGCTGCTAAATGTGGTATATGGCCCATTCCAAGCCACGTTCACTATTTCGTTCAACTGTCGCACCACGTCATTGGCATTAAGGAAGCTGCATCGTACAAAATATTATTCCAGTCACGAACTAGTTTCAACCAAACAATACATAATAAAAGCAGCATTGGACAGAACTTACGAGTCACCATCTGGCTCGATGAACCTCCTCCCCTCGTCATCTAGCAGGGGGTTTGCAGCAGGCAACTCTGTTGCACTTTGACCCGACGAACTAGGTCCTCCTGTACTTTGTCCTTCACTCCGTCTTTGATAAACTCGGCCTCCATGTGGGTCGACGGGCAAGTCTTGCGAGTCTGGTGGTTGGGTCTCCGACCCGACCGGATCCGCCTCAGCTACATCTCTAGGTGGGGGTGGCGGCATTGGAGTCCTCGGTGACGCCTCCGCCCCCTCATCTGTCCCCACGGTCGATGACGGGGAAGGGGCTGCATCAGGGGGGGTGACTCAAACAGTCGAACCCCGTGTAGTGGCCGACGTCCTCCACGAATACTCTTCCTACCTCCACGTGGATACTGTAACAATAAACAACCCAATCATGCCATTATTCCTAAATATACAGCACTAACTATATATGTACCCTAACTTATAACTTACCATGTCGTAGCTGAGAACAAGGCAAAGTCGTTGCAAGCACCGACAAGTTGTATTGGTCAATCAATGCAGCTGGACCTGTAAAATAAAAGTTGGTTGGTCGTCATTCAGCATGAACATAAGCTAACCCCTAACCCCTAAAAACCCAAACCCCTAAACCCAAACCCCTAAAACAGTAACCCATAAACCCCTAACCCCTAAAAAACCCAAACCCCTAAACCCAAACCCCTAAAACAGTAACCCCTAACCCCTAAAAAACCCTAACCCCTAAACCCCTAAACCCTAACCCCTCAAACAGTAACCCCTAAACCCCTAAAAAACCCTAACCCCTAAACCCTGGAACCCGTAACCCTAACCCCCAAAACACTAACCCCTAAACCCCTAACCCCCAAAACTCTAACCCCCAAACCCCAAACCCCTAACCCCTAAATTCCCTAAACCCTAAAACCCTAAATTAACCCCTAAAACCCTAAACCCTAAGCCCCTAACCCCTAACCCCAATCACCACTGAACCCGTAACCCCTGAACCCCTAACTCCTAAAACACTAACCCCTAACCCCTAAATTCCCTAAACCCTAAACCCTAACTCCTAAAGCCATAACCCCAAAAATACAACACATTCCAATCCTACATGCAAGAATCGCTACATGCATGTGAAAGACAAAACAACACAGTCCAACCCCGAAACCCCTAACCCCTAAAACACCCTAACCCCTAGCCAAAGTTACACTAAACCGTTTCGCCGTATATCCTATAACTCCTATCGCGTAAACCCCCAATCCCTAATCGATCACAACCGAAAGTCAGCTCCCCACAAATTTCCAATCGACCAAAACCCTAAAGGCGTACTAACAACCCGAATTGGCGACTTGACAGACCCACAATCAACCTCCCGTGACCCTAATCTTAATTTAGAAACACTAAAAATCACAAAACAAACAGGTTTACGTTACTTTCCATCCCTAGCCAACGAAGTCAGACAAGCGAAATCAAGCAGGAAGTCGTTAACCCTAGCCGCAACCACCTATGGCCTCATAGATACGCTCACCTGGCTTGGGCCTCGACCAGCGTCGGTGAAGGCACCGGAAGGAGCAAGTTTGTCTTGCTGTCCGCCTCGGAGGGGCTCGGCGACCGGCTGGAAGTAGGCGAGGCGTACGCGTAAATGTCTCTCGCACAAACCCTAACAGAGAATGAGAGAAGAAGTTGAGTCTTTAGAGAATGTCGTTCTCGGGAAAAAACAGCCCGTTCACGATAATAACCTAGCATATTAGCCACGACAAGGTACTAAATCGTGGCCACTTAACGACGACTCACTACGTCGTCTCTAATCACCGACGACAAAGTCGAAAGTCGATGCTAAATAGCCACTACAACTGGAAAATGTAGTGGCTGACTTGCGACTACAAAAACAAAAGTCGTCGCTAATTTATAAACTAAACCCTAACACTTTAGAACGCTAAATGGCTACGACGTTCTGTAGTGTCTAATTAACCACGACAAATATTTAGTAGCCAAACAGCCACGACAAACGCACACTGTAGTGGCTACCTAGCCACTACAGTTGCAAAGATCGTCGCTAATTTAAACCCTAAAAGTCACTAAACCCTATGCGAAATAATAGCTACAACTACGTATATGCGTGTCTAAATAGCCACGACAAGGTACTTAATCGTGGCCACTTAACGACGACTAACTAAGTCGTCGCTCATCACCGACGATAAAGTCGAAAGTCGATGCTAAATAGCCATTACAACGCAAAGTGTAGTGGCTGACTTGCGACTACCAAAACAAAAGTCGTCGCTAATTTATAAACTAAACCCTAACACTTTACAACGCCTAAATGGCTATGACGTGCTTTAGTGTCTAAGTAACCACGACAAACAGTTTGTAGCCTAACAGCCATTACAGTTGTAGTGTCTAATTAACCACGACAAATAGTTAGTGGCTGCCTAGCCACTACATTTTTAGAGCTCGTCGCTAATGTAAACCCTAAACGTCACTAAACCCTATGCGAAATAATAGCTACAACTACTTCTTTCGTCTCTAAATAGCCACGACGTACATGGAGTTGCCAATACGCGACGAGTATTTACTTTATAGTGGTAAATAAGCCACTACTTCCTTCCCACGTCGTCGCTAACCTATACCCTAAACTTATACCCTAAATAGCCCTAAACCCTAAACCCTACGTGCCAACTAGCGACGACTTATGTAGTGTCTAAGTAGCCACGAATACACTGTAGTTGGCAATCCACCACAACTGTTAAACGACATAATGGCAAATCAGCCACTAGTTCCTACTGACGTCGTCGCTAAAGTATACCCTAAACTTATACCCTAAACAAGCCTATACCCTAAACCCTACGTGTCAAATAGCTACAACCAAATGTGATGGCTAAGTAGCCACAAAACTGATGTAGTTGCCAATTTACGACGACTTCCTTCCAATATCGTGGCCAGTCAGCCACAACTTCGTCTTCGGTCGTCGCTAAAGCAAACCCTAAAATTATACCCTAAAACCTACGCTACAAATAGCTACGACTTTTGTAGTGGCTACTTAGCCACGATAATAAATGTAGTTGCCAATCCACCACCATGAATAACCGAAGTAGTGGAAAATCAGCGACTAGTTACTACGGATGTCGTAGCTAACGTAAACCCTAAACTTATAACCTAAACCCTAAACCCAACGTGCCAAATAGCTGCGACCTTTGTAGTGTCTACGTAGCCACAAGACTGGTGTAGTTGCCATTCTGCGACGATTGGTCAATAATGTAGTGGTAAATTAGCCATTACGCCTTATGTATGTCGTCGCTAATCAGGGGGCCGCGAAAATGGGAGAAAGGGCGCCGCTCGGGAAGAGAAAAGTGAGAAACTACGAGATCCAGTTTCTATTAATTTAGCCACCACATATTAATGTCGTGGCTACATTAATCTCTAATTACCTACGACACAAATGTAGTCGCTAATCAGCCATGACGTTGGCGACAACAATAACAATTCGTCCCTATTTAGCGATAACTTTATGGTAGTGGCAAATACCGTCGCCGATTGGCGACACAAAAGTTCCTCCGTCGATAATTGCAGATGATATTAGCCACGACGTAAATTTGTCATCGCTATTAGACGACAACATACAAAAAGATGTGGCTAATTCCCATAACATTTTGGTTGTTGCCATCGTAGTCGAGAACTAGCGACGCTATTTCTAAGTAGTCGCTAATTAGCGATTATATTCGTTACGATTGAGTGCTTGCCGTCGCTGATTAGCGACGACTATCGGTTGTCGTCGTAGAGTCCGTCGGTAAATGCTACGCGTTTTGTGTTGTAAATAATTAGAGACGACTCACGATATGCCATGGCAAATTAGCCATGAATTTTATTATTTCGTAGCAATTGTTGTGGCCGTTGGCGACGACTTTTACGTCGTAGCGAATAAGTCGTAGCTAAAAAGCAGTTTTTTGTAGTGAATTTTCGTGGTTGAATCCATAAATTTGAACGAATTCGGAGGAGTCAGGAACTAGGTCATCCCCTCCTTTCCTCTCTTAGAGGTCCTGGATAGAATAACAGTATTTGAATGGAATGAGTGTGTGGAAAGAGGATCATAGCCTACTTATAGTGGGCATTTTCATAGTCTCATCCATCATAAGTCACTTATAAAATTACCAGCCTACTTGATCATGTAGCTGTATTGGGAATATTCACATTAGTCTTATATATAGCAAAATATTGTTCACAATTTAATATCTTATGCGATTAATGTTAGGCTATATTTGTAAGAATTGGGGGAACATTAATTGCAAAATATATTGAAAAAAAATTGATAAAAGGACTCGAGAAACAACCACCGACCAACAAAATCACCAACACTAAACCATCACGACATCTCTCAATAGACATCTAACATCAATTATTGAAAATGCCAAGCAATTCCGCCGTCATGGATCAATGCGGTGGGGTGGCAGAAAACATCATTCTTTAAGGTGATTCATATAATCCTATTTCCAAGTCAGGTCCTCTTTTAATTCCTCCACTTATTCAAAAACCCGAACAAAACAATCACCAATTAATGCAATGACTTGCAATGCCAATGGAACTTTGATATCCAGTGACATCAAATGCGTCATAAGATAAACATGTCGATTGTATCTATTCTTTAACTCGATACAAACCCCGCACCCATACCAATAAATGGGAAAACTATCAAACAAGTTAATGGGTAATATTAAATGAAATGACGAAGTTCTAAATAGGAAATATTTTATGTTACCTGAGGGCCCTCGTAGAAAATTCATCAATTAACAGATCAAGATAGATTAAAAAGATCAATTGGGGACTCTCTAACAGAAACTAACCTTGAACTTTAAATATCTTTTGCAAGGAATCTAAAAAGGCTTGTAAAACCAGGGTTAAGGTATATAATAATACATTTAAGAATCAAGAAAACACATTTTTGTCCCAGAATTGACTCTTTAAAACAAATTTTAAACACTACAAAAAAACAGTGTTTTAGCTATGACAATAAAAAAACGTTGTCGCTGATAGCCACCAATATAGCGACGACAATACAAATTCGTCACCAAATAGCGACTATATCAATAAAGTCGTGGCTAATTAGCTACTACAACAACTTTGGTCGCTACTAGCGACTAATATAGCTACTACACAATTATGTCGTATCTAATTAGCGACCAATATAGTCGCTAATTAACGACGAACAATTAACTTCGTCATTAATTGGCGACAAAAACAAGTATTCCGTCGGCAATTAGCGATGAATAAATTATATTGTCGCCAACGGTGTCTCTAACTAGCCACGATTAACGTTAGTTGTGTCGCAAAATTGCGACTACTTCAACTGGCGTATCTAATGTAGTCGCCACTTGGCGACAATTTTGCGTCGTGAAATTGAGACTACTTCAACTGGCGTATCTAGTGTAGTAGCCAATTGGCGACTACACTAGATGTAGTCGCTAGTTGGCGACGATGTAGGCGACGGCTTTCTTAGTCGTCGCCAATTTCCGACTATATAAACAATCTGCAGCACGCAGTTTCTCACTTTCCGCTATCACGAACGGCGCCCTTTCTCCAGCTGCAGCAAAACCCTAGATTAGGTTAGTGGCATTTTCTTTTTTTTTTATCTTATTGTTTATGCGTATACGTACATATAGACAAGATTACCCATAGTATGTTGGAGGATTGTGGTTGGTTGATTTGTGAAAAAAAAAATGGGTTTCTTCGTCGGATGTATGAAAATATTTCGGCGAGGACATCTAGACGACTAAAACGACCGTCAGTGCTATGTGAATGGTTTGAGAAGGTCACCCTCATCCAGATCTACTGTTGTTTCGTCCCAACGTTTGATTGTAGTTATTTGTATGGAGAGATTGTTTTTGAAATTACTGCGAAATTCTTAAAAAATTACCCAGCTTATATGTATTTGACTTTATCGATTGATGCTTACGTGTTGATTAGGATGTTGCTATAGTTGATTTGATTGTGCACAACATCGTTTAATTTACTAATCACGAAACTTACTTTTATTTATATACCATTTATGCTTGTGTAATTTTGTGAAAAAAAAAGGTCATGGTTGATTGTTATCGTATTCCAATTCAGACATAATGGAAAGAGACAGATCTTGGTTGTATAATAAGAACTTACCTAGACGTGGAGGTTTGACGGAAGAGTTTCGTACTGGGCTACAAATGTTTATGGATTTTGCTACTTCAAATGTTGACTACATGGACGGAAGTGCGATGCGATGTCCGTGTAGGAAATGCAATAACTGTCGATTTCAAGATGTCAATATAGTTGGAGAGCATCTATGTAGATTCGGCTTTACTCCGAACTACTACAACTGGACTTGCCATGGGGAACCATTTATGTCTGACGAGGAATATCGTCAAACTCACACATTTTCTGTTAAGGAAGAATGTAGCTCTTCCTTTCCCCAGTTGAATACATACCAGTGTATGGTCATTGATGCAGCTGGTCATAATTTTGCCAGTTGGGAACCCCACAATACAGGTACACACGAAGCGGGCAGTTCTAGTCATGTAATGGATGACACAACATTTGATGAGAATGTCTGTAATCAGTTTCGCGAAGTGTTGAGCACAACAGATGAACAATTATGGGTAGGATGTGATAACCACACAAAGTTATCAGTGACGGCTAGATTGCTAAATATTAAAGCGGAGCATAATGTGTCAGAGAAGTGCTTCAACTCTTTCGTTCAGGTAATGCGGGAAGCATTGCCCCCTGATAACATCATGCCACGTGATTTTTATGACATGAAAAAACTGGTTGACAATTTAGGCCTTCCAGTTAAGAGTATCCATGTATGTACAAATGGTTGTATGTTATATTGGAGAGCAGATGAAATGGCTGAATCTTGCAAGTTCTGCAGCGAACCTAGGTACAAAGTTCAACAGGATTCGATTCGTCATGGGAAATGTATACCAGTGAAGGAAATGTTTTATTTGCCATTAATCCCCAGATTGCAAAGGTTGTACGCGTCTGAAGCCACTGCACAACACATGACTTTGCATGCTCGTCATCAAACAGAAGATGACCAAATGTGTCATCCGTCCGATGCACATGCCTGGAAACATTTTGACCGAACCTACCCCGCATTTAGTTTTGAGCCGCGGAACATCCGGCTAGATCTGTGTGTTGATAGATTTGCCCCATTTGGGAAATCTGGAAGGAAGTATTCATGTTGGCCGGTCATCTTAACACCGTACAATCTCCCCCCTGGTATGTGCATGAAGACACAATCAATGTTTTTGACATTGATTGTGCCCGGTCTGAATAATCCGAAAAAGTTGATTGACGTATACATGCAACCATTGATTGAAGAGTTGCAACTACTATGGAACCAGGGTGTGCCAACGTATGATGTTTGCACCGATCAAACATTCGTTATGAAAGCCATACTTCTTTGGACGATAAACGGCTTTCCAGCTTATGGAATGTTATCCGGATGGAGCACAGCCGGACTTTTCGGCTGTCCAATATGTATGGAGAGATCGAAGTCATTCAGATTAAAACATGCCAAGAAGCCGAGCTATTTCGATTGCCACAGACAATTTTTGCCACTTGGTCATCCTTTCAGAAAAAATAAAAAAGAATTCGTCAAGAATAGAATTGACAGTACACCTCCACCATTGCGACTGCGAGTGCTGTAGTCGCCACTTTGCGACGACATTTTGTTTTTGTGTAGCTAATTAGGGACAAGTTCGGTCACGCGTTTAGTTGGTCGCTATATGGCGACGAATAAGTAGTCGCTAACTTGTAGCTACTTAGCGACTACTTAACTTTTCGTTGTCGCCATAATTGGCGACGCGTTATTAACAACGACTCTTTGGTAGTCGCTAAAGTAGTCACTAATCACAGGTAGCGACGACTTTTCTCATTTTTGTCATCGCTAAAGTCGTAGCTAAATGTGCCTTTTTTTGTAGTGAAACTCCTCTACAAGAAAATCCAAGGTGCGTTCTCATTTGATCAGTAGCAGTTACGACCTTCACCGTACAATTTATCCTCACGAAAGAGAGAGTCCAGCAAAACTTCAATGGTTCTGGTGCATTATAACAATACTCATCTATAGGTAGAGAATGCAACAAATAAATATTCCCTACGTTAACATTCAAAATGGCACATCTTAGAGTTCTACCATGACCTTGACTTACAACACCGCAATGTCCTCTAGGAGATGTTCACATGCGTTAAGATAATGAACATAACATAATATAAAATTCGATAATACTCCACAATTCTCAACGAAAGAACTACTTGTTGGGGACTTGGTGTCCTTAAAAGTGTGAATGAGAAGTAGATGTGGGAGTCCCACATTGGACAAGAGAGAAAGGAATATAGAGTATATATATGGGTTCCTCACAATTGGGGTTGGGCCCCAAGGGGCACCCCACTTTTGTGGAGGAGAGAGGACCTACGCAAAGCCGGCAACGCCGCCCGCCCGTCCGGCTCGGATCGGGCCGGGCCAGGTTCCGATTATAATAAATAATTATTTTATTATTATTATTTTTTCCTATCTCCTCTTTCGTCAACGTTGGTGTTCGGTGCCGACCGAATTCATAGTCATAATAGCCATCATTTTTTCCTAGCGGTTGCAAGTGCGATATCATTGAAATATAGTTGCGTTCGAAGGGTCTTCTCTTGAAGTACCGCGAGAAAGAGACGAGGTTCGTTCTATCCTGGGAGACATTTTGCCATTCGCCTTGGTACGAGTTGAGGGGGCAAAAATCGTCTTAAGGACATGATGGCGTCGGGCTCGAACCTAAACTGTTCTGCCATTTCAGCGACTCTCGGCCCTTCAATCAACGTGGACTCATCAATCGCAACTTCCAGGTTTTCTCCTATCTTCACAAGTTGCTGGTTGCTTCGAATTGTTGTGACCGAACAATAGTTTGCTTTGTTTGATTTATGTTTTGCTTATTACGATTCCGAACATTGCCCTGTGTATTTTCATCCAACAATCTTAAGACGATTTTTTATTTTATTTTATTTCTCTGTGCTTGTGGGTTGAAGTTCAGAATCGGCTCTACGATTTTTTCTACTTTCGATTCTTACTATATCGTGTATGGTTTGTCATCTTGGTTTTTTATTAGTGTTTGGTCTTTATCTAATTCTCTAAAGGATTAATGTTCGGTCCTTACAGTGTTAATTCTTGTTTTTGAACGGACAACTTTTTGTTTTGCTTATTTCTCGGAAGGTCAGTGAACTTAAGGTTTTTTTCGATTGATCAAGTGCTCTAATAAAGGAGTCTGGGACACTTGGTTTGAAGGGAACAACATAAGTGGGACTTCGTTTTTTTATTCCCTGGCACTTGTTTTTGGTTGAATTTTTGTTCTGACCGAAGGACTTCATTCCAAGTTATTTTGACTGAAGCTATTAATGTGAGTTTAAATTTATTGTGTTGTTGTGCTCTTTAATTGTTCTCCATTTAGTGTCTTGTTGTTTATCTGTGATTTTTTTAAGACACTAGCATTCTGTCCTTGTGCAGAAATGACTGAAAGTTCTTCAACTTTCATGACGCCAGTTGTTGCGTCGGCTCCAACTCATGGAGAGAAGCCGGAAAAGTTCAATGGGACAGATTTCAAGAGGTGGCAACAAAAGATGTTATTTTACCTTACGACTTTGAACTTGGCAAGATTCCTCATGGAGGACGCTCCAAAGTTGGAAGATGGAGAGGTAAACAAGGAAAGGTTTGCCGCGGTGGATGCATGGAAGCATTCGGATTTCCTATGCCGCAACTACATTCTGAATGGTCTGGACAATTCCTTATACAATGTGTATAGTCCGTTGAAGACGGCTAAGGAATTGTGGGAAAGTCTTGAAAAGAAATATAAGACGGAAGATGCCGAGTTGAAGAAATTCATCGTCGGTAAATTTCTGGATTTCAAGATGGTGGACCACAAGTCTATCCTAAGTCAAGTCCAAGAACTCCAAGTAATCGTCCATGATATTCATGCTGAAGGATTATTATTAGTGAGTCGTTCCAAGTGGCTGCATTCATTGAAAAGCTGCCTCCATTATGGAAAGACTTCAAGAACTATCTCAAGCACAAGAGAAAGGATAGAGGAAGACAACCGAAATGCGAAAAAGAAGATTCGCAGAAATTTCGAGGTGTCTAAAGCTAATGTAGTTGAGGTGGAAGGCTCAAATGCCAACAAGAAGAGAAAGAGGAGGATCCAACCAAGGCCATAAGAAGTTTGTGGGCAAATGCTACAACTGTGGGAAGGCTGAATATCGAGCTATAGACTGTAGAGTCAAGAAGAAGCAGAAGTCTCAAGCTCATGTAGTGGATCAAATTTCCAATGGCATCGATGATATCAATCTTGTTGCTATGATATCACAATGCAACATGGTGGGAAACCCCAAAGAGTGGTGGGTTGATACTGGAGCTACTCGTCACATTTGTGCGAGCAAGAACATGTTCTCATCATACACGCCTATGGCGGCTGATGAAGTACTCTATATGGGTAATTCGTCAACCTCCAAGGTTGAAGGCATTAGAAAGGTTGCTTTGAAGATGACCTCCGGAAAAACCGTGACACTAGTTGATGTTCTACATGTGCCAGACATTCGCAAGAACTTAGTGTCCGGATCTCTCCTTAGCAAGAATGGCTTCAAGTTGGTTTTTGTAGCTGATAAGTTTGTACTCTCCAAGAATGACATGTATGTTGGAAGGGGTTATCTTAGTGATGGCCTCTTCAAGTTGAATGTAATGACTGTTGTGCCTACTAAGGCTAATAATAAAGTCTCTATTGCTTATATTTACGAGTCTTTCAATATTTGGCATGCAAGATTATGACATGTTAATTACAAGTCTATTAAGAAATTGATGAATATGGAACTTGTTCCTAAGTTTGAATGTCCGAGTGAGAAATGTCAAGTATGTGTTGAATCAAAGTTTCCTAGGTTGCCATTTCATTCTATAGATAAAAGAGATTCTGAAACTTTAGACTTGATACACACTGACATATGTGATATGAAGTCGGTACCGTCTAGAGGAGGCAAGAAATATTTTATCACTTTCATAGATGATTGCTCTAGGTTTTGCCATGTTTATCTTCTTAGCAGCAAAGACGAAGCAATTGATGCCTTTAGAACTTATAAGAGCGAGGTAGAAAATCAATTGCAAAAGAGTATTAAAGCAATAAGAAGTGATAGAGGAGGTGAATATGAATTTCCCTTTGAGGAAATCTGCGCCAAGTCTGGCATTATTCACCAGGTTACGCCTCCTTATGCGCCACAAGCTAATGGAGTGGCGGAAAGGAAAAACCGGTCCTTGAAAGAAACAATGAATGCATTGTTAATTAGTTTCGGTTTACCACAGAATTTGTGGGGGGAAGCTGTCTTGACAGCAAATTTCATTTTGAATAGAGTACCCCACAAAAAGACACAACAAACGCCCTATGAGAAATGGAAAGACAGAACGCCTAACTTGAATTATCTCAAAGTGTGGGGGTGTTTAGCTAAGGTCGCGATTCCTAAGCCTAAAAGGGTTAAGATAGGACCTAAAACTGTGGATTGTGTCTTTATTGGATATGCTTCTAATAGTAGTGCATATCGATTTCTTGTTCACAAGTCTGAGGTCCCAGACATACACGTGAATACAATTATTGAATCAAAAGACGCTGCGTTCTTTGAGAATATATTCCCGTATAACAGAGTGTATGAGCCAATTGAAAATAATAAGAGAACTCGAGAGACTACGGCTACGAACGTTTCTGTTGAGAACGAACCTAGACGTAGTAAAAGACAAAGGACTTCTACGTCTTTTGGACCTGATTTTCTAACATATTTGTTAGAAAATGAGCCTCAAACATTTCAAGAGGCTACGACGTCTCCTGAAGCCCCATTGTGGAAAGAAGCTATCAATAGTGAGGTCGAATCAATTTTATCGAATCATACTTGGGAATTGGTCGACCTTCCTCCTGGTATTAAACCACTGCAAAGCAAGTGGATTTTCAAGAGGAAGATGAAAGCGGACAATACTGTTGATAAGTACAAGGCAAAACTTGTAGTTAAAGGATACAAGCAACGAGAAGGCCTTGACTATTTTGACACGTTTTCACCTGTCACAAGAATTACATCTATAAGGATGCTAATTGCTTTAGCGACGGTGTACGGGTTTGAAATCCATCAGATGGATGTGAAAACGGCTTTCTTAAATGGGGAGCTTGAAGAAGAGATTTATTTGGAACAACCTGAAGGGTTTATTGTTCCAAGACAAGAAAAGAAAGTATGCCGGCTAATCAAGTCATTATATGGCTTGAAACAAGCATCGAAGCAATGTCATACAAAATTTGACCAAGTCATGTTGTCGAATGGGTTTAAGATAAATGAGTGTGATAAATGCGTGTACATTAAGGACACTCAACATGGTCTTACCATTCTATGCTTGTATGTGGACGACATGCTTATAATGGGCAGCAATAGTGAGGTTGTCAATACAACCAAACAAATGCTCATTAAGACTTTTGAGATGAAAGATATGGGAGTTGCAGATGTGATTCTGGGAATAAAAATCCTTAAAACAAATGAAGGGTTAGCTTTGTCCCAATCACATTACATTGAGAAGATTCTTGAAAAAGGCAAGAATCTAGATGTTGTACCGAAAAGGACTCCAATAGATAATAATCTACATCTTTCAAAGAATACTGGCAGCAATATATCTCAAAATGAGTATGCTAGTTTACTAGGCAGTTTAATGTATGTCATGAACTGCACTAGGCCGGACATAGCTTGTGCTGTGAGCAAGCTAAGTCGCTATACATCTAGTCCAAACAAAGATCATTGGAAAGCTATGAAACGTGTATTGGGCTACTTAAAGTATACTCAGAATTATGCTTTGCATTACACAAGATATCATGCGGTACTTGAAGGATACTGTGATGCAAATTGGATAACCGGCTCAAGAGACAGTAAATCGACAAGTGGATATGTGTTCACACTTGGCGGAGGAGCAGTGTCTTGGAAATCATCCAAGCAAACTTGCATTGCAAGGTCTACGATGGAAGCAGAATTTATTGCTCTTGATAAGGCCGGTGAAGAAGCAGAATGGCTTCGCAATTTCTTGGAAGACATTCCTAATTGGCCTAAACCAATGCCGGCTTTGTGCATTCATTGTGACAGTCAAGCGGCAATAGGAAGGACCAAGAATGTCATGTACAATGGTAAGTCTCGACACATTCGTCGAAGACACAACACCATAAGACAACTAATCTTTAGTGGAATTATTGCAATTGACTTTGTGAAGTCAGTTGATAATGTTGCGGATCCGTTAACAAAGGGCCTATCTAGAGAATTAGTTGAGAAATCATCCAACGGAATGAGTCTAAGGCCTATAACATAAGTTTTCATAGCGGAAACCCTACCTAAGTGACTGGAGATCCCAAGATCTAGGTTCAAAGGGACAACGAAGTTATGGGAACGGCGTAAAAGTACTGTCAACTATTACCCATTCCTGTGGAAGGACAGTACTAAAAGAAGAGGTTAAGCATGATGCTTTTAATGATACTGAATTGGGTATAAGAGATACCACGGAATTCAGGAATCACCTATGTGAGTGTGAAGTGATGGCCACTTCTATGAGAATTCGAAAAGGCCGGTTCTCTAAAGCACTCATGAGACCAGGCGGTGTTCATGGCCAAAACGAACACAACAGTGAGAACCAACTGTATTCGAGAGATAGTTGTGTGTTTTCTATTGTCTAGGCTTACATCAAAGGTTGGCAGTTCAAAGACATCAAGTCTACTAACTGACCGAGTGAGTCTGATAGATCGTACTAGGGAAAAGTTCAAAGTCTCAGACTACTTATCCCGATGCAACATACTCTCATGGAATAATTGCACATTGCATTTCATTCATTCATGCATCAATGAAGAGTCATGACAATGGAACTTCTCATTCATGTGGGGGATTGTTGGGGACTTGGTGTCCTTAAAAGTGTGAATGAGAAGTAGATGTGGGAGTCCCACATTGGACAAGAGAGAAGGGAAGATAGAGTATATATATGGGTTCCTCACAATTGGGGTTGGGTCCCAAGGGGCACCCCACTTTTGTGGAGGAGAGAGGACATACGCAAAGCCGGCAACCACCACACGCGCGCGCGCCGCCGCCCGTTCGGCCAGCCGGCTCGGCTCGGATCGGGTCGGGCCGGGTTCCGATTATAATAATAATTATTTTATTATTATTATTATTTTTCTATCTCCTCTTTCGTCAACGTTGGTGACTCTTCGTTGCACCACTTCATGTTCCGGTCTTCGTGACCATTCGAAAAGGCGCCTCCATCATGCATGTTCGGTGCTGACCGAATTCATATAGTCATAATAGCCATCATTTTTTCCTAGCAGTTGCAAGTGCGATATCATTGAAATATAGTTGCGTTTGAAGGGTCTTCTCTTGAAGTACCGCGAGAGAGAGACGAGGTTCGTTCTATCCTGGGAGACGTTTTGCCGTTCGCCTTGGTACGAGTTGAGGGGACAAAAATCGTCTTAAGGACACGACGGCGTCGGGCTCGAACCTAAACCGTTCTGCCATTTCAGCGACTCTCGGCCCTTCAATCAACGTGGACTCATCAATCGCAACTTCCAGGTTTTCTCCTATCTTCACAAGTTGCCGGTTGCTTCGAATTGTCATGACCGAACAATAGTTTGCTTTGTTTGATTTATGTTTTGCTTATTACGATTCCGAACATTGCCCTGTGTATTTTCATCCAACACTACTTTGGTGGTCAAACACTCATATCACAATGTTTAAGTATTTCCAAAACTGGGATATAAATTATAGTCCACAATATCACGGACAATTCCACCGATCTCAATACATGAAGCAGTTTAGTGCTCAAGCACACCTTTGATCATGTGAAATTTACAAACAGAAGTGCTAACAAAACCATGAGAAAATTCCATGTGTCACCATGGTGACTCAATTTGGTAACCATAGTACTTACCAAAAGGATGCAGCTGCCAGAATCCCGAGATGTCATGGATCCAAATAGATGACCTCTGCTAGGACAGATGCTCGTCGAAACCGCAGCAACTCTTTCATTATCGGCAGTTGTCCATTGGCTGAAGTGGGCCTAATGGTCATCCTCTCAAGTGCAGGAGAAGCTAAAAGCAGGAAGCTTATGAAACTCAGTTCAAGCCTTGTTCCAGATTCCAGAAACTTTCACCAGCCGCAGTTGGTCAAACATGCAACTCCAATGCTTGCCTTCCCAAAAACTAACAAAACTTGATGTAGGAAGCTCTTCTTCCACCCGAGCCTACATCAAGTTTTGATGACATCAAATATCCTAGCAATCGTCAATTCTAGAATACAAGTCAGGTGTCGCTAATTTACCAGGGAAAGTGCATGTATAAATCGGCAGAATGTACGAGTAAAAAGGCCAGCACCCGGAATACTAATTCATTGGAAGTACTATATCGAGTTCGAGGGGTCCGGAAGACTAACCCCTATCTCGAGTTCTCGTAAATTTGGGGAGCTTCTTAATAGGCATAAAGCAGCTTTATTCTGTTCCAAGTCATCGAAGTTTATGCGCAAGGAAAGGTAACCAAGATCCACACATGGGCTAGGCAATTTTGACGGCACGTCCCCAACAGCCAAGTACTGGATAAAAAGAATAACTACAATGAAGCCACTAGGGATAATTGCCAAAAAAAGTTTTAAACATTTACCACTTATGCCGATTCAGTCCTCAACCTTTTTTTAACTGATTCAGTCCTAAACATTTTCTACATTTCTCATTTAAGTCATTTCAGTGGATTTTGGCTGGAAAATACCTATGTGGACCTCGCCGACAACAACTGGACCTTGCTGGCGACGACGTGGCGACAAATTTCTTTCTTATTTATTTTTCTTCTCTGGCCACTCTAAAGGGCGACAAAACTCTCGCCCGTCGCCAGCGAGGGTCGGGCGAGGCCGGCCTCGCCCAAATATGGGCAGGACACCCCGCCCTTGCCAACCTCGCCCGGCCCCCGCTCCTGCGTTGCTTGGGCAGGAGCGGACAGGGCAGCTCAGATCTGGGCAAGGGCGGGGCTGCCCCACCTAGATCTGGGCGGGGGCGGCCTTGCCCGACCCCCGCCGGTCGCTAGCCGGCCTCTCCAATGGCCGGCAGGGCTTGGGCTCGGGCAGCCTCGCCTAGCCCTTACCCGTCGCCAGTGAAGGCTTCACTGCACTTTGGAGCAGCCAGAGAAGAAAAAAAAAAAGAAAGAAATTTGTCGCCACGTGTTGCCCCGTCATAGCCACATCGTTGCCGGTGTGGTCAACGTAGGCATTTTCTAGCCAAAATCAGCGGAAGGACTTAAATGGCAAATGTGGAAAATATTTGGAACTGAATCGGCTTAAAAAAAGGTTGATAATTAATCGGCATAAGTGGAAAATATTTAGGACTCTTTTGGCAATTTTCCTCAAATTTGTGCAATAATAGTGTAGTGTGGTGGCCAAGGAGATGCGAAACATAATAGTCAAGAATACGGCTTTTAAATTGAGGAATTAGTACATGCTATATTGTATACTATGAAAGTAAGGAACCAAGATTTCACGGTTCAATTCTCACTTAATAAAAGAAAAGAAAAATAAAAATAAAAACCGATCACTAATCCAAGACCCAAATAATATTTGGAGAACTCTTCTAAGGACTCTTCCGACCAAATATATATATATATATATATATATATATATATATATATATATATATATGGAATTGTCAGTAAAGTTGTTTCTTTTTTTCTTTTCTGATAATCCAAAGAATTCTTCTTACTTTATACATTACATAGGTAAAAACAAGAGTGCAACCAGTAAAGGTTTCAAATAATTTCATCGAAATGAGTGTTACCTATTGAAGAAAAAATGTCAATTATTCGTTTTGAAAGCCTTATTTCTGTATTAAATTAACATTGTAGTAGACAGAATACTATACTATGTTTGAACTTCAAACGATTTTGTTTTAACCATATTAATGGTCCCACATTATTGGTTAATGAATCATGAAATGCTATGTTTCATAAATATTATTTATTAATTTATTCACTTCAATTATTCAAAAGTAATTGGCGGGATATGCATCTTTTACTTTGTACTAATTATAATGAAAAATAGTGCAGCTAGTTTGGTCTAGCCAATTCTTGAAACAAACAATTCGCACACACATCCTTTCCAAAAAAGTTCAATATACCAAGGACTACACTTAGATTTATTGAATTTGTTCCTAAAATATCAGTATTAAATCCGAAACTCCTAACAAATGGCCAGTGACCCAAGAAAACGAAAGAATCGGTTACATTTTTCATACAATCTCCTCTTATAGATAAAATAAAAAGAAATCAAATAGATTTCGCTTTTTTGTATCACTTCACATTTTTTTCTATTTATTAGGACCATTTTGAAATCATATACATCCACTACATAGATGGTTAATATCCACTTTGTAGACACATATGAGAGGTACTGTTAAGTAGCGTGAAAAACTATTACCTTCAAAAAGTAATTCTGTATCTCAAGTCTTCGAATGTGGGGCAAATAAGCAAAGAACTTGAGCAAATTGCTGGTACGACCAGGCCGTTTGCTGATCTATCTTCATCATACGAGCCAATGGAGACTAGATCAGCTCACTGGAATGTATTTTTAAAACTTACATCATCAAACTTACCTCCAATATCAAAGAACAAAAGGCTTGGTGCATCAATGTTAAGATGTCAGAAACCATAAAAGTTCATCAACGTCAGTCTTTCGAGAAGAGGACAGCTTGTTTTGAGATGTTCAAACACTGCTTGCCCCATTGTAATGTGTTGCAAGTCAAGGCTCTTTAAATTCTTAAAGCCATGGAGCGTTGATGGAGGTCTGACCAGACAATTAAACAGCTCCATGTACTGTGTTATTGGCAATAGCTCAATAAAATGAAGAAAATGAAAAACAAAGAAAACCCTACCATCAAATCAGGTTGCACAAACCCTCCCCACCACTGGCCACCATCCTTGTTGCCTTAAACGAACCCCACTAAGGGCACCACTCCCCACCGTGGCACTTGGATTTGGCAACCAAAGCATGGTTGCCTCAAGTTTGGATGACAAGTTGCCATGAATCTCACAAGCTCGAAAGGGAAGGAAAGAGGGGGACGGAGATGTAGATAGGTCACTTTTCATTTAAGAAAAAGACCATATCGACCATCTTTTGACCGTAGAGGGATGGTTTTCAATCAAAAGAGAGATGGTTTTGATTTTTAAACAAAAATACATGGACTACTTAGCAATGCTATTACTAGTTTCTTTACTTAAGGTAAAATGGGAAGTAGAAGTTAGAAGTAGAATATGAGTGTGAACAAGCCTTCAGATTGAATTGATTAAATTACAGATTTTTCCAATATTAATAAATATCTATGAGGGTTGGTAAGTACAAACTATTGTTGGAAAAAATGACCAATGGCTTTTTTTTTTCGAGTAATCTTTGTCAGTAACTCAACTCTTTTGTGAAAATTTCATTTTTTTTTCATATATTTGCTAACTGTTTTTTTTTTTTTTGCATGACTTACTTACTCTTTGGACTTACTAATTTTTATATAGAATGATAAACTTAAATAAGAGTGACTTATCAACTTTCATCAAATTTACCTATCAACTAACTTTGATTATTGATTTTTATTTGTATCACATACCAATATTCAATTTATTTTTGAGGTACTTACAAATGTTTAGTTTTTTAAAAATTAATAAATTCTTTTATCAATTATAAATTGTTATTCATCTTTCTTAGTAACGAATTATTTCTTTTTTCCCTGAAATTAAAAACCTTAAGCAGAGTGACTCACCAATTGTTCTTTCATTAACTTATCTATTATTTTTGTGTTAGCACCTCACATTTGAATAATATACCGGGTTTAATTTCTTACCATACCTGCATTTCCTATATTTGACCAACTTTTATATTCCTTTCCTTTATTTTTAAATACACCTTAAGTTTCCAATAGTTTATATGAAACTACTCTATATTAATTCGAGTAAACTTTTCTATTATTGAGTTATCGATTGTTATGGGCCGTCAACTCATTTGAGTGACTTATCAATGTTTATATGGTTTGTTTCCATTATATCAACTAGTTTACTTAATTTAAGTAGAAGAAATTGGTAACTAATTTAAGTAAAGCTTCGTTTTTTTTATATAGTAGTTGGTAATTTAAATTTTTGGTAACAAAAGTAAAAAAAGTTGGTAAGAGATTTGAGAATTTTTTATTAGAGATAAAATAAGTTAGTAACTTGGAAAAACACATACATTTTGTTAATGAGCCCAATACGATTCGGTAATGCAAAACTAGTTAATAACTTAATCTAAAAAAAAGTTGGTAACCATTGTAATTGATGTTGATTAATTCTGAAAAGACTTGATAAATCCAAAAGATTAATAAGTAAGACAAATAAATATGGTAACTCGATTGAAAATTTGCATAATTTTTAAAATAAATAAACGTCAACAATCTAATCCAATGAAAATTCAAAATTGACTGCATTGAAAATATTTAAAATTAAATTTATATAAATATAATAAGTTTATAAATATTAAAAGACGACAGTTGAATGTGGCCAAAATGGTCGTCTTTTAAAATTTTAACGGCCACGATTATTTAATATTTTAATAGCGATCGTACCGACTCAGGTCAGAGATGACTCGAGCGTCCCATCCTTAACCTGCCCATGGATCACAGCCGTCCAATCACGATTCCGCTTCGGATCCATCGTTGTCAACGATTGATCCAGAGCCCGCGTCTAACATCTATAAATAACCGTGCTTAAGTTTTTGTGCTCATCATCCTTTGGTCTCGTCGCGCGTTTCCCCTTCTACTCGCGTTCGCCCTTCTTCCCTCTCCCTCCGATGGCCTCTGCGATGCGATGTCGTCTTCAGAGAGAAGTGGTAGTCACGATTAAGCGTTCTTCATGGACCCCCCTTCCGTTTCCGTTTCCGATTCTTGATTGATTGGTGATGGGGGCCGATTGCCTTCTCGGTCTGATTTCTTGAAGCATTGTGGAGATCATCGAGGGTTTCACTTGGCCTCTTGGGGACGATGATGCCTATGGCTATTGGAATTATCTTGTTTGCGCTCGGGGACTCGTCAGGTCGATCGATCGGTCTTTGCGTTATTGTCTTCGACAGCTTATTCTGGGTTTCTTGTTATTTGGTGAATTGGCGGTGGCTTCTTTCCTCTTGGATCGTATCTCTTTTGTTTGAGGATGTCATTATGGGAAGTGTTTGGTTTAGCTCCTCCTCTGATCCTTTATTGATCGACCAACTGATCCATCGATGTTTCTGTTTAATTGTTTTACGAGCTGCTTCTGAGTTTTGTTATTTATTGAATTCGCAGTGGCTTCTTTCCCCTCGGAGCGAATTGTTTATCTGGGGGATGTCAAGGACGCTAAACGAGACATCGATACTGAAATGCGCTCTTGATCCTTCTTCTTTTCTTTTTGTTTCTAGATTGATTGTTAAATCGGTCTGATTTTGTTTATGCTATGTTTTTTTTTCCCAAAGGTTACTCCTTGCGTCTCCGGGGGACGTCGTGTTGTGGGCATCATTAGGGTTTGCGCTCCTCTGATCGTTGATTGACTCATCTTCGATTAAACTTTCCAAGTTTAATTGTATTATGAGCTGATCATGGTATTTGCTATTCCGTGAATTGGCAGTGGATTCTTTCTTCTTGGAGCGACCATTTTGTTTGGGGATGCTGTCTGAGGATATGAATATAATGCAACAGGTCAGTTTGGTTTCATGAAATATGACATTTGGGCTTTTTGGAGGACTAATAATCTATCTTGGACTGTTTGGTTGAGCTGATGATCTAGAAGTCTTTGTCTTCAGGACAAGCGATGGACTGATATTTTGACAACCTTCTAGGCTTCTTTCCAGGTTGAAAGTTTTAGTGGATCCACAGCTGATGATCCATTGCGTTTTCTGTGGGGCTGAGTTGTTAATTGTTTGAAATTGGACGAGCTCCTGCTTCTTGGATTTTAGGCAGTTATGGGTTTGGATGGAGCTGAGTTGTTACTTATAGTATTTTCTAGTTAATTCGAAAGATCAGATCGAGTTCTCTTGCCTTCGCAGATCAGATTTTACCTGGCCAAGTGCGATATGGAGTGTGTGGTCAGTGATGTTCTTCCTTGCTGCAAAAGGATCAATTGTCTTCCACTTCCATTGTCTTTTAGTTAAGGTGGAAAGGTCAGGTGTTTACTTTCCCTCGCAGGCCAGAGTTTGGTTAAGGCGATAGTTTACCTCGTCAATTTTGATATGGAGTCTGTGATCAGTGATGGGTCTTTCTTGCTGCATAAGCATCAATTCATAGGACCAGCTCTTCTTTCAAAGTTCTTTCTTGTCTGGAAAGGTCCACACAAGTTCTAGCTTGTTTCTCTCCATTCTTATCTGTGTGCTACAATCACTGATAAAAAAATCATGGAGATAGGCATCTGTAAGATTTATAAGTCATGCTCTTTTTCCCTATGTTGGAACTGGCTCTAGGCAGTATCTGGTTTGCTTTGCATTTCTATTTAGATGACTTACTGTGTTTTCTCTGTACTGAACAAGGTGATTTCATGCTCTTTAGGTGCGAGAGGTTGTTTGAGGTGGTTGGACTCTGTTAATGGACATATAAACATCTATGTTGTCGGTTTTCTGTGGTTATTGGGACTGTGAAGACTCATGGTGAAGAGAATTGGTTTTACTTCAGTGCATACTTATGGCATCTTACTTTGGAATGATGTACTTCAGACATCTATCACGATTCGCATTCTTAACTTTCCTATTTTGTTTTTGTTTCTTACCGCTTGATGAGCCGATAACTTTCTCGAGTCTAATTTCAGAAGCATTTGGCATGTTGCAGAAGCTTAGTTCCTTCTGTTCCTGTTGCCTCTTTGGGACTTTGCCGTGGTCATGGACATCATTAGGGTTTATACTTCTCCTTTGACCATTTATTAATTGATTGGTTGGCCGTTCTATTTAGTTTTTTCCAAGCAGATTCTGGATCAATTGTTTAGTGGATTGGAAGTAACTTCTCTGATGGACCCTGATCTCTACTTTTGAAGATGTGGTGTGAGGAACGGTGATTATGATGAGTTTGGTCAATTGGTGCATAGAATAGAATGTTCAAGCCTTTTTTGGGACTAATGATTCTTTTGCAGCATAAAGTTGGGTAGGTGAATTAGGAGTACTGGGTGATGGACTGTAACTTATAATGTCCTGCACGGACACTTATGTTTCTTTTTCAAAATTCATTCTTTCCTAGATTATCTTTGGGTAGTGGCAAGAATCAAGATGATAATCATCATTTCACTCTAATTGCTTCAGGTTGAAGGTTTGCTGAATCTGAGAAGTGCTGATCCATTCCCTTTCTGCAAGACTGAGAGCTTGAATTGTGCAAACCAGTTTTTGTTTGAAATTGGATAGGCTCTCATTTATTGGATTCTGGGAAGTAAATGGCCCCAATATTATTGGATTCTGATATATTGCCTTTTTTGCGAGGCTGAGAGGATGAATTGTGGAGACCATATTTTGCTTGAAATAGGATAAGCTCTCATTTATTGGATTCTGGACAATAAATGGCTCCAATATTACTGACTCTAGTTTATTTGCTTTTTTATTAAAGCAAGGGATCACCATTCAGTTCTCATTCTTTTGTAGGTCAGAAATTGGTTAAGCGAAGACTTGAGTTCAATCTATGACGGTTCTTTACAGTCAGATATTAGAGGAATGGTTTGATTGGACAAGATCCTTAGTTCTTTGACACTTTTATCTGGTGTCGACTTTCTTCTGTTGTAGGAGTTGTTTACAAGTCTGGAAAGCTTGAGGTCCACGTTAGTAGTTTCGGCTTGCTTCTCTTTTTTCTTTTCTCATATGTGAACTGCAGTCAGTAATTGAATCTTTTTGGAAATCATGCAAATAGTTAATGGAGGATATCATGGTGCTCTCCGGACATCTGACTTTCAACTTTATTTCTTTTGTTAACTGATTTTAGATGGCCTTCTGAATATTGTAAGATGATAGCTGATACCAGTTGTCCTTTGGCGGATTAAAGCCTTTCTCCGTGTGATTGGATGGAAAGCTTTGATTTTTATGTCTTGCCTTTTTCTTTGGCAGTTTAAAGCCTTTGTCCATGTGATTGGATTGAAAACTTTTGATGTTAATGTCTTACCTTTTTTTATGGAATTATCCTGCATGTTATTTATCGCATACTTTTTCCTTCGAATGTATTTTGTCACCCATTCACTCAGAAATACATATCTTGCGTATGCATTTTTTGACTTGATTTCTGTCAACATGCTTTTTTTTTCGGTAAAGAATGAAAAAATTTTGGTAAAGGATTTCTGTCATGCTAAATTTGGTTTGTTTGAAGAATTTTTTGTCAGATTGCTTTTGTGCTTTTTATTTTATTTAATGAAATTGATGTTGTTTAGATGGTAATTTTTTATGGGAGATGTTAATTTGGTGTGACCTGTTGCCCATTTGGAAGTTGCAGGACAATATTTTTTAAATATCTGTTTTTGACACTGTTTTTGGCAGTAACATTTACCTGACTACTTTTCCAATTCTTCTCCATATGTTATAATATGTTGTGTTTTTCATTTGTAAAGTGATGTTGGATGGTTCATCTATTGATTGGTCTTTCCATTAAATTATTTAACTTTGATTACATGATGTGATGGACTCCTCTGAAAAACATTGGCGCGAGTGTAAACCAGTGTAAACGAGGTGCCCTAACTGAGCTGTAGCCCTTGTGTTTGTGATACATATTTTATCATATTATGTAGATAATTTATTGTCAAGATGAATGTTACATGATTCAACACATAGTTCTCAATTTGATTGGTATTGCTTAGAAGTAATATTGGATTTAAAGATGATTCTGGATTTTGGTGGATTGGCAGTTGCATCTTTCTTTTTGGAGTGATCTCTTCATATAAGCATGTTGTCTATAGATGATAAATACATTAAATTGTTTGGCAAGATGATTCTTGATTTCAGTGGATTGGCACTTGCATCTTTCTTCTTGGAGCGATCTCTTCATCTGTGTTTATCTTTGCATGTTATCTAAGGATGATAAATACATTAAATTGTTTAACAAGATAAATTCTCGATTTTGGTGGATCAGCAGTTGCATCTTTCTTCTTGGAGCGATCTCTTCATCTGAGCTTGTCGTCTAAGGATGATAAATACATGGAAGCTGTTCAGTTTACATAGAGTAAGGCGTTTGGGCTTCTCGGAATAGTGATGTTCTATTATGCAGTCAGTCTTCTTTGCTTGAGTTCTGAAGTATTCCTCGCTCACATGTTCGTGACAGGCAATGGACTGAAATTTTAAAGATATCTAGGCATTTTGAAGTTTGATTTAAGTTTGTCTTGAGTTGATTGTCTTTGGAGAGCGGTGAAGTAATTATCGTCAAGTTCTGATTCTTCTATTGGTTGAAGTTTTGCCAGGTTTGAGAAGTGGTCTGTTGCTTTTTTCTGTGGGGCTGAGTCGATGATTGTTTAAATTGGACGAGCAACCAGTTCATGGATTCTAGGCAGTTACAATGAAGTTTGTTATCCACTTCAGTTTTTTCCGGTTATGGTGAGATGATTAGGGCCTAGTGCTTTTTTACTTTGATGGGAACCTCTTCTGGTTTAGTTTGACTGTCTTCAATTGGTGATGGTTCTTTCTAGATGTCATTCAACAGCTCTTCTTTCTTTGAGCTTCCATTTGCTTTTATTGTATTTAGAAGATGAGTAATTATTGACTATCTTCCATTATGGGGATTTTTTAGAGTCTGGGAAGCTTAAGGCACTAAGTTCTGCCTTGTTTCTCTATTCTTGTAATGCATGCTGCAATTTCTAAATGATTGCTGGTAAGTCATAAGGATAACACATGTCGATTTGTTTGTCTTGATTTTTTCTTACCCACATGCTAACTTCACGCAATACCTAGTTAGTTTGGGCTTTAATTCTGAACAATTGATGTGTTCTCTTTAGGTACAGAACTTTTCATGGAACTTTTTCATTTATCAGCTAATTATGGTTTAGTTGGCTGTTGAGGAGTGGTCATGGACATCATAAGTGTTCATGCTCCTCCTTTGATCATTTATTGACTGATTGGTCCATCCTTCTGTTGTTTTATGATTGGATTTATAACCAGTGGATTGATAGTAGCTTCTTTTCCCATGGGGCGATCTCTTTGATTGGGGATGTTATCTAAGGAATGGTACTCATGATGAAGTTGGTCAATAATTACCGACAATCTATTCACATCTAGTTTTAGTTGGGAAGGTGCACATTGTCCTTGATCATCTTCAGGACCGAGGTGTACAACTGAAATCTCAACAAACTCCTATTACGTTGGCACTTGGGTTTTTGTTGATTTTATTCCTCAATTGATTTGCTGTGTGGAAAGTTGATAATTGTCTTCGATCTAATTCCTTCATAGGTTGGAGTTCTGCCAGATTTTAGAAGTGATGATCTATCAACATCTCTGTGCAGCTGTGTTGATGAATTGCGGAATCCAGGCTTTATCTGAATGGATAAGCTCCCACTTCTTGGATTTTGGTTGTTTTGATGTTCTCACTCTCAATGTGTTTGTGGATCGCTGCTTAATCTATTGGTATTTTGGCCATGTTTCTATGATGGGGTGTGCGAGAACTAGCTTGACTATATTTTCTAGGGTTTGTAGTATGTAAGATCTCCGTTTGTCATTGTAGGTCTCTCTGTTGGACCTACTGGCAAGAAAAGAGTACCAAGTCTCCTTAGCCGCCATAGGATATCTGTATGTGTTTGCTTAGCCTATACTCCACTGCTGTGCTACTTTCTTCTGGTACAGAAACATTTTTGGGGACATTTAACAAGTAAGGTGATTTTGTTGGTGATATGGGTTGTTTCTGGTTTGTAGTGCCGCCTTAAGGGCCTACTTTCTGTATGTTTTAGATTCTTGTTGATCCATAGGACTATAAAGACTATTCTTTCAAAACTTAAGATGTTACTTTGTTGCAAACTGTTGGCATCTCATTTTGAGGTTTTTTTTAAGCTTCCTAATAACATACACCATGTAGGTTCCTTTCATCGCCAGAGGGTCTCTTGCTTATTAATGGCATTATAATCAAGTCTGACATGGGGATGATGACAGGACAGCTATCAAGACATAACTTTCCTTGGCATTGCTTGCACTGTGACTGGTTCTCTCCTTTCTGCTGATTCAATTGTTTCTTATACACCTTAAAGCTGTGTTCTGCATAATGCTGTCAACAGACATGGCTAGTGAGGCTGGAAGCATCAGATAATAGGTGGTTGGCTTGCTTCTCATATCTTGATGTTATTTTTAGATGGCTGAAAGAGGGCAGATGATAATCCTGCAGTGAATAAGTTTTGGTTTGAGGTTTTAACATATCTGGTGAGCGTGGAGTTCAGCCTACTTCCCCTTCTGATCTCTTATGATACCCTAATGTACAACTGGTGAACCTCTATTCCGTATATATAATCTAATTTAATCAAGTATAGATGTTCAAGCTATTTAGGGTTTATGAACTGATAGATCTCCAAGTGCAGTATGATCCTTTGCCATTGACAATCTGTCATCTAGATACTCTACTCCATGGTTCAAGTGTATCTATTTCTTATCGGCTGTACAAGGGTCATTCACAGTCATCTTCCTTCTAATTGGAGATATTAAATGGTGGCCTATTGGTTTCATTTGCTTTGGTTTTGCTTTGAAGGCATGATTTTGAAGCATTTGGCTAGGTCTATTTCCAGAACAATGTTGGCGATGGCTCTAATTTTATGCAGAAAGGTTTATCAACGTCATTAAAGTTTAAGTCTCCCCATGATCTTATCAACCAGTGTTGTGGCTTCTGTGCTATATTGCTTTTATTCTGTCGTCTACGGGTGCTTGTTCCAGTTTAGAGCGATCTCATGAAGGATCAAGTGAAGATGCTAATTGATCAAGCTATTAGAGATCTGAATTCTTGAGTTGGTGAAGGCAGGAGGTTGTTATGTAACACAAATATGTTCAGTTGAGCTCCTGAGTTGTTTTTCTTTGTGGATTGGAGTGATAAGCGATTCTGGATCTTTTTATAGGGGTTGATTGTAACTGCATGAACTCTGTAAAGGTCTGGTTTATGATATTTTTATTTTCAAGTATTAGAGGAGATGCGATGAACATCTAGTTCTCTTCCTATTGTAGGTTGGAGTCTTTTTGTTGCAAATTATACCGAATTCAACCTGGTTTGTGTTGCAGTTTGCCAACCCATTTTAGCTAACTTTTTGTTTCTCCTATGTGTATTTTTGGTATACGTGGTTTACTTTGGGTGCCAGTTCAAGTCTCTCTCTTTGAGGATGTCATGCTTTCTCCTACTCTGCGAACTTAACTGGATAATACGACAATTACTACAATTGAGTTTGGTGTCCAAGGCCAAGTCTAGTTGTTACTTAGCTTGGTCATTTGGGGCTTTCAATTTTGGCTTCTCTGGGGGTGTTTTTGGTATAAATTGTTTACTTTGGGCCAGTATCAAGTCTTTCTCTTCGATGATGTCATGCTCTCATCTTTTTCTGTGTACTTCACGACAATCGAGTCCTGTTGCAAGGTCGAATCTAGTTGTTGCTTTGCTCGGTCATTTGGCGGCACACATTGATGGCAGTTTGACTTATGGAGTAGAGATCAAGTTTGACCATTTATTCCATGTCTTATTGGATGCTTCTACCTTGTACTTGTGAAACAGGAAACTGACAGCAGATTGCAGATATTTACTAACATCATGGTAGATATCTTTGTTAATTGGTTTGGTGCAATTGGTGGAAGCTCTCTTTGGATTCTCTTTATATTGAATTTCCAGTTGATATAAATTTGTCATTTGTTTTATATTGCTTTTGTGGAATTCGAGAGTTACTTGGGCACGAGCTCCCCTTGATCCCTCTACATGGATTCAACCCTCATTGTTTGCGAAACTCATATTCTACCATGGTCGTTTTCTGAGGAAGCTGGCTCTAGTTTGTAAGGTACGAAGTATATCTGCAAGAATGGTTGGGAATTTGCTCGTGGGGATGCCTGAAGTGGATGGTTTGGACGTTTTTGCCATCTTTTATAAGCTCACTCTTTGATTGAGATGGTGCACTGGACATGTTGCTTGAAATGGGGTTCATGTGTTTTATGAGCTACATCTGATGTTGGACGTTTTCGCCATCTTTTATAAGCTCACTCTTTGAATGAGATGGTGCACTGGACATGATGTTGCTTGAAGTGGGGTTCATGTGTTGTATGACCTACATCTGATGTTGAATTTGAGAAGAGAACTAAGTGTTTTGAAGACCTTGCAAAGCAGTTGTCCTTCCTGCAGCATGTATGGGGCTTGTATCATCTTGTTGTGTTTTGTGGATTTCTCCAACATATTTATGTCTATTGCTAGTTGCTCACTTTGTTGAGCAATTTGTGCGACTTTGTTCGCCAAGTAAGACAGTTTTAAATGGCAAAAAATCAAGCATAATTGTGCGGAGCATAATTGTGCGGATAGTAGTTGTTATGATTTTGGTCAGGATTTGATGATGTGCTTACTCTTGGAAGTGATCCTTGGCCCACGATTTGTGGCTTATTGAGACTTCAAATTCTTGAGATTTGCCAAATGAGAGGCGGCAATTTTCTTATAAATAGTCTTGAATTTTCATCTGTGTCTTCTGATTGTGGGTGGTCTCAGACAAGTTCCTTAAGTGGAGAAATATTGAGCGTTTTGCTAACTAATAATCATGGGCATTATGGAATCAGCATCTCTTCCCATCTGTTTTAGAAATTTCCTGTTACACATTATCGAGGTGACATGGCCACTTTCACTAGTTAATGCCTTTCTACTTTTTCCTATATGAATGTTTTGTGAAGGCAATTGGAGCCTTATAAAAACTTGAGAATTCCTGTGGCAGCAGGATATCTCCTGGCAGATTTGGGGTCTCATCTTTTTTATCATCTTCATAGCTCCTCTCAGTATTATGTTCTTAATCCAGTCAGAGTGTTGGGATAGTCTTATTATTAGAAGATGATCTCATTCTCCGTCGATGCCAATGCTCCTTTTGCTTGAACATTTATACATCTGTGGTTATATTCTCAATTTCAGCTGATCTTTGATCCAATCAGGGACAGATATTGACTATTCACAGCACTAGTCGAGTTATCCTTCTTTCCTCCAAGTAAACTGACTTTGATATTAGAGCAGAGCTCGGCTGCACTTCCTTTTACATTAATTCACTTTAGCACTATTTGTGATCTCTTAGATGAAGTTGGGAAATTCTATATAACTAAACTATATGATAAGTTGCAGAGAGCTTTATTCCACTGCCTTCTATAGAACATTAATTATTCTGTTGACATTCAATTGGTAGTTTATATATTCCACTTCATATATATATTATTTAATGTGATTATTAGTTACTAAGTTCTCAGGTGAAAATTTAATTATTGTGCTCATAATTATTCTCAGTTTAGGCTTTGCCCTCATATGTAGTTAGAGTGGGATGGAATTGGATCATTTCTTATATGTAAGAGATTCGATAATTCTGCTTGTTCATATAACTAAGTCATCCTATTGAATGCTATCCAACTCTAGCTCTTTCTTTTCCATACAAATCAGGATTCTTTTTTTTTTTTTGGCCAGATAAAAGTGATTCTGCTTTGTTTTGCCAGTTAAATCTTTTCGTTTGTTTTTTAGTTAAGATAATGCATTATACTAATTTCAACAATAGGAACCCTCTTTTATCTTGAGAACTTTGCTTGCATTTCTCATATTCACTAATCCTTCTTATTGCTTTTTTGTCGAAATTTTGCGTATTGTTTCTTCAAGCATCTTCATTTGCAGTCACTAGTTTTTGCACCATAGGTTCTTGTAGATATGGATTCCTATGAAGAGCATTTTGTCTTTCCATTAGGAAAAGCAGTATCTATGGAAGTATCCTCACTATTGCACAGTATCTTTTACCATTTACTGTGACTATGTTCCTGGGTATTTCTTTCTCAGAAATGGTATCTTCTCCTTCTACTGACGTCTGCCAAAAATGCTTTCTATGAGAATGGATGTGTCTTGGCGGGTGCTGTTCCAGTAAAGGTTATTGGGACTTCTGCTCTTGGTGCCTGTTGTCCAGGAACTTTTTGCTCCAATGAAGATTGGATTTGTTGCCATTCTTTTATACAAAAGCTATCTGATTTTTTCATAAGGGGAGAATAGGTTATCCATATCTGGAGAGAATATTTTCCTTCTTGTGACATACAATGCAATTGTCACACTGCTGTGCCTTAAGATAAACTGATGCTAATGGCTTAGGTTGACATATTAACCTAGCTTGTTCCAGGACCCAAGGACTTTGACTGGTTCGTCTTCAGTTACACTACCATCTATGTTTCAAATCAAGATTTTTTTACCACTTCCAGACATCTTTTTTGGTTTGTCATCACACCTCACTGGGGTTGTGTCTTGTTTCTCAGAATGTGGACCAGTATCACACTTGAAACTCTCATCTGGATGGTTGTTCACTGTGAAAGTTGGTGGCTACCTTTTGGGATGAATTTGAAGAGAAGTGGGCTGTGAATGATGTCTTGTTAGTGTTTGCAACCAGAATGGGTCCCTTTCGACCTTGTGTTTAAAATGTGGGCTTCCCACTAATAACTGAAAGTGCCAATTTGCTCAGTTGAGGCTTCCCTGCTTGCAGTTGTGTTGGGTCTTTGGCAAGCATCATGGGTCTTATTACTAGATCATTCACCCCTATCTATTTCTCTGCAAAATGCTTTGCTCTACAGTGCTCCAATTACCATGATTTTCTGTTCTGAAGATTGCAGCTTTTTACTAGAATTCTTTTATGTTATCTTTGACGCTAGTGAATAAGAATAAAATGTTGAAGTTCCATTGCCACTTGATCAACAGTCGTCTTTGATCTCTCACTGGTTTCCAAGATAATGGTGATTTCAGTTTGATCAAGATTGTGGTTGAGACTAAGGTATTTTATTTGGTTGGTAGGTCAGAAAATGTGGAAACAAATTGCAATATGTATGGATATGGTTTCTTTCTGGTCTTTAATAGCCATGGAATATGATTAAGACACAGAAACCTTACTAACTGCAGGACTCGTTCAATTATTTCACAGTTACTATGAGGGTTATACTCGCCTTTGTGCACTCTTTTAATGGTAATTTCACTTGAAATGACTGGGTTGGTCGTAGATGGAAGAGGTTCTTACCTTCTTGCGAAATTTCTTCGGTTGGATATAAGATTGGTCTATTCTCATTTCTGTCATTTAGTCGTGATCGCCTTGATTCCCTTGTGTTGTATATGAGATTTCACACAATGGAGATGTTTCACAAAACCTGTCTTATTCATTTCTCATTATTTTGTGATGTTGTTGAGGTAAATGGTCCTTTAAAAGTGTACACCACATATTAGGAAGGTGATCTTCAAGAGTGTTGTGTACACCAGCCATTGGGAAGGTAATCTTCAAGAGTGTTGATACTTCAGCCAGATCTACTGAGTACCGTTTGTTCTTTGGTTATACAGATTTTTTCCATCTACCATGCTATTGGCTCTCTAGGAAATGCTTACCATGCATGGTTATTGAAAATGCTATTAGATGGTAGTGTTTACTTGTGTCCAGTTTCTGGCACTATCGACAACTCCTAAAACTGTTGAGCACTTCCGTTTGTTCCTTGTGGTGACCTGGTTCTGGTTATATAGCGGGTGTTCTGTATTAATTTTGGTACCTACCTTGATCATATAGCCATATAAAAGCCATCTCTATTTCTGATTAGGAGGTAATTTTAAGTATTTTTTAGCGTTACTCGTTTTCCTTCTGATTGATACTCACCTTGCAAGGCCATATTGTTTCTGCTGTCAGCGTATCAAGAGAGATGAAATTGAGAACTAACCGAGATGCCAGTGACACCTATAGATCTTCATACTGATGAAGATGGCCTGGTGATTCTCCTGGGCCTCTTAGGGACCTGAACTTCTTTTTGGGTTTTTGTTTGCCTATTTCTCTCTTTTTTTATAATAGGTTTGGCTATGTCGACTGATTGTGTACTTATATTACTCTACTGTCTTGAGATTTACATGGAATGTTCAGATTTGGAAACAGTTCTAGGATGAGTGATTATGATGATGGAGCTACCAGTAGAAGTTTGATGGTTGTCTTCGACTCCTTTTGCTTTAATTTGAAGTTTGAACATAGTTGTGACTCTCTTTTTTGACTGTTATCTCTTTTTGGGGGGCATGGTAAGTGGGAGAGCATGGTATCTTGCGGATTCTGTATTTGTTACTTTGAAGAAGCCAAGATCTTCCATATTTATGCCCCTTGGCTCTGGTGCGTCACACAGATTTGAAATCTATTTGGAGCCAGGTCCATGAATCTGTGTTCCTCAGCTCCTTTGTTACTTCATCATCTCTTAGAATTTTCGAGCATTGTTGATAATGAAATGCTAGGGATCTTGCTCGCGTTATATGCCGAGCCAGGCTTAATTGGGAGAAGGTATGGTCATGGCAATGTTGGTGAATAGATCATTTAGGCAGTGCTTGCTCTTATTTCTGTTACCTGTATGGTGGCGGAGCCAGGCTTAATTGTGCGGAGTTATTGTCATGGCAACATTAGTAAACTGTCCACAATTTATAACGTGTTGATGAGATTTGGACTGGTTGGTGAGGTCATGTTTCAAGCTCATGTTCACTCTCCATGTTGCAGTAATGAGTTATAGAATGACGCATGCCCTCTGTACCGTCTTATGTGCTATGACACTTGTTTTGTATTATTATACATATGTCCCACTTATACATATGACGCATGCACTTGTATTATTATACAGTGTTGGCTAGAAATTGTTAACATGCACGATTGCTATCTTATGCAGCGTAGTTCACGCTGACAGGGATTTTTTTGTGTTTTTTATTTTTTCTTTTTTTTCCTTTTTTTTTTCTTCTTCTTTTTTCCACAATGTTGCCAGTGAGAGTCAACGGAAGTTACTAGCCACTCGGCGAGATCTTCGTGACTGTGGATGATGCTGCCTCGCCCAAATCAATCTCGCCATGGCTTCACTAGCCATGGGCTAAGGTGGCCTCACCTGCAGCTAGCAAAGCCATGGCTGCCTTCGCCTGCGGGCAAGGCTAGCCTTGGTAGCTGTGCGTGAAGGTGGCTGTGGCCTCCCTAGCTATAGATGAGGTCGTCTAAATCTGCGGCTGACGAGCTTTGGCAACCGTTGCTAGCCAAGGAGGGGACAAATAAAAGGAGGAAATGAAAGAAGAAATAATAAAATTTTGTCCACATTATTGCCGTTTGTACCATGTAAGATGGCTAGTGTCCATGTCAGCAATTTCCGGTCAAGATTAGTCGAACATACTACATTGCTACAAACACAAAATACTTTGGATTCAATTATTAAAAAAAATAGAACTAAATTGGTATAGCTGCAATTTCTAATTAGGCATATACATGACTATCGAAATCTCCTCTGTTCTATCGTAGTCTATGCATGCAAAGAAATACTTCAAATGATCTGACTGCATGAGGCAGTGTCCGTGGAACATTTCCAAAAGCTAAATGCTACAGCTATTAGCCAAAACGAAATATCAATAGATACCAACGATTTAGTAATAGGACCAACGCGATTTCATACCAAAAGTAATCTAGTGAGCAGAGTCCTAACAGATTTGGGAATCTATGCGCTCAATATGCACCTTCGGTGAGTTATTAGCGGAGCTTGAGACTGTATCTTGTGCAGATGTCAAAAGAAACTCGTTCGAATCGCTCGGCGGGTCCATGTTTGTCAGCATCATGATCGTAGAAACCAACCGCGACTGAGTTTAAATTGTTCATAACACCAGAAGTAACATCCTAGAAAGCTCCTCTAAGCTGCGACTTGAGGTTGGGAGGTTTGACATCGACTCGCTTAGTCCCCTCTACCAACTTCAAAAGCAATCGTTTTTGTTGGGGGCAGCAAGAAATCGGAGCCTCGAGCTCATCTGGGGACGGCTCAACGAGCTGAAGATCCAAACTCTCCGAGTTCTTATGCTCGTCGAACTTCAACGAAATTTCGACCACACAGCTGAAGAGTCCCAAGTGAATCAAGTCTTGGCAATTGAATAATGAGGAAGGAGTCTTGTAGTTCTACGCGTTGCAGATGCGGAGCATGATTTCTTTGATGAAGACTCTGAACAGATCAAGAATTCGGTGGCCAATGTCACTGGGGATCGGGAAATGCTCTGCGAGAGAACTGGAACTTCTGCATTGGGCCAGTATGAAGCGAGAGTACCATGTCAATTGGCTTCACCAGGTTTTGTGGAGATTGTTGACGAAAACTTTCCCCCAGCCCAGGCATGGTAGTCGTCAAACACAAGTTGTGGAACAGAGGACTACGTGTTCCACTTTCTCGACAATCAGCGATGCAGTAGAAACAGGGAAATTAATAAACCTAATGAGTTCTGAATTTAAATAAGACGTATATAAACTAGTAAGAGAATATAATAAATATTACACAGATAAATGAATAACTACCCAAAATTGAAAAAAAAATCATCTAATATCCTAACGTAATTTCTAAAATAAAAAAAGATAACGAGATAAATAAAATCAGCAGCGTTCGAAAATTTATGCTCCGAGTAAAATGTTACAGAAATCGACTTTTCTCTCTTGTGGCTATATCGCTCCCCGGAGGAATTGTTGAAGTAACTGTAATGTTCTTGCTTAGCGAGAACTTCTTCTACAAACTGTATTTAGATAACCTCAGAGAGAGAGAGAGAGAGAGAGAGAGAGAGAGAGAGAGAGAGAGAGAGAGAGAGAGCGGGGCAGAGTGTAGTGCATTTGGGAGAGGTGAGCAATGATCTTGGAGATACAGGGAGAGCAGAAGGGCTGCTTGGCTCTACATCACATGAAAGGAGCCAATGAAGTCTTCGATCCTTCTGACGATGACTCCTTTGCCAAGAAGCATGTAACAGAGTGTTCAACCCTTTTCCCACCTCTGTTGCCTTTTTAAACGTAGTCAAATCTGTTATGTGAATGGAAGAAATTTGAATTGGACCAAAAAACAGCAGGGACACTCCCTTCACTTTCGAGAAATTACGGAGGAATCACTATCGGCATAATCTCTAGAAAGAATTTCCCCTCTCATGCCTTGCTTTAGTCACTTCAGACTCAGGCAGCGTTGCGGCTTCAATAAGGTTATTGCCTCCAAAAGAAGCAGTCGACGTGGTACGGCATGCCTTGCGCGGGCTCTTTCGAATGCATCTTGAGTAATTTGAAAAGTTATCGGATGCCAATACTACATTCGATTTTTATGTCAACTTTGGAGCTTTATCTCTTGCCATTGCCGAAGAGAGATATCTTGAAATCAAGAGTGACCTGAAACAAGTTGTCCAGGCCTATGCATCGATTGTGACTTTTGACAAAATCTCTGGCAATTTTATACCGACTGGTTTTTTCACACCTACACACCTTAAGCCTGTGTGCCTCACGTTAAATTGTGGCTTGTACTCCTAGGGTAGTCGTAGGGTTTTTATAATTTGAGTCCATATTTGTATTAGTAGTTTGGGCTTAAATCCATAGATAACTTTTGGATATATATCGTTTCTTTCGTTTGTAATTGAGTAATGTAACAAAGTGCAACATGTCGATTTTAGTAAAATCACCTTTCAAATCCTCCTAGCCATTATCCTACTGCAATAATTCTTACTTTCTATTTCCTTATGATTATGCATTGAATCTGATACCATTATGATGAGGTGCATGCACTACTAAGGTTCCGGGAGATCGACCCACCCCTACACTGATTGTGATCCTATAAATCAAGATTTCCTCAATCGTCTCCAACCATGGTAAGTGGTCTCCATTCTCTCTACTTCATCTTTGCACCCGTTTTGGAGGATAACACTAGCTTTTTATGTTTAGGCTTCACCTGGGAAGGTTTCTCAAAGAATCTCGGAATTCTGTCCATCCCACCTTTTAACTTCTTCAAGAGTTTCTAGGCACGGCACCATATGCCCTATTCTTGCTATATAGGCCATCCTAATGCCAATTTCCCCTGGAAACCTAGTACTTGCATAGGTCGTCCTAATGCATCAGATTTATATTCTCCCTTTCATGATTTCATTAAAATGCCAAAGTTTTCTTCGCAATGTTTGATAATTTATGTTTCGTTATTAACATATGTACTTACTCTTCATTTTTGTTCTTTTATTAATACACTTATTTTAAATATCGCTATCTCATTAAATTGAGTTAAAATCAGATATCATTGATACAATTTTTCATTTAAATGAAGGTCCCCCCAACGGCCGGAGGGCCAATTAGGGCATAAGAAAAGCAAACATTATGCTTCCAAAATGACGATGAAAGTTGCAAACCGCTAAACATATATATATATATATATATATATATATATATATATATATATATATATAATGAAGAACTCCTTAAGAATAGACTTAACACAAGCTGAAAGAAGAGGATTCTCACTTTTCTGAGTGATGCACAGACTCTGCGTCACAGTTTATTCACGGTCAACTCAGCATAGTTAGATTTGTAGTTCCTATTAATCCCATGGGCGATTCAATCTTCACTTGGGTCTGCTTCTGGATCATCAGGGTCAAGAAAGAACACCTCCGCTTGTGCTGAAGCACGCCGGAAACGTAGCAACTCCCTGAATAACTTGCCTTCTTCGCACATAGAATTAGGTTTGATCACCATGATCCTTAGTTTCGGCGAACTAGCAAGCAGAAACTTCATCATTTCCTGCTCTGGTTTACTACCAGAAATTCCAGCCATGGATACTACTTGTATTTGTTCTAGGCAACACTCCTGGTGGTCTTGCCAAGAGTCGGCCATTGTCTCGACCCATGTAGTCTGTTGATCCTCAGCACAAGACTGTTTTTAATGATCAAAGAGCAACTTTAACATAATTGATGCGTAAAGAGAGAGCACTTAAATTTGGTAATTTAATCAAGAGAGCAGAGAAGTTGATTTGTCTATTTCCTTTATCAATTATGATCCCCAGATTGCGATATCTTTCTTCCTCTAGTGAACCGGATTACTATACCATTATTTGTTTTGAGAATGTATAATATAGTCACTGTAAAGTATAGATTTACTCTCTTTTTAATCAAATTCATTGATTTAAAGTACCAAGGTAATTTGATGGTCACTAAAAATCAAATCAAATAAAATTATTTCCAGCATATGTTCTAAAAACTGATACAAAGGAAGCTCCAATCTTCTTACACCCATTTATCTTTCTTTAAATCATTTGCTAAATAGAAAAGTTCTCATCACATTTTTTTCAATTATGATGTGTCATTGCATTCAATTTGATCAGTCCATTTAGACTACAGTGGTATGTCATAGGCCTCTAAGTTTCACTCACTATTTGCTAAAATTTTCTTGCAAATGAACAAATTATGGAGAAGATCACAAAAATGCCTTAATAAGATCTTTAAAGGAGTGCCAAATAAGACTGCTGAACACTAATCTTAATTATCGTACTCACCTGAAAGTCGACATGTTTCAACTTAGGAGAGCTTAAGATCAGGTACAAGACAGTCGAAATCTCGTCCGCATTATTGAAGTCTATGCATGTGAACAGGTAGTTCAAGTGAACGAGTTCATTGGGCGGTGTATGCGGAACGTTTCCAACAGTCAAATACTGCATAAATCGGTGAAAACCAAGTGTCAACAGATACCAACGGCTATTAATAAAACAAACATATTTTTCATCCCGAATATAATAGTGAACAGAGTTTTCTCAAATTTCAGAACTTATGTGCTTGAAATGTACCTTTACTGAGTAATTGTCAAGCCTGAGATTCTGAATTTCGGGCACGTTTCGGAAGAATTTGTGCAAATTGCACAAGTTGGCATTGCCAGTTCCCTGTTTGTTAGCAATATCATCGCAGAAACCTAGCGTGACTGACTTCAAACGGTTCATAACACCTAAAGTGACACCTTGAAAGTCTCCATCAAGAGAGAGCCTCTCAAGGTTGGGAGCTCTAACTTTAAATCGCTTAGTCCCCTCTAAATTATTCAAGACCAAACATTTCAGTAGGGGACAGCGAGAAATCAGCGCCTCAAGCCCATCAGGGGACAGCTCAACATACTGAAGATCCAAGCATTCCAAGTTCTTGAATCCTTCAAACGTGGACGGGATTTTCACCAGACATCTGTACAATTCCAAATGAATTAGGTCCTGGCAATTGAATAAGGAGGTGGGAATCTTGTAATACTGCCCCTTCCAGACGTCGAGTACGATTTCTTTGATGGACACTCTGGATAGACGAAGAATCCAGTGGTCAATGTCGCTCGTGGCCCAAAATTCTTCGTGGGAGAGCCTAAACTTCTGTATTGGGCCAGTATGAAGCAAGAGAACCTTGTCAATTATCTTCACCAATCTTTCTTGAGGTGGTTGAAGAGACGGAGCCCAACCGCCGCTGGTGCATTGGTCATCAAACACAAGTTGTGGAAGATAGATCCATTTGTACCTCCACTTTCTCGACAAAATACTAGTCCTCACTGCCTCCTTAATCGGCAAGCACATCAAGATTTGATCAATTATGTGCACTGGTAATTGGCTAATCTTGTCCAGCTCATTCGACATTCTTATTCTCACCTGCAATACTTTGGAATTTGTGACAAAGAATGAGGCATTAGTAACGGTTAGACACGAATGAATAAAAAAAAATCGGATGAAATTCTTAGTTTAAAATAAGAAATAAAAATAGATGACTACTCAAAATTGAAAAGAAAATTCGCCTAATATCTTTATGCATATCTTGAGATAAAAAGATAAGGAAATAAGTAAAAATTGTGATCTTCGAAGATTTACATTGGGCGTTAACCTTTCTTTCTTTTGGCCATCAATTGGAATTCCCTACATGCATGGCCCATCACTAAAGAAGTAACTGTCAAGAGTGCGCACGATGCATTTTCAGCCTTGAAATCTCGATCCTTGGATCGAGTGGAACTCAGACGAAGTCTCGAAATCCAAGGGTCTAGATTCTGTGAGTGCACATGTATGGAGTTCAGTAAATTAGTCCTCTAAAAAAACAAAATCCACCAACGCTACTGTAAAACTTTCTTTTCCGAGGTCCGAGGCAGATGTTGACAGTCAATGCATACCACTTTTGCATAAACAAATACCATGTAAAGATCAGTTAAGACAAAAAAAGAAGGTAAAGTTCGGCTATATTGCTCACCGGAGGAACTGTTCTTACTCGACGATGTAGTCATTCCACCTTTGAGAGAGAGAGAGAGGTGAAGTGCAGTTGTGTGGAGCAAAAGGAAGTGCTAATTGCAAGAAGAGGGGGAGTAGTGAAGCCGGTTTGGCTTTTTAAAGCGGAGAGAACTGAATAAGAGCCAAAGGCAACTCCTTCTGTAACGAGTTGCTTCCTTTGGAACTCCTTTGTCAACAAGTTTTTCTTGAAGGTGCCCCACTCCTTTTCCAACTTTGTCGCCTACTCCTGGCCTCTAGCACGTCTTTTACAGTAATGAATTGGCAGTCTCTTTCGTGCAATTATCCATTGAAAATTCCATGGTGTGCGGTGCCTCCCCCCCCCCCCCACCCCCCAACTCCAATTCTCCATCCATGTTGCTCCGAATGCGGCGCACCTCATTTCCTCCAAAGTGAGTTCTTGGACCTCTGGTCATGTTCAAAAGATGATTTGTAAGGAGTTCAAATCGCGGAAAATGAAGTCGGATGACCCGACCCAGGTGGACTGCCTCGAGGTAGACCAGATTATTGGTTTCCCGGTCTTTGGAACTTACCCTGTCAATATTGAGCTCGTTGAAAAGTTGTTGCTGCTAGCTTTCCGACAATGTGAAGATGCGTAGTAATCTAATCGTCACCGTCATCTGCAGAAATGGCATCATATGCGTCTGTCATCTTCGGCAGATCTGCTTGAGGAAGCTTTAAGTGCAATGATCTTCTTTCCTTTTTATCCGAGTGTTCAGTCTCCACTTCGTATGCCATGAAGGATGCAATTAGCTAATCTAGTGAGAGAGTAGATAGATCTTTAGGCTTTATGGTGCGGTCTTCTTGGGTCTCCACTCCTTTGGTCAATGCCTTAGAATTGTCTTCACCAGCTTGACACTGAAGGTTTTCCTAGTGTAGTGAACATTTCACACTATTGACGGATCTAGTTTGAGCATTTATGCGATGTTCTCATCCAACTTCATCTTGAAGAGATCATAATCCTCGACCAGTATCTTGGCTCTACTCTCCTTTACACAAGTAGTACCTTTTAAGTGCCACAATAAATTTATTTAAAATTTCTCCCGCTGAGGTACGTGAAGAAGCACAATTAAGTTCAATCGGAGACGGAGACGAGGCACAATATAAAATATGCACAGCCCACAATCATCCGCAATAATCTCTTTTTGTTCATTCGGAGACGATGCTTCTTCTGTTGCAGTCAAAGGAAGATATCACCCATCTCGCGCAATCCGCCAAAGCACATAAATCATGGATTTTTATAAGCATAGTCATATAGGCATTTGCAATATGAAAAAGTCAGATACATCAACTAGAGGTGGATCCATGATTCAATTTTCCTTCATTCATGCTTGACTCGACAATGGTGGCCATTTGATCTTTCACTCTGCAGAAAAAAAGAAACACTTACTGATATCTTGAGCACTGAGGCTCAAATGTCCAGATATAGCAATCGAAAAAGGGGTGAATTGGTTGAAACAACCACGAGTGATTTGTCAAACCTTTCCATCTGAGAGCAGATTTTAAAACTGCTATAAAACTGAATTTTCGGAACTTCTAAGAACTGTGTTGCGTGCATGGGTGAAAGTGATCTTACGCAAGTAGAGGCAGCAACAAAGAGAAAGATGGATAGAGAGATTATGAAGAAAAGATTTATAGAGGTTCAGCCTTCGATTTGCCATTTCGGGATAAAAAGTAAAGGGATTGATTTTCAATTTCCAAAAGGATTACAAAGCCATAAACAGCAGCATCTCCCCAACCAAAAAAAAACAAAACAAAACTGGGTGCTGCGGCTGCCTTAACGGAACAATTATAAAGTCAGTGTAATGCCAAACAAAATATAAAACTTCCAAGCCAAAAATGGCCCTTATGCTGTAAAAGCACAAAAGTTGAATATCCCTTAAAGAGTAATAAAGACCAGGCTCTTATCATTTGGCACAATATTAAACACCTGTAGGGAGCGAAAGTTAACATAAAACCCAGCCTTCTATACTTATTTTGGGTCTCGTGCTTTCGACTAAAATGACTTAGTAAAATGTCATCCACAAATTTATAAAAGGAAAATGAAAATTTTAAAAATTTTACGGACTAAACAAAAAAAAAAAAGATTTTAGGAATAAAAGGAAAGTGCAAGTCTTGGTTGGATCACATTTTAACCCTTTTTTTTTCACACACCTCTCCTTCACCTCCCTCCCTCAAGTTTCAACAGAGAGCCTGACTCGCTTGCGAGTTTCATCTGCTTATGCAGCTGGGGAGTGTGTTTCATGGCTCCCTCGATAATTTCTCTTGCGATCGATGAAATTGGTGGTGCATTTGATTCTGCAAAGTTGAATTCACGACGAGTTGTTCTTCTTCATTCCCACTGGTTGGTTTTGGTTGTGGCCGATCGTATCGAGCTGTTGATTGATATGCCGTATCGACAAGGTAGTCTTCATTTGCCCGCGGCGCGATGGATCTTTTGGGTTTGAGCAGAGAAAACTCGGGACGGTTTTTGGGTTTGAGCTACTCCTTTTTTTCTTTTTGGGTGCTTGGGGGAGAGGCGGAAATCTTAGTAGGTTTGACTGAATCGTGCATGAGCAGATCTCGGGTTGGCTTATTTTGAGACTGTGGTGGGGATGGTTCAGTAAAGATGAGGAATTTTGGAAATTCGAAAGTGTTATGCAGCTGCTAGAAAAATTTAGTTGAGGCGAGAGATGTGTCCTCAGGGTGACTAATTGGTCGTGCTATGGTCTTCCACAAAGCAACTCCATCATGGTCAATGATGTGATAATGTCTGGCAATTGGCATGAGATTGCTGCTAGTTTCATTAGTTGCGGAATTCCTCTCAGGATTCATTTTCTTGGGCCGTTTAAATTCGTTGTCTTCCGATCCAATGTCCATTTGTGACTGCTTCGCCATCTGTGGGAAGTAGTAATCTGTCTTTCGTTGAGCTTTTCACATTTGATCTCTTCTCTTAGTGAGTTCTTTTTGCTCCTCTATATCATATACCTCGCGTGTCCACTAATCGAAGCTCTACGTGCGTTTTTTTCTTTTTTTAACTACTTTCCATTAGCATCTACAATGTTAAGTAATGTCGGCTACCCAAATGAGTTTTGATTCTGACTTGGTGGCTATTCTTGTGTGCCCTCTTGGTGCTGAGAACATTTGATCGGATTGGCTTTACTTTCGCAGTTTTTATTCGTAGTTCCTTTCCGTGCCATTTGTACTCGATTACCTGGTTCTTCACATGTGCTGATTTTGGATTTTGCTTGAACGAACTTGTGAATATCTCGGTCGAGCTCCTTCTGTCAAGATTCTTCGCTATGGGTGTGACACTTCTTTCTGGTTGATGCTTGCTTCTCCAAGAATTAGTAGAGCCTCTTAAACTCGAAGGAAACGATGGTGGTTTCTGAGCACGAACTGTTCTCATTGTTGGCTGTGTTTCTCATGCTGTCATTTGATTACTTGATGTCTTGACTGTATTCATTGTTTCTGCATGTAAATTTTGAATCTTACGAAACACTGTGTTTGGGATCATTGAACTTGGTGCCGTGAAAGAACTAGGCCCATCATAATCAGAATTTTCCTGTTAACGTCAAGCTCGTGACTTCATCAAATTGGCTAGCTCAAAACTCATTGAGGTTGGTAAGCTCAAGCTCGCCCTAGGTTGGCTCGAGCCTCACCTTGAGCTCGTCGTAATATGGCAAGTTAGAGCCTTGTAATAAACTGAAAGAGAAGAAAAAAATATATAAAATAAAATTTTAAGATTTATATAGATAATTGAATTTTCGAAAAAAAAAAGAAAAATTATCAAATAAATCATATTGTATAAAATTATTTTAACGATACATTTTAAGTAGGTGTGGGTTTCTGATAATATTAGTGCATTTTAGAAATACAATATCGGTCAGGTATGAGTCATAATATTTACACTATATGGTCAAAACGGATTAAATGGGTCATTGACTTGACCCAAACACAACCCGAATCACCCATTTGACGCTCCTAATAAAAAGCAAACAAATTCTGATTTCTGTTGATATTAAGATGAAATTTAGGGATTATCTCGATATATATTTATGCTTTTAATATCGTTTAGTAAACTTTTGGCATTTTAGAAAATTCACTCTGACTAAAATTAAATTTTGAAATTAGCACACAGGTTCTTGTCTTGGGGCTTAATAACAAGGCAATGTAATATTTTTTTTCCGGACTCATATTGAGTTTATTTTCTTACATATTATTTTCGTGGCCTTCACTTTTATGCTTTAGATGTGTGGCTTTGATTACTTTTGATTTGATAAGACTCTTGCCCCATACGATAGATGGAAACATAGCTAAAGACTTAATGAATAAAATTGCATGATTCACGTTTTTGAAAGAGAGAGAGAGAGAGAGAGAGAGAGAGAGAGAGAGAGAGAGAGAGAGAGAGAGTTTATATACCACAATGAAGCTAGTTAGAATTCCCATAAGATAGAAGCGACCATCCTCATATGATGAATGGGTCAAGTTATGTTAGTATCCGGCGCTAGTAGGTTAGTGACAACTCTTGCTCATAATAGAATTCTTATAGGCTTAATTGAACTAAAATAATAAATCATAGATGTTACACAAAATAAGAGTTTGGAAAAATCCACGCCAAACGAGAACCATAGGTCCATCTTCTGCATCACCTCTAAATCCACCACCCTCCTCTAGATCCATTCGGAAGAGTCATGAGACACATTTTAAAACGGTGAAAATGAGGTGAACATGACTAGAGTAATTGATATTGTGCTAATGATATGTTTGAGTGAGGAGGACATTTAAACATAGTGCGGTATAGTAGTCATGTAAATGGTTTAGCAACATTATAAAATGACACGAACCTTGGGTATTTTAATCTTACAAATATTTTCTTTTAACTCCTTATGAGATGCTATCACAAGATGGACAAAGAGGATTTTCATTTTTCTACGTATTACCAAGAAAACTGTCTAACAGTAGATTCAAGTTTCAACACAGTATATCAAAACAACTGCGATGATTGTTACTCCCATGGGTGATTCAATCTTAAAGCGGGTTGACTTCCAGGTCAATAGGATCACAGAAAGATCACCTCCGCCTGTGCTGAGGCTCGCCCAAACTGCATCAACTCCCTGAGCAACTTGCCTTCTCCACTCGTGGAAACAAGCTGGATCGTCATCTTTCGTAGGTTCGGCGAGCTGGCAAGTAGAAACTTCATCAATTCCAGCTCTGGCTCACCGCCCGATATTCCCCCCATCGACACTATTTGTAACTGTTCCAGGCTACACGCACCGTGGTCTTCCCAAAAGTTGGCCATTGTCTCAATCCTTATAGTCGGTTGATCCTCAGCACGATCCTGTGTTTTTGACGATTAAAAAGAAACTCTAACATAGAGAAGTGTAGAGAGAGAACTCAATTTTGTCATTTCATCAAGAGAGATAGAGTGATTGATTTGTCAATTTCCTTTATTATGATCACCGTATTACAATATCTTCTCAGCACGATTCTGTGTTTTTGATGATCAAAGAGAAACTCTAACATTGAGAGCTTAATTTTGTCATTTCATCAAGAAAGATAGAGTGATTGATCTGTCTATTTCCTTTATTATGACCGCTATATTACAATATCTTCTCAATAATTTGCTGAAAAGAATTGTCATTCCGTTATTCAGTCTAAGAATGCAAAAACTAATCACCATGAAGTACATATTAGCTCTTTTTTCATCAAACCAATGATCAAAAGCATCATGGGAACATCATGATCCCCGAAGATCAAATAAAATCAAATTTACCTAACATATATTTTTAAACTCGATAAAAAGGAAGAAACACTCTTCTAATACCCATCTATCTGTCTTAAAATGATGCACAATTTCGCTAAACAGAAGAGGATTCATGGACTTATTTCACTATGATATATTATAGCATACAACTTTTTAAGCAAAATCCACTTATGCTTTAGTGATAGGTCATTGTACTTTAAGTTTGTTTCACGATGTGCTTAAATTGTTTTCTCCCAACTATTAAAATAAGTGGAGAGGTCACATAAAATAACCAAATTATATATGATAATAACTTCAAATAAGTACTAGATTAGTCCGGTAGACACCAATGCCAATGATCATACTCACTTGAAAGTCGACTTGTTTCAACGTAGGAGAGCTTCTGATCAAGCACATAATAGTCAAAATCTCCTCCTTGCTATTGAAGTTCATGCATGCAAAGAGGTACTTCAAATGAACGAGTGCATTCGGCAGTGTCGGTGGAATATTTCCCACAGCCAAATACTGCACATATCGGCCAAAATCAAGTGTCAATAGATACCGATGATTTAGTAATTAAGCCAACACATTTGCATCTCAAAAATAATAATAATAACCAATTTCAGAATCCATGAGCTTAAAATGTACCTTCAGTGAGTAATTTGCAAGCTTGAGACTTTGAATTTTGGACAGGTGTCGGAAGAATTTGTGCAAACTGCTCGAGTTCGCATGGCTGGGTCCATGTTTGTTAGCTATATCATTAAGGAGACCGACCGTGACCGACTTCAAGCGGTCCGTAACAACGAAAGTGACAACCTGAAAAGCTCCTTTAATATCAAGAGACTCAAGGTTGCGAGCTCTGACATTAACTCGTGTAATCCCCTCTAAATTCTTCAACACCAAACGTTTTAGCAAGGGACAGCGAGAAATCAGAGCCTCAAGCCCTTGCAGAGACAGCTTAACGCACTGAAGATCCAAGCTTCTCAAGTTCTTGAATACTTTAAACGTTGATGGGATTTTCACCAAACATCCGTACAGTTCCAAATGAATCAGTTCCTGGCAATTGAATAGGGAGGTGGGAATCCTGTAATCTTGCGCATCCCAGTTGTCCAATATGATTGCTTTAACGAAGACTCTAGATAGATGAAGAAACCAGTGGTCAATGTCACTTGTGGCACAAAATCCTCTATGAGATAGCTTGAACTTCTGTATTGGGCCATTGTGAAGCAAGAGGACCTTGTCGATTATCTTCACCAAGTTTTCATGCGGAGGTGCGGTGTCGGTACATTGGTCATCAAACACAAGTTGGGGAAGAGTGGACCATTTGTACCTCCACTCTCTTGACAAAATACTGGTCCTCACTGCGTCCTTAATCGGCAAGCGAGACAGGATTTGGTCCGTTATGTTCCTAGTTAATTGGCTAATCTTGTCCAACTCATTCGTCATTCTTTTTCTCGCTTGTGATACTCTGGAATTTCTGAGGAACGGCGACGCATTAGAAAAAGTTGGACAAGTAAATTAAAAAAAAAAATCCTCTAATAAAATGCTAAGTTTGAAATAAGGAAAATATGAGCTGATGAGAAAAGCGAACGTACTAAATCTAAAACATAGTCTAATATCCTCATGTAATTTTTAAGATAGAAAGATAAGGAAATGAAAAACAAATTGTCATATTTGAAAATGCACGCTCTGCATCAATTTTTCTTTCTTTTGGCCATTAACTGGAATTCCCTAAGATGCATGGTAACTTACAAAAGAAGCGTGTTATGATTGCAGGATGCATGTTCACCCACCAAAATCTTATTTAAAAAAAAACCATCTATTGCTACTATCTAACCTTCTTGCCTGAGACAGAAGTTAGGATCGATATATCTTTTGGATAAATAGAATGCAGAGTTCGACGATGTTGCTCACAGGAGGATCTGTTGAAGTGACTGTACTGTGTTCTTGCTTAGCAATTTATCTAACTTCTGCAACAAACTGCGTTTAGTTAACCTCAGAGAGAGACAGAGAGAGAGAGAGATTATTGAGCAGCAACACCCAGTTGAGAATGTTAGTGTACGGGGCAGAGTGAAGTGCATTTGCAAGAGGTGAATGGTGAACTTGGAGACTCAAGGAGAGCAGAGTTTGGTTTTGTAACATTTTTAAGGAGCCAACGAAGTGTTTGTCCTTCTTGACAAGTTACGAGACTCCTTTGCCTATAAGCAGGTAACAGTGTCCTCAACCCTTTTCTCATCTCCGTTGCCTTATTAGATGTGTAAATACTAAAGCTAAAGCACGTCCAGAGCGACCCCATGACGCAGTGTATTTGCGTACGAAAGAAAGGTAATCATTTTGGGTAGAGCTTGGTGGTTATCTAATATAGTGCATTTAGTGACTGATTATAAAACATGTAGATTGCTTGATCAATTATTGAGACGAGCATAATGGGTAGATTCAATTGTCCTTCGTGCTAGTGTAATCAGGGTTTACTGATAAGTAAGTGGCAGCTTTGATTCTCAAAGTTCGGCCACAAGATTGCTTGTTTTGCCCTAGTCTACAACGCAACTTAGTATAATGATCTTTCCTGTTCTCAGTCTCTCCCCCATCCGACTATTTCCACGACCCTCTCTCTCTCTCTCAAGTGTGACGTGAAAAGAGGAGGTCAAGCAAGAGGTCTCACCATTAAAACGCAAATTTAGCTGAAATGCATATTGAGCGAAAGCTGTTCTCCTAAGCCACTCCATTGTGATGGCACTCAGTCCATGAATGAAGGCCAGGCAAGAATTTCCCAGGCTCCTTTCATTTTCAGTTAAAAAGATAAACGCAAAGCCTCCTAAAGATTGAAAAAGGAAATGGCTACTTTGTAATTCTTGGCTCATTCCTTTTTTTATTTATTTATTATGATTTCCCTAGGTTGTCCAGAAGCGCTATGAATCATATTGCTCCCTGGGAAGACTCGCGTGAAGAGGCTTCGCCACCGCATTAGATGCTGCAAAGGCTAGATGGCCATCAAAAGCCATAGAGAGACCAATCTTTTAGCTCATATATTATATGATATAGTCGAAAACAAAATGGAATATATATATACATACAAGTTTTATGTAAAGTTTAGAATAACTATAATATACTTGAAATCGCTATCTGGTTTTAGTCGATCTTCATCGTTGAATCCATAAATTTGAACGAAGTCGTATGAGGTCATCCTCTTCTTTCCTCTCCTAGAGGTCCTGGATAGAAAAGTAGTATTTGAATGGAATGAGGGTGTGGAAAGGGGATCATAGCCTATTTATAGTGGGCATTTTCATAGTCTCATCCATCATAGGTCACTTATAAAATTACCAGCCTACTTTGATCATCCAATCGCATTGTAATGCTGAAATTGAGATGTGCCAAGCCCACTATAACTGAATCATGTAGCTATATTGGAAATATTCACATTAATCTCATATATATACATAGCAAAATATTATTCGCAATTTAATATCTTATGCGACTGATGTTAGGCTATATTTGTAAGATATGGGGGAACATCAATTGCAAACTGCAAACTATATTGAAAGAAAAATTAATTTTCATAAAATGACTCCAGAAACAACCACCGACCAACGAAATCACCAACACTAAACCATCATGACATCTCTCAATAGACGTCTAACTACAATGATCACAAATGCTAAGCAATTCAGCCGTCATGGATCAATGCGGTGGAGTGGCAGAAGACATCATTCTTTAAGGTTATTTGACATATAATGCTATTTCCAAGTCCACTCCTCTTTTAATTCCTCCACTTATTCAAAAACCCGAATAAAACAATCATCAATTAATGCAATGACTTGCAATGCCAATGGAACTTTGATATCCAGTGACATCAAATGCGTCATAAGATAAACATGTCAATTGCATCTATTCTTTAACTCGATACAAACGCCACACCCATACCATGAAATGGGAAAACTGTCAAATAATTTAATGGGTAATATTAAATGAAATGACCAAGTTCTAAATAGGAAATTTTCTATGTTACCTGAGGGCCCTCATAGAAAATTTATCAATTAACAGATCAAGATTGATTAACAAGAGCAACTGGGGACTCTCTGACAGAAACTAATCTTGAAACTTAAGTATCTTTTGCAAGGAATCTAAAAAGGTTTATAAAACCAGGGTTAAGGTATATGATAATACATTTAAGAATCAAGAAAACACATCTTTGTCCCAGAATTGACTCTTTAAAACAATTTTTAAACTCCTCTACAAGAAATTCAAGGTGGCTTCTCATTTGATCAGTAGCAGTTACGACCTTCACCGTACAATTTAACCTCACGAAAGAGAGAATCCAGCAAAACTTAAATGGTTCTGGTGCATTATAACAATACGCATCTATAGGTAGAGAGTGCAACAAATAAATAGATATTCTCTACATTAACATTCACAATGGCACATCTTAGAGTTCTACCAAGACCTTGACTTACAACACCACGATGTCCTCTAGGAGATGTTTACATGCGATAAGATAATGAACATACCGTAATATAAAATTCGTGAATACTCTACAATTCTCAACGAAAGAACTATTTTGGTGGTCAAACACACGTATCACAATGTTTAAGTATTTCCGAAACTGGGATATAAAGCATAGTCCACAATATCATCGACAATTCCACCGATCTCAATACATGAAGCAGTTTAGTGCTCAAGCACACTTTGGATCATGTGAAATTTCCAAACAGAAGTGCTCTAAAAACCATGAGAAAATTCCATGCATCACCATGGTGAGTCAATTTGGTAACCAAAAGTACTTACCAGAGGATGCAGCTGCCAGAATCCAGAGATGTCATGGATCCAAATAGATGATTTCTGCTCGGACAGATGCTCGTCGAAACCGCAGCAACTCTTTCATTATTGGCAGTTGTCCATTGGCTGAAGTGGGCCTTATGGTCATCCTCTCAAGTGCAGGAGAAGCCAAAAGCAGGAAGCTTATGAAACTCAGTTCAAGCCTTGCTCCAGATATTCCAGAAACTTTCACCAGCCGCAGTTGGTCAAACATGCAACTCCAATGCTCACCTTCCCAAAAACTAACGAAACTCGGCGCAGGAAGCCCTTCTTCCACCCGAGCCTACATCAAGTTTTGATGACATCAAATATCCCAGCAGTCGTCAATTCTAGAATACAAGTCAGAGAGGTGTTGCTATTTACCATGGAAAGTGCATGTATAAATCAGCAGAATGTATGGGTAAAAGGCCAGCACCTGGAATACTAATTCGTTGGAAGTACTACATTGAGTTGAAGGAGTCCAGAAGACTAACCCCTATCTCGAGTTCTTGTAAATTTGGGGAGCTTCTTAACAGGCATAAAGCAGCTTTATTCTGTTCCAAGTCATCAAAGTTTATGCGCAAGGAAAGGTAACCAAGATCCACACATGGGCTGGGCAACTTTGATGGCACATCCCCAACAGCCAAGTACTGGATAAAAAGAATAACTACAATAAAGCCACTAATCACCAGCAAATTTGTGCAATAATAGTGTAGTGTGGTGGCCAATGAGATGGGAAACAGAATCAAGGAGAAATACATTAGTCAAGAGTATGGCTTTTAAATTGAGGAATTAGTACATGCTATATTGTATACTATGAAAGTAAGGAACAACCCTTCATGATTTCACAGTTCAACTTCTCACTTAATAAAGAAAAGAAAAAGAAAAACCAAAACTGATCACTAATCCAAGACCAAAATAATATTTGGAGAACTCTCTGGAGGACTCTTCTAACTGAACAAAAAGTAGTGAATTGTCAGCAAAGTTGTTTCTTTTTTTTCTTTTCTAACAATCCAAAGAATTCTACTTACTTTATACATTACATAGGTCATCGATTCAGCATTAGCAAAGATAAAATAAAAATAAAAACAAGAGTGTGACCTGTTTTCCAATAAAGGTTTCAAATAATTTCATCAAAATGAGTGTTATCTATCGAAGAAAAATGTCAATTATTCATTTTGAAAGCCTTCTTTCTGCATTAAATTAACATTGTACTAGACAGAATACCATGCTACGTTTGAACTTCAAATGATGTAGTTTTAACCATATTAATGGTCCCACATTATTGGTTAATTGAGAATCAAAGTGGATTTACCAATGAATCACGAAATGCTATGTTTCCTAAAGATTATTTATTAATTTATTCACTTCAATTATTCAGAAGTAATTCGCGGGATCATGCATCTTTGACTTTGCACTAATTATAATGAATAACAGTGCAGCTGGTTTGGTCCAGCCAATTCTTGAAACAAACAACTCGCACACACTCCCTTTCCAAAAAAGATCAATACACCAAGGACTACACTTAGATTTATTGGATTTGTTCCTAAAAATATCAGTATTAAATCCGAAACTCCCAACTGATGATCAGTGACCCAAGGAAATGAAAGAATCAGTTACATTTTTCATACAATCTCCTCTTACAGACAAAATAAAATAAAATAAAAATCGAATAGATTTTGCTTTTTTTGTATCACTTCACATTTTTTCTATTATACATCCACTACATAGATGGTTATCCACTTTGTAGACACACATAAGAGGTACTGTTAAGTAGAGTGAAAAACTATTACCTTCAAAAAGTAATTCTGTATCTCAAGTCTTCGAATGTGGGGCAAATGAGCAAAGAACTTGAGCAAATTGCTGGTACGACCAGGCCGTTTGCTGATCTTATCTTCGTCATACGAGCCAATGGAGACTAGAGCTAACTGGAATGTATTTTTAAAACTTACATCATCAAACTTACCTCCAATGTCAAAGAACAAAAGGCTTGGTGCATCAATGTTAAGATGTGAGAAACCATCAAAGTTCATCAATGTCAGTCTTTCGAGAAGAGGACAGCTTGTTATGAGATGTTCAAAGACAGCTTGCCCCATTGTAATGTGTTGCAGGTCAAGGCTCTTTAAATTCTTAAAGCCATGGAACGTTGATGGAGGTCTGACCAGACAATTAAACAGCTCCAAGTGTGTCAAGTTCTGGCACGAAAACAAAGAAGAATGCAGCTTGTATCTTTGGCCCTTCCATATTTCAAGAATAAATTCTCTGATAGGGCTCCTTGACAGGCGGAGAATCCACCGGTCGATATCAGTAACACCAACAAGATCTCGATGAGAAAGCCTAAATTTGTACATGGGACCAGTATGAAGTAAGAGCACATGGTCGATAATGCTCACAAGCTTACTCTTGGTGACTGTCTGGTCTTGGGAAGCAAGTGAAACACAATGATTGTCAAACACAAGATTTGGAAGTGCGGCCCACTTGTACCGCCATTTTGTCGACAGAACACTTGTCCTTACTGCATCCCTTATCGACAACTGAGACAAGATTTGATCTATAATATGTCCTGGCAAGCTACTGAACCTATCCAGTTCATTCTCAGTCTCGCAAGGACTTTTGGGTGGTTCTCTTCTCTGCTGCAAGATTTGTCCATCATATGACTAAGAATATAAATCAAAAGAAAGAAGAGGTAAGATTTTCTCAAAGTGCATCTTGCATAGGAAGTCAGAGTAGGAGTGAAAACATAGCATTATAGATCAAAATAGAAAAATTTCAGACATCTTCACTAATAATTTTAGGGGCATGTCCTCTAGTAAGTCTATACTTTACCATATAAGACTGATAGGAGAGCCAATGAAACTACGAGATATAAGAACAACAGAGGTTAATGTATGAACACAAGCAAAGCATCTCCAAGACATAATCCGTTCAACCTCATCAAAAAGTAATGCCCCCTTTCCACCTCTACAACATCGGAAGCTTTCTAATAAATATCATTCTGAGGCATATAATGTGCATGTAAGCAGATCACTTATGACACTGAGCTGCTACTCGCACACATGCCAGAATGAAAACCATGCCCCTTGTGGTTTATACTTTGCAAGAACACTCCTCAAGGCATCCCTAGATTCCTCCTACTAATGGTCGTGATCAGAACTCAGAAGCACCACTGCAATGAATATGCATTTATCTCTTCCCCAAAGTAATCTTATTCATGTACAACAATGCAACTCCTTTTAATTTGACCTATATTCTTTTCCTGGTGTCAAGAGTGTACTAGAGCACTTCCATCAAACATCATACAATCAGTAAGTTTAGTATCTGATGGCAGCATTCCAGTAGGCAAAGATATAACTGAATTCCATGTGATTCATAAACCAATTCACAACTTGGCCCACGAAAAGGATAAACATTCGACATCTACAGCACTTTAGCATGAAAAAGAAAAAGAAAAGAACAATAACAGCTACAGCTAAAAACGCCAGCTTACCATCTTGCTTTCCTCCAGCTATTTCTGAAAACCTCGCCCTTTCCTTAGGGGGAAAAATACAAGTGAAAAACACAAAGTAAGAATCTTTCAGCCGAATCAACTTCACCAGTTCAAACATCCACTAACATTCAAAAGAACAGAAGCATCAAAAGCTCAAATTCATCATCAAAGGCGACAGTGCACAATTGGGGACCCTCAATTTACATGTATACCTATAACTCAGTCATCACACTCTCTCTTTTCCGTTTGACGAAGATGTGAATTCAACCTCGGATATAACAACTCATATATCGTAAGAAAATTTTCGGGTCGAGAACATACAAAAACTATTACAATGCCATAAGCGGACAGAATTTGTTGACCAGGATAATGAACTGCCACCACAACCCTTGAAGAATGTCGGGGTCTTCTTTTAAGGGAACGAACGAATTTCTACAAGCAAAACAGGGAATCGAACAAAAAATTTGCGACCATTGACAAACTCGCGGAAATGGGGACGAATTACCTGGGGAGGTGCGCAAATGACATGGGATGTCGACGATTTCTACGAATTCAGATTCAAGCTTTTCTCACTGTGGCCACTGGGTCCGATTCAAGTCGAAGAACCCATCTCAAAGCGACCGGCACACTCTTCAGCAAGCAACCGTGAGAAGCTCTTGACGAAGAAGAAAGTGGGTAGTATTATACTTCCAATCCCAATCCCAGAAATTCTGTAGACGAGGACCTGACGAGAAATACCTATGCCCGAGAAGGAGGAGACAGAGAACAAGGAGACAAGGACTTTGGTGATGAGTGGAACTACGAGAGCGACTGGCCCATGAGAATCGGACACACGGGTCAAAGAACTAGAGACTTGCGCGTGTGGTTTTTGGCTGGAGGGCGTCCCTTCGATATATCTTGAAAAATCACATTAATCATATATGCATTCATGTATGTTTCATTTAATCTTTAGACTTTATGAAAATATTTAATATTATCTCTGAAATAAAATCAATGAAATGAAAAAAAATTGAATATTTTTATATAGGTTAGAAATTAAATTAAATATGTAGGAAAAGTTTAAAAAATCCTATTGAATAAATTAAAAGTTTATAGATCACGTTACATATTAAACCTAAAATCATAGATCGTCTATATCATTGTCCCTTATTTGTTTTGCATAAATGATTTATGGAAAGATTTGAACTATTATAATATGTGAGATTTTGTAAGACCACTGTTAACTATTCTAAAAACTTAAGCTGATAAATAAATGTATAGATTAATATTTAATTCTCTAATAATTACCCATCATGAAACAAAATTTATCAATCGATATAAATGATCCGTTTTCAAAGTAGGTAAGATCAGAAATCATTAGAGTCGGTATCTAATTTTTAAAATTGGGAACAACCTTGTTGACCCTAAAATCAGGCTACTTCTCATAATTAACCTTGAAAGCAGCCGATGATATTTTGTTTTTTTGTTTTCATCTTATTATATAATATATATATATATATGTGCGTTAGAGTATTTAAATGTGCATTGTGGTAAAGCATAAGGTTTTGGATTTAATCCTTTTAATTTCTTACTAGTCTTCCCAATTACATCTTTCCAAGCTTTAGGCATAGACTAAAGTCCAACTTACGAGTGAGGAAAAGTGTTAGGATATAAATACTAAACTATATATTCATCTAATAGTTTAAGTATTTAGAATTTCTAGGTCAAATATATTCAATTTCAACAAAACCTTTTTCTATTTTTTTTAAAAGTAAAAGAACTTATTAAGGGCCATATTTAAGTTCTTCTTCATAACTAGTTTTATCGCATATTCATCTAACAGTTTATGCATTTACAATTTATATATCGAACATATCGAATCTCAACAAACGTTTTCTGTTTAAAAAAACCCTATTAAGGGCTACTTTTAGGTTCTTCCTTCAAATTGGTCTTGCAAGATTCCAAATGGATCTTTCCAAACTAGCGCAGTGAAGTCACTCGAACGGAAGCTTCGCACTTTTTATTCCCGTTGTAAATCCTTTATGATGGTTTGGGAAGGTCCTCTAGGAGGTGGACCCTTTCTTTAACATCTTCTGCATTGAGCTATATTTTTTCCACATGGGTTACGAGCAACCCTATAAATATTTCAATAGTTGCTAAGCGTCACGTCATCGACTGATATGACATACGTTTTCCCACTTGAACCAATTACAACTTGACACGTGATATCGCAAAAATTGCCCCTATATTTATGAATGATCAGATATTTCGTGAAATTTTCTTTTCTTTTATTTTGTGATACCACGTGTCAAGGTTGTGATTGGAATGCGCACCACTTCAAGCTTAGCAACCACTAACCAGTTTTTTTCCCTCACTAGTCAATATCAGTTACTTGTTTTGGAAATCGGGAACGGTATGCTGGCTTTGTAAATCGGTTCGATTGCTCACCTCAGTTAACCATGCTTCGGCATAGTTAAAATACTAATAAATAAGAGAGTACCAAAATAAATTTGAGGATGGAGGGGATAACATGACAATACAAAGTATTCAAATGTATATTGATCGAAACGAGGCATAAATATCAAATAACACCGAATATATCATGGTATCAATAAAAAGTATGATGAGAGAAAGATCTCATAATACACATTGATTACACATTTATGGTAAGAATATCGAGAAAGAACTAAACGCGTCCAAATGGCTAAGGAAGAATCAAAATATGCATCGCACAGCTTTGCCAAAATCGTGCTCATTAAGCATATGACAACGCTATGTTCCTGCATCCCGGGATCCGTGCAACGGCCTCTCTTCACCGCCTTCCACGACTGCAACGCCAACTTTGATGGCAGGAGCCACCACCTCCGCTCACATTGAAGCTCGGAATCAAGTGGAGCCGGCTCCCGGCCGAGCTGCAAGCTAGGGCAGCGCGGCCATATCCGGCAGGCGACGCCGTGGTTGCCAGAGGCATTGCGGTGGAGGAGCAGCCTGGGCTAGGGGAGAAGGGAGAGGAGAGAATGCTCCAACGATTATTCTCTCTCTCTCTCTCTTTTGTCTCTTTTGCTTTTTCTTGGACTGAATGGGTGAACCGGCTCTTACGGATACGATTTGAAAATGGAATTTGCGTACAGACAGGATCGTCCAAAATGTTCACTTCACGCGCACGTGGTTAGGATGACACGTGGCGAATGTAGATTGGTCCAGATCACGCCTAACCAAACCAATGATCTCTCGGTCAGCTGAGGGGGGGAGTCGGTCGGTCTTGGTTTTGGATTACCCGCCACCGCCAGGCCAATTGCATGGTGACATGTGTCACTGGCGACGGCCCACGGCTCCCCGGGCCAAACCCGTTTGACTTTTTCTTTGGTGCTAGAGAGGGCTCAAGACTCCACCTCTTCCATGGACCGCCTACCTTTTGTGCCCGTGGGGGCTCCGATCTCGACCGAAGTCTCGTAAAGTTCAAGCCGGAGCATCGACGCCTCCGTCTTAAATGACGACGGAGCTCATCTAGAATAGGTAATTTCTCGGACACCGAGAAATGCACGAGTTAAAATCCACTAAGCGAGTCAAGCACAAAATCGTTTGTCTTTGTTGATACGAAAAATTACAGTAAACGTGACATTTTTGTACAAATGCCATTATACCATTACAAATGTTAAATTAGTTAGCTTGATCTACGCTACAATTGTTGCTACTCGTATCTCTTAGATGGATCTTTTTTTTCACGATGACGACACCGTTACATCGAACAGATTGAATTAGGAATCGGCTATGCTAGAGGCAACTTGTATTGGTGCAAGCAGAACCACAAATTCTACTTTGCACATGATGGGTACCGGAGCGCGGACGTGAAATGTGTTGGCAAGTAATCAAGCGAAATTCTTCCTAATTTCCCAAGGAAACTGGATAAACAACTGGATAAACTATTTCCTGATCTCCTTTTTATTTCGAAAATAGAAAAATTAACTGAAATACACAAAACATGTTTATGTTCTTTTTCTATTTTCAAGAATAAAAGACATGAATCAAATAAGCAAGAACGTTACTAAACGCGTCCTTATTTCCTGTTGAGTTACTGTTAGAGTTAGGATCTGCTGCCAAATAAGGTAAAACATAGCAACTTCAATTTTGAAAACCTTTTATAAGGCGCTTGCCAGACATCTCATGGCTGTGACGCCTCTAAAGTTGCAGCTACTTAAAGTAGTTTTAGGAAACTGTCTAACTCAATTTGAAGGTGTTTGTGGCTCTTAAATATGCATTTCCAAACTTAGTATTTACAGCACTTCACGTCCCAATTACAGCACAAGACAGCCAAAGTTCAATCATGGATATAGCAAGGAAGGACTAGTCGGTCTCAACAAGTTCCCCAAAAATTGTCTCAATTGCTCCCTCTATTTCAGCGGTATTACTTTTTCAAGTCGTGACAAGCAGTAGTACGTGCCATCAGATCCATAAACATCTTTGCTTGCTTGAGCAGCATTTCAGACTCTTACGCAATAGAAGAGACGACAGGAAACCAAACTTGTGCTTTTCCTACAAACCCATGGGTCATTGTCCTACTTTATTGAACTCCACATCGTCAACGAACGAGGCCCGACCTCCCTCCTAGGAAGTAGTGTTCAAATGAAAGAGAGACATACAAGGACAGGTTCAAAGCCTTTGAGTTTTCTTCGCCAAGCCCAATTTGTCAACTTCCACGTGTGACAAATATATATATACAGATAGAGATAAAGGACGTAGAGAGGTTCAATTGGTCCCCGATCCAGCTAGTTCTCTCTAGATATATCCCCAGTCATTCTCAATTTGAAAGTATGTTCCGCGATCACATTGTCCACATTTGATATATCTTGTATTAAATCGGTGCCCCAAGCAAGCTCAAGTTCCGGCTTCTGCAAAATCAAGCGCATGTACTCTGGTGAAGATTCTTGAAATGGGTTATTGCTGCAGAAGAAGGTCCAAGACACAGAGATCGAACCCCATGGACAACATGGCGAGCCACGTCGTCGCAGCTCAGCAAGAAGGAATCAGGACGGTTCGGTCGTGCAATTCATGCGAATTCTCGAGCGACCCCGACGTCTGCATTTGCTTGGTTACATGGAACATGAATGGCCAGGTGTGTTACGTGCTCCTTGATGATGATCTTAAGATATCCCACTCATCTTAAATTAAATCTCTTGCAAAGGAGTTACTACCCCTTGCTTTCAGAGAATCTTTTTTATTTCCTTAATTAACCTAATCCACAGGTTCAACATGGGTCTTAAGTTCCCATCGACCCACAAATTAGATGAGATCAGGAGAGGCGCAGAGTGTATAGAATGGATCGACCCACACATTAGATGAGATGAGGAGAGGCGCAGAGTGTATAGAATGGAACCCTACCTCTTTTAATTTTCAGGATCAGTCCCTCACCAGTACATGTAATAAGATGTAAAGGAGATGTACAACACCATTTCGTCAGTAGAGCTCGAAAAAATAGTAGCATAGTCAATTCTGAAAGTCGCTAAGGGACTTGTTTATGTGTCTGAAGGTGTCTTATGAAGATCTTGCGGAGCTGGTAGAAAGCAAGCGCACCTTCGACCTGCTGGTCGTGGGCTTGCAAGAAGCACCACGAAAGAGCATCTCCAGAATGTTGCAAGCAACTTTAGCTGAAACTCATCAGTAAGAAAGTTCCCATCGACATTTCTTTTGTCTCCTCATTTTGAATTATTTCATGTCTAGTCATTCGTGATCGGATCGTTCTAGAGAAGCTCCTGATCGTTTCTATATCCTCAGCTAGTGATGCTTTCAATTGCTAGGCCCTGTGCATAATATTGGTCCTCCTTATGGCCCTTCATGCGCATTTAAAATACTCGCAGTCATCCCTCCGAACTTCCTATGTTTCTGCAAATTATTAATCTATCTCTCTCTCTCTCTCTCTCTCTCTCTCTCTCTCTCTCTCTCTCTCTCTCTCTCTCTCTCTCTCTCTCTCTCTCTCTCTCTCTCTCTCTCTCTCTCTCTCTCTGTGGCATGACTTCCGTTGATTTCATCCAAAAATGTGCTTGATGACTTGATCTGCATATGACTACTGAGGACTGACCACGAGATGGACCACTATTTTATTTCTAGTGAGATTTGTTTTGAGGCTAAGAATAATTGGAAGATGATAACGCATCTCCTTATGAGAGCATCGTTCTACAAATAGGAAAATAAAGGAAAATCTCCCTCCAAGATTCACTTGCATCATCAAACTACAACTACAATCATACTTGCTTTTCCCTTTTCGTGTTGATTTAATGAGAAGATCATCAAATACTGGTTCCAAACCTAAAAATACTTTTAACGTCTTAAAGGATACAAAGCAGCCAAACCAAAATGATATTATAGTTTGAACATTTATCTGGTAAAATTTTAGTAGCCTGAAAATTATTTTCGGCCCTCGTGTGTAATCAAACCCTTCAACTTGGAAGCCTCGTTGTTAGAGGGCAATTGGCAACCGATCAAAATACTTGACAGATTGTTGTGAAATCGAACACGTCGGCAGAATCATAACTGACTCTTTGGTTGTCAATGTTTTCTTTTTTTCAATTTTCGGTATTTAGATATTCGCTGGTTGGTGATGAATACTGATATTTTGTGTGCAAAATGAAGCTTGCTAGGAAAAGTCATCATGCAGTCCGTGCAGCTATATGTGTTCGGGCCCAAGAACATGGAGATGTCCACCAAAGGTACGTATTTAGGGTTGGTGTGTCAATCAAATTCACCAGTAAGATTGAGAAAACATGACAGCTTTAGCCATAACATCACCATCAATTGTTGCGTAGCAGAATTGGAAGTTGACAAGCAGTCCGTCGGGGGTCTTGGAGGACTGGTTAGGAGAAAAAAGGGAGCTGTCGCGATTCGCATCAATTTCAGAGGTATCCAAATGGTGTTCATCTCCTGCCATCTCTCCGGTAAGTTCTTCAGATCCCAACTACTTTTCATATTGAAATGTTGGCACATATGGTGCGCTTTTATATTTGAATTCAATAGGAACACAAGGCATTACTTGTTCCTTCTAAATTAGGATTTGAGAAATAAATACATGCGCAACTGTTTCGCACCAGACTCTAAATCCGCTACATCATTTAAGTTCGGTTAATTATCTGATAACAAAACTGTGAAATTACATAAATATTAAACCACGTCTTCACCTAACGACTTAAGCTTTTAGGACAGTTGGCGATGATTCTTCACAAAATTTCATATAGTATCAGAGCAGGAGGTCCTGAGTTCAAATCTTACCAGGCCCCTAGTCTCTCCAAAGTCCTTCCACGCTTAGTACTAGGCAAAAAAAAAAAGACCAGACTAAGCGTGAGAGGAGTGTGAAAGTACATAAATATTAAACTACGTCTTCACTTAATGGCTTAAGCTTTTAAGAAAGTTGGCGATAGTCATTTACAAAAACTTCACAAAAACAATATAATGAGTTGGCGACTGATGTTTATGTCCAAATCTTCTCTAGTACTGCCGACCTAAGAATGCTTTGTAAACTCTCATCTTATACAATAAAGATGGACATGGAATTGATAGAGATTCAAGTTTGCACTTCCTGGTAATTTAGCATTACTGTCGACTCATTTTCTGTAAGCAGCTCACGCACACAATGTGGAGGAGAGGAACTCGCAGTTCAGGCATATATCACACTCCCTCTTCACCAAGTCCAAGCACAGGAAACCCAACGCACCACCCGCGCAACTCACCATCTGGTTGGGCGATCTGAATTACCGACTGCAAGGCATCGACACCCAGCCCGCCCGCAAGTTTATCGGCAAGGACCTCCACACTGTGAGTGATTGTTTATCTGTTCATTTACCCGAAACAATACAATCTTACCCGAGATAGTACCGTTTGTTCTTCGCGAAATTCCCTTACAAAATTACTGCGTCTGTAATATTGAAGCCGATTTCTGACCTCGCGATCAGATAGCGCTTCGTGATGAGGCTGGAAAAACCTAGACAGTAAATTGTGTGGGTGCAGATGCTGATAGGCAAGGATCAACTCTTGCAAGAGGCTGAGAGGGGAGAGATTTTCAGCGGATACAGCGAGGGTACCCTCAAATTCAAGCCCACCTACAAATATGACGTCGGAAGCAGCGACTACGATACAAGTCATAAGGTACGACCACACCATGAAACCCACCAGCTTCCCCAACTCCACATCCGCCCTTTTCTAATTTAGTTGCTTAGAGATTAAACGATCGTCACATCAAAATCAATGACTGAGACGAATTACGCTGTCAGGTTCTTGACTTTCTTATTTGGATTAAAGTTGGAACCTATGCCCGGATCTTGACAAGAAAAGTAAATAGAGATCAAAATCAATGAACGAGACAAACTATGCTGTTGGGTTCTTGACTTTGGTATTTAGATTAAAGTTGGAACCTATGCCCGGATCTTGACAAGAAAAGTAGAGAGAGAGAGAGAGAGAGAGAGAGAGAGAGAGACTAACATCGCCTTTCAAACATTGAGCGCACTTCATGCAATGACAATTATTGAGAAAGGTGTCTCGTTTTTCCACAAAGAATTAAGAGAGAATTATCCTAAGTTATATGTCCTAAATTACGTGATCCTAAGTAATCGTTACTTTGACTTTGATGTTTATAATGCAACACGTGCTTCCACTCAAAATGGTTGCTTTAAAGACTAATGCAAAAGTAGTCGTTTACGTTCACGAAATGCAAGCTTTTACAATTACGAAACTTAATACATATGTTAGTAGATTCATGTTCAGTATATTCTTTATTATGTTTGATGTCCAATTTCATCATGAAAAAACTAACACGAAATAAAGGAAATATAAATATATGTATATATAATATAGTATTAAATAAATAATTTGGTAATATTGACTTTTGCAACTCATTTTTTATATGATCCATCTCTCTCTTTTTTCCCACTTTATTCCTATATTTAATAAGTTTATCTAAATCTAATATCACATATATTGTCTCTAATGTAATTGACTTCAAGGAAGATCTATGTGAAGGATGAACAAGAGCGCTAGTATTCATATAATTTGCTCTTTCAATTTAACTACAGCTATGTTCTTGCGTACTTGGGCTAGCCAATATAATTTTTATTTTTCCTTTTTGGGAGGGGGGTGGTCAGTGGCTAGCCAATATTTAGCCGCGACTTTATTGTAATCTTCTCTTGGACATTCAACCGTGGGTTTAGCTTAATTTTCTCTATCGTGATTGTATGAGAAGATACCTTAAGTTTTATTTCTACATGCAATACCGTTTGTTGTCACCTATCTAGCTTGTCCCATATTTAAAATTTGTCCTACATCTAATTTCATGCTTTTCCAATTAAATCTTCCAAATGGATTTAGCGACACAAATAAAAATTTTCATTCTTTCAAAAATAATTTATTTTGTCTTGATTGGAAAATGAAGTAATTAATTTAACCAATACATATATTGTGGGCTTAAATGCGCACCTGCACATGAAAATATATCCTTGCAGTTTCATTATGTATGCCTTGACGTAAAGAAGGTAATACATGAAAAGATAATATTAAAAACAAGTTCAATTTAGAGAATAGAGGCCAAAGTGGAATAACCAACATGGCACTTTCTTGTTTTGTTGTTGAAGCCTAATTATACGTTTGGCAGCAATTTGAAACTCATTTATGCAAAGATTTCCCTCAATATACACTCTTCTTTGGACTTACTTTCAAAATTATATTAGTACGATATCCAGTAGACCCTTCGACAGAAAATTTCTTTTAGATCAAGTGATGACGACGAATGCAATTTAGAGGACACTTTATGGTTTGTGTTGTATCTGTTCAGTTCTTTCTCCTGCCGAAGGTAGAATTTTGACCTATTTTCTTGTGTAGGTACGAGTGCCATCATGGACGGATAGGATCTTGTTCAAGATAGAAGATGCCGACAAAGTCAAAGCAATTTTGCGGTCTTACGAATCAGTGGACGGTATTGAGAGCTCCGATCATAAGCCAGTGAAAGCTCATCTGTGCTTAAAGCTTAACCCTAATCAAGATCAATGACATAAAAACATAGAGTTCTTAAGAACCGAATTCCACTTCTATTCTTCTCCCTTTGTTTCGCTTTAACAATGCTAGCTTCGAATAGTTGACTTTGATAGTGGAAATGATTGCGCTTCAACAAATCAACGATTGTGACCTAACATGGCAGTCCAGCTTGTAATTCAACTTTTTTTTGTCGAAAAGGTAGTTATCATATTCTCATTCCAGTAGAAATTTGATGAGACCAATACATAGAATCAGCACAAATTATGTTGTCATATTGCTTGGTAAGAATTTGTTTCTTTGGGCTTGGGCGACCCACTTGACGGGTGGTTATATGACAAGAAAGAAGCAAGAATTATCGTTTGAAAAACTAACGAAATGAAATCACCAATAACAACACAAATCGTTCTAAAGGAACAAAAATAAGTGTTTAATTGACAAAGGTAGACATATAACAAGAATGACTGGAAATAAATTGAGGGAACGACTGGAGATAGATTGCACGGAAATAAAGTGCATTGACAGAAGTAATTCTTTTTTAGGAGTTTGTGCATGCCTCTTCTCGAACCAAATCTCCTTTTCATACTTGTTATCATATATAAAAACTATATTTGCCCTTGCCCAATAGTGTTATTCATAAGAGTGAGCATAGTTTTACCAAAAAATCGAACTGATGGGAACTGATCTAGTTTGAAGTTTCGAGATATGTAAGTCTTAAGTTCCAAAAATTGAGTAATCAATTCTAATTGGTAAATTCTAGGTTCCCAAGTCCTGATTCCAATGTAGACAAGGCAAGTTTGGAGTATCAAAAAATTGGAAAAATAGTTTCAACTTGTAGATTTCATGTTTCAAGAATCTTGAACCTAAGTCTTTTTATTTTTCTTATTCCATTTTTTTCACGATTTTGCAATATTCCATGGCAGCTAATGATGATTGTGTAAGCTAAAACCACCAGTATGAGCTTCCATTTCCAACAATATCTAAGATTAGGACTCTTACTTTATTAATGTTTCATATTATTTGTATGTTTAGATATGAGTTGTGGTCAGTAGATTATAATAAGAAAATGGTGGTTATTAGAGGTGATGATTTATTACAACCACTCAACTTAAGAAAACAAGCAATATCTAAGTAAATCCTACAATCTATGATAGGATAAGTTTCAAGTTCTAGAAAACGAGTGGATTTTAGGTTCTAGATGGAACTCGGAGCTACCTTAGTTATCCATTCACGATCTAGTGTAGCCAATTGACTTCGCCTCAGTCCTTGTCATGCCAAGTGCATGTGACTAACAATCCTTTGATCACTTATGTCTGCCCTGACTCATCCCAATTTGAAATCTTCTCTTTAGCTCGATTTTTGAGTGCCAATAGTATCACAATTTATAATTCTCTCCCAACACCCATTAATTATTCCCTTGACCATTTATTGGCAATAATTGTTAAGGGAGTTTTTCAGGCTGCTATGGCTATAATATTATGAGAAACACATTCAATCACCAAACACTTATAACCAACTGTATTGTTTTCACTCATGTCCATTTTTCGGAATTAAATTAGCAATTGGCATTTTGGAATTTGGCTTCAACTAGAGGTAATTTGTGAATGGGCTCGGGTCGAGCCTAGCTTGTAATATTGCCCAGACACACATGTCAAGAAATTAAACATATAATTATTATGCGGTTGTGGTTGAGCTTGGCTCAAGCTTATTGGGCCAAGCCTGACCTCTCAACCATTGCAAGTCAAGAAAATATTGGGTATAAAATTGGTGCCAGGTAAGATGGTGTCAAAGATCCATTCATCTTCGGCCACGTGGAAAAAGCGGTTCCAAGATGTCAGGCCAAATATGAAGGAAGAGAGCACGGGTGTGCGTTTCTCCTCTCTCCACTTCATCATTAGTCTCTCTCTCTCCCTTCTTGTCGAGAGAAGCCCTCTCTCTCTTTTTCGTCACGCTCCGCTTTCTCTCCCTCCCAACTCACCATCCGAGCTCTGTTGGCTCCATCCCAGCTGGTCATATTCTCTCTCTTAGGGATGTGCATGATCCAAGGCGATTTAGTTCTTTCATGGAATCAGGAACTTAACCGATGAGATTAGTCCCCGATCTCTAGGATTAAGGACCGGACTGCCTAATCCTAGATTGGTTCGATTAGACCAGTTCGGTTTTTAGGAAATTTAATGGGATCGACTGGGAATCGGGAAAGTTCTAAAAAAATTTGAGTTTCTTTACTATTTAAAAAAATTATTTTGACAAAGTTAAGTAAATATCCAAACTTTAGAAATTTAAATTAATTTTTTTTTTATTTTTTTACATCTTTATTTTTACTAAAATATAAGAAAATTATCAGTATGGTCCAGCCCTCCTAGGAACCAGAAACCGGACCGCCCGGATATCTATTCCACTTTTGGGAGCTAGAGACCGGACCGACACTTCCGATCCGGTCCGGTTGGGCGGTCCAAGTTGCTCATCTCTACTCTCTGTCCCTTTTCTCACGTCAATGCATTGACATCATGTCTGTCCGGCGACTTCTGAATGACCGGTTGAAGAAGGTTAGGGTCAAAGCTCGTCCCAGCCCGGACCAGCACCTCACCACATGATTGGCTGACTTACAATTTCGCTCCGTCCAAAATCGACTCACGACCTAGAAGCCCCAAGGCGCTCAAACTACTCTGCCTCCCCTAACTCGCGCAACGTGATGATGCTTTCCCCGGAGAAGCCCTAGATCCGCTCTCTCTAATCGACATCATCAGTGACCTCAAGAAGCTGGTCGCGCTCCCAAATTGATAACCCCTTGCATGGGACGCCTCACTTTTCATCTAGTGTTCTGGGTTTTTTGTTTTTAGAAAGAATCTATGGAAAAACGAACGTCAAAATTCAAATCTCATTCTGTTTGTGTTCTTCTCTTGCACATTGGCTTTGTTTATGCGTTGGAAAGACCTTATAAGAGGTGCATTTCATGCAGTTGGAGCTCGGTAAGAAGATTTCTCCCCTTGAAATAAGAGTTTTTCAGCTTAACTATTTGTTTTCAGGTTTGAATGCGATTTGATGTGGAGGCATGGAACACGTAAAATAGTTCACGAGTTATTGGCAAGCACGTCTTTCCTTTTTTCCTTTCCTTGTTTTTTCCTGAGTGAGTGGGACATGTGTAAAACTGGACAACAAAATTAAATGTTTGTCAGTGACCTTGCGGACATGAGCTATGATGTGGGGATCCGGATCCTCTGCCCTAAGAGCAGAGGATCAACGGTGGGGATGATATTTTGAGGTGAGGGTTTTCCCCACTACTTGAGGGGGCCAGACATTTTGAGGGTGGGGATTTGCAGATCAGATCTGCTTTAAGAGCAGAGGATCCAGTTCCATGATGTGGAACATGCAAAACAGGATTGACGACTTTGGTGTGCAACATATAGAACTTGACACGAAGATCAAATGTTCGTGGGTGACCCCTTGAGGATTCGATTTGATGGATAGATGATTTTGGGCTTGTTCAGGTCAAATCATAGCTTAAGTTTCCCTTTTGTTGTCTTGGTTTTGATTTGTGTGCGTGATTATTAGAATTTCGCTTTTGAAGTTTGAACTTTTATTGCTTACTTAAACTGATAAATACAAGATACAGTAAAGGTTTAGATAAATTCCCCTTGATAATTATACTTCGTGAGGACCTTGTTTGACCTCTTAAGCTTGCATTAACATAGCTCGGAAGATTTTCTTGTTCATCTTACTTCATCAAGGATGAAAGGTCTGCTGGAATTTTCTATGCTTAGATGCTTGCCCATAAACTATTATTCATAGTCATCATTTCATCATAATATTTTCAATTCGGAGTACGCTTTTACTGGCTTCATAGTTTAGCACTTATCTATCGTTGTGATGACTTTATACTGTAATGTGCAGTCTCAAGAATGAACCAGGGCTATTTTAGTTTTTGCTGTTTTGTCTTATAGTTTTGTGTGCAGATATACGAGTTATCAAGAAAGCCAGTTGATTCGCTAATCATGTGTATGATTTTAAGTCATAATAGTTATTTTGTTTAATGGATGAGCAATTCAGCTTGTCTCGATACTTTCATAAGCCACGAAAACTGAATGATCCTCGGCTGGAACTTCGAAATGGTTGTACTTATTAGATATAATTGGCGAAACTTATATTTTGGTTCTCATTTGTTATATAAAAATTAAAGACTAATCTTTGGCCCCTTAACAAAAATATAATAGTTAAACTGCATGGTCACATAGTTTTGGAAGCATCTGCATGATTTGCATATCAACCTTGTGACAGATGGGTGGCTCTGAACGGCCCACGATAATCAAGAATAATCACATGGCCAAGAAAGAATGTTGTGGCCCAAATTTGGAGGTGGAGAAGCCTATCTACCCATGGAAGGAAAATCCTATACCGAGCCATAAAATTGAGCAAAATTCAGTCAATACAGGGGTAAGAAAATTGACAAGCATCAAATAAAGAGGAAATAATTGATGCATGATTCCCTAACCATATTCGCACAATATAAACAGAGTCCAAGGAAAATCAGGAGAGTGTTCAGCTCAAAAGAAGACGGTGGAATTGAGTCAAGTCGCCGTCGCCGTCGCCACATAGAGCACCCTGGATTGCGATCCTTGGAGGCGAGATAGGATGTGTCGGGCAAAGGCTTACCCGGAAACAGACGGGGTCTCAGCGGCTAGGTTGCGGGCAAGGTGCAAGCGGCGGTCCTCGGTCCGGTGATCTCGGCGGGGGAATACCAGCAAGCCACTCCCTCTCCTTCCCCTCTATTTTTCTTCTTCCCTGGCCTCCCTTTTTCTCTTTCCTTCCTCTATTTTTCTCCTCTTCTCCTGTTCGTCTATCACCTCCTTCACGTCGTCTTCGTGCGTCAGTCGCCGCTTCGCCCTCCCGAGAGTCAAGATTGTCTGGTCATTTTCCGACAAGAGCTGGAGATCCTGGAGCTCGGGAAACGTCGCGCGCGTGGGAAGAGTGCTGAACGCGTGGTGCTGGGAATGAGAAGCAGAAAATGGGAGGGGTTGGGCCGTGAAGAAGAAAAATGGGAGTGGGGAAAATGGGCCAATGGCTGGAGAGGGTGGGCTGAGCATAGTATAATTGGGCCGATGGAAATGAGGGAAGTTCGCACGGCTGTGGGCTCGGGAGAGGGGCTGGGCAACAAGCCCAGCCCCGGGGGGGGGGGGGGGGGGGGGCCGCGAGAAATTGGATGCGGGCCAGATGAAGATGACCTGATCTGAGGCTGTTTTTTTTATTGAATTTTAATTAACTAAGTAACTGATTAATTAAAAATTAATTAATTAATTTTCTTTTCTTTTCTTTTCATAAAGCAAAATAAAATTTAATTGTAATTAATAACAATCTTTTTTCAATCATTTTTTCTTTTTTTTCAAACAAAATAATAGTAATAAATCATAATTTACAATTAATAAAAATTATCTTAGAAATTAAGCAAAAAATGATTTACTGGACCAGAAAAGTTAGGTGTCAACAATGGTGATCTTCATTTTCTTCTCTTCTTAAATTGTTTAGCAATTGTACAAGCTTGCTGTGAGGAGGCTAATGATGTTGCCAAGAAGGACATGATGCATAGTGAAGAAGGATGTGAGAGCAAGATAAATAAAGAAACAAGAAAAAAACCAAAAGAAAAAAGTCCTTAGATTATCCAAGCTACAAATAAGATTTGGCAGGCTTATAAGTTGGCGCTATTACTTAAGACTAAGTTGGTCACTTTTGATTCTCTTTAGAGAAAACAATTACACTTTAAGTTCTTGTTTGAAACTTTCCATTTACTTTAGGGTATCAACATGTTCTAGACAATGTAATATTTGATTTTGACAATAATGTTGAAATAACGACTAGTTTAGGCTCGCAGGGCTTGGGAATGCTACTTCAATGCCCTTTATATTCAATTTATGTGGGCCAAGCCCCAAATGAAATATATCAACTAACTTAACAAGACGAGGACAATGATTCTTATCAAACTTTTAAGTATCCTTTGTTGAGGCCCATTCAAGGTGGGACATTGGGATGTTACTTGCCTTTGCTAAGAAACCGACGCCTTTGGCAACGATGAGAGAATATCACCAAAGCTATTGACTTGGTTGTTGACTTGATGGTCCTAATATCTCTTAACGAAAATTCTTTCCATTGACAAAGATGACATCAATCAGATCACGATGCAGCGAAGAAAAATCTAAGGCAACGTTTGTGGCCAGAACTAAGCACACGGGTTCCCTTGCCTGATCCGTTGTTACAATGAGAGCGACGAGAGTCGGTGAGGATTGTAGCTTTATGGATCGACTCAATGGCGCATTTGGCACAAGACGTTGTGACGTGATGGTGATAATCCTACACCTTTGGCGACCATGAGAGAATATCACCAAAGTTATTGATGTGGTTGTTGACTTGATGGTCTTAATATCTCTTATAGAAAATTCTTAGCCGTGCCTACTATGTCGGCTAAGATGACATCAATCAAATAATGACGCAGCGAAGAAAAATCTAAGACAACATGTGTGGCCAAAACTAATCACACGCGCTTCCCCGCTTGACCCATTGTTACAGTGAAATGCAGCGATTAGCAATGTCAATGGTGAAAAAAGTTAATAAACGAGCGACGATTGCCGATGAGGATTACAACTTTTATGGACTGACTCAATGGCGCATTTGGCACCATAAAGGGGATCTTCCTTGAATTTGGAAACAATACATTGGGATGTTACGTGCCTTTGCAAAGAAACCAACGCCTTTGGCAAGGATGAGAGAATATCACAAAAGTTATTGACTTGGTTGTTGACTTGATGGTCCTAATATCTCTTATAAAAAAATTCTTTGCCATGCGTATTGCGTCGACTAAGATGACATCAATCGGATCATGACGCTACGAAGAAAAATCTGAGACAGTGTGTGTGGCTAGAACTAAGCATGCAGGCTCCCCCGCCTGACCCATTGTTATAGTGAAATGCAGCGATTATCGGTGGCAACAAAAGTTAATAAATTAGCAATGAGTGTCGATAAGGATTGCAGCTTTATGGACTGTCTCAATGGCGCACTTGGCACTAGTCGTTGTGACATAATGATGATGTTCCTTGAATTTGGAAACCATACATTGGGATGTTACGTGCCTTTGCAAAGAAATCAATGCATTTAGTAATGATGAGAGAATATCACCAAAGTTATTGACTTGGTTATTGACTTGATGATCCTAATATCTCTTATAATTGACTTGGTTGTTGACTTGATGATCCTAATATCTCTTATAGAAAATTTTGTTGTGGTGCCTACTACATCGACCAAGATGACATCAATCGGATCAGAACACTGCAAAGAAAAATCTAAGACAACTTGTGTGGCCAAAACTAAGCATACGGGCTCCCCTGCTTAACTCGTTGTTTACAGTGAAATGTAGCGATTAGCGACGTCGGTGGCGGCAAAAATTAATAAACGAGCGACAAGTGCCGATGAGGATTGCAGCTTTATGGACTGACTCAATGACACATCTGACACAAGGTGTTATGACATGATGCGGTCTTCCATGAATTTGGAAACTATACATTGGGACGTTACATGCATTTGCAAAGAAACCAACGCTTTTGGCAAGAATGAGAGAATATCACCAAAGTGATTGACTTGATTGTTGACTTGATGGTCCTAATATCTCTTAAAGAAAATTCTTTGTCGTGCCTACTGCGTCAATTAAAATGACATCAATCAGATCACAATGCAGTGAAGAAAAATCTGAGACATTGTGTGTGGCCAAAACTAAGCACACGGGCTCCCCCGCCTGATCAGTTGTTACAATGAAATGCAATGATTAGCAACGTCAGTGGCGACAAAAGTCTATAAACAAGCGATGAGTGTCGATGAGGATTGCAGCTTTATGGACCGACTCAATGGCGTATTTGGCACGATACGTTGTGACATGATGGTGATCTTCCTTGAATTTGGAAATCCCCCCCCCCCCCCCCCTTATGACTTTGCTGACTCAAGGAAAAGATAAAATATTTTGGAACAAGGAAATATTTAGTTTTTTATTAGTTGGTCAAGCTCAAAAGAAGAGAGCAAGTACACATGTTTTTTACGTTAAAATTCGAATCCCCCCACCCCGGGGGGCATGCCTACAATATCTCTCTTCAATCAAATATATATTTCCTTGCTTGATCAAATCTGTTGAAGACATTAGAGCCCCATCCGAGATCTCCATTTGCCATGCGTGTACGTATCCAAAGAATCGTGCACCCATAAGTGAATTTGATCAGAAATTATCACCTCTGTTTTTAATGATGGTTGAATAAATGGACCCATGCAACACTCTTGCAACTGGACCGGCCTCAATTCTATTTATGTGGACCTGTTGCAATTAAATAAAAATGTTCCTTATATGCAAATACAAATCATATTAATGATATTCTAGTTGAGAGTTGCGATCGATTCTTAATATTTTATGCAATAAATGGCTAAATGAACCGTCATGTCAATAAGTTGTATTTGGTGACACCTCAACTGACTTAAGATTCTGACTAAATACTCGGACCATCTACTGTCACTCTTCTTGGACCCATACGGACTACAAATCCCAAGAGCTTGCTCTGTAAAGACAATGAATTATCTTTCAAAAGAGAGAGTGAGACACACCATCTATTTGAACTCCGAGTTTGCACATGCTCGAGGCAGGTTTATGTCACAAAGCCTTCAAGCAAAAGGAGACACTATTCCAGTAAATTGGAATTGTCCCTTTGAATAGAAATGTTAATACTTCCAAGAGTTGACTTCCTATTATAATGCTCCGAAATATCTGAAAGTTTAGAAATTATTCTCCATAGAAATTCTTTTAAATGGAATGAATATATCAAAACACGAATCTCTTGCAGGAGCTTGAATTTGATAGTACCCGTACCAACAAGTGATTTCCGATATCCTATATTTCACAATATCCTCGTACCAAAGAGTCAAGTGCAAGTCTTACCATTGATGAAATCAATGTAATCAAGTTGCAGGATCCGGATAACCTAACAACATGTCAGGTGACCGGATCTCGCTTGCGTTGAGGACCATCCGATTCCATTAAATAGAGGAGAGGTTTTTTTTTTTTTGAAAAAAAAAAATCAGGGCACCCCTGTCCTGGAAAGGACCAGGGCAAGAGACCCAGACACCAGTTGCAGGTTGGTTAGCATTTATTCGATCCAAGTGTGGTGGGCTCGTCTTCACTGCTCCTGATAACGAAAGCTCTCATGCCGCTGTCTTTGTCACTTCCAAGAAAGAAGCATACAGATGAAAACTTATGTTTCAACTGGGACTCAAAGTAGATGCGAAGGTCTCGCAGTTATCTGCTATGCGAGTGGACAGAATATGCAATAGAAGTCACTCTTGAAATGGCACCGGATTTTAATTTTCTCAAACCAGAGAAGACAAAACTATCGGGAGCTGTCATCGACAACAAGCATTGGGTGATTAGAGTGTGAACCGAAATTGACTTGGTCTTAGATGGCGTAAAGACACCACTTCATCTTACTACAAATACCTCGGCTGCTTGCATTGCCATTGAAACAAGAAAAGCCCCCTCCTCATAGCTTAAAACATCCGGTCCAATGGCCGCTTCATCTCAAAAACAACTCGCAATGTTCGTTCTAGTTTATGTCCTTCTCATGCTTGTTATGCAAGAAGCGTCTCGTCCTGCTTCATCCAAAAGCTCTCCTCTACTGGCGTTCGCTCTTTCAGGTAATCAAACAAGAGATGTGGAAGTGGAGGCACTCCTAAAATGGAAATCTAAGCTCTACAGCGAGAGCCACTCTACCTTGTCTTCGTGGAATGGAAGCGACCCTTGTTCTTGGCGCGGACTCAGTTGCGATGCTCTTGGGAGCATCATCAGTTTGAACCTCTCAAGCTCCGCCATCCGAGGTACACTTCACGATCTCGATTTCTCTTCATTGCCCAACTTGGTCACCCTTAAACTAGCCAACAACTTGCTCTTTGGGAACATCCCCTCGAGCCTCGGGAATCTTTCCAAGCTTGCTTACCTAGACTTGTCTCAAAACTACCTTTCTGGACACGTTCCAACTCAACTTGGGTTGTTGCTGTCTCTAAAAGTTCTGGAATTGTCATTGAACAACATCACGGGTCCAGTCCCTAGCTCTATAGGAAGCTTGAGTAACTTGACTGGCCTATACCTTCAGAACAATAAGATCTCCGGGTTCATCCCATCTTCAGTGGGGAACTTAAACATCTTAGACAATCTTTATCTTTTTAACAATAAGCTTTCTGGTCCTATTCCTCCGGAAATTGGAAACCTTAGATCTCTCTCTCAACTCGATCTCTCTAATAACACCCTCACGGGATCTATTCCGAAAACGATAGGGAACTTAAGTAGCTTAGACATTCTTTATATTTTTGACAATAAGCTTTCTGGTCCTATTCCTCCGGAAATTGGAAACCTTAGATCTCTCTCTCAACTCGATCTCTCTGATAACACCCTCACGGGATCTATTCCGAAAACGATAGGGAACTTAAGCAGCTTAGACATTCTTTATATTTTTGACAATAAGCTTTCCGGTCCTATTCCTCCGGAAATTGGAAACCTTAGATCTCTCTCTCAACTCAATCTCTCTAAAAACAATCTCACAGGATCTATTCCGGAAACGATAGGGAAGTTGGGCAAATTGACCTTATTGTCTCTCTTTGATAACAACATAACCGGCCCTATACCTTCTAGTATCGGCAACTTAAGCAGGCTCCGTGAGTTGGTTTTGTACCAAAACAAGTTGTCTGGCTCAATTCCCGGAGAGATAGGAAGACTGGGACTCCTTGTTGACCTCTCTCTATTTGACAATAGCCTCGAAGGATCTCTTCCCATTGAGATCAACAATCTCACATCCCTCACAAACCTACGTCTGACCAATAACCAGTTTGTGGGCCAACTGCCCCCGGATATATGCAAAGGTCAGGTTCTTATAAACTTCACTGCTTCAGACAATCACTTCACGGGACCAATACCGCGAAGCCTGAAAAATTGTACGAGTTTGTATAGAGTTAGACTCCGAAATAACCAGCTAAAAGATGACATTACTGATACTCTCGGCACATACCGACACTTGTATTACCTTGACTTGAGCAACAACGAACTCTACGGAGAGCTTCCACCGAGATTGGGGGAATGGAGCAATCTCAAGTGCTTAAAATTCTCCCATAATAAATTATCGGGCATGATACCGCCTGATCTGGGAAAAATGACTCAATTGCATGTACTCGACCTATCATCCAATAATATTGTCGGGGAAATTCCAAAAGAACTTGGAAAATTGAAGTCTCTGCTAGAGCTTTGGCTGGAAGACAACCATCTCACCGGCTATATTCCTTGCCAAATTGGAGAATTGTCTGACCTAAATCGAATCAGTGCTGCGGGAAACAAGCTAAGTGGCTCAATCCCCAGAGAAATTGGGGAGTGCTTGAAACTTTGGGATGTAGATTTAAGCAGAAATAATCTCGAGCAGAGCATTCCAATTGAGATTGGCAACCTGTGCTTTCTTCAAAGTCTCGATCTAAGTCGAAATTTACTTATTGGAGATATACCTCCACGACTTGGAACATTGCGCAGTTTGGAAACACTCAATCTTTCACACAATCAATTGTCGGGTTCAATTTCACCAACGTTGGATGCTATGACAAGCCTCATATCTGTTGATGTATCTTATAATGAGCTAGAGGGTCCTTTACCAAACATTCCAGCCCTTCGCAATGCTACAGTTGCTGCTGTAAGAGACAATAAAGGCTTGTGCGGAAATATTACTGGTCTTACGCATTGTCCAGGGCCGGCGACAAAAGGGAAAGACGGAGGCAAAGATTTGCTGCTCATTTCACTCCCTTCTTCTGTTGGCCTACTTGCTTTGTTTCTTGCCATGGGAGTTTCATGCATTGTATACCGAAGAACGAGGCAAGGAGAGACTGACTTGATAGAAGTGAGCAGGAAAAGTATGTTGGAAATATGGAGCTATGATGGAAGAATGGTGTACAAGAACATTATTGAAGCCACCGAGGAATTCGACGCGAAACATTGCATTGCCATGGGAGGACAAGGGAGCATTTATAAGGCCATGTTGCAAACGAGCGAGATTGTTGCTGTTAAAAGACTGAACGAAGCACGAGATGTTGAAATGGCAAGTCGAAAAGCATTTGAAAGGGAGATTCATGCTTTGATGGAAGCCCGACACCAAAATATCGTCAAGCTGCACGGCTTTTGTTCGAGCCCTCGCCATTCATTTTTGGTTTATGAGTTTCTTGAATCAGGCAGCTTGGGGGATATTTTGAAGAGTGAACAGAGGATAAGAACATTCAACTGGAACAAGAGAGTGAATGTAGTTAAAGGTGTGGCTAATGCTTTGTCCTACATGCACCATGAATGCTACCCTCCGATTATTCATCGAGACATTTCAAGCAAGAATATTTTACTCAATGAAGAATACGAAGCTCACGTCTCAGACTTTGGCGTGGCTAAGGTTCTAAAACCTGATTCGTCGAACTGGACTTCATTTGCAGGCACGTTTGGATATGCAGCTCCAGGTTTAATTCTTTTCATGAAATTATACGTTTTTTCATTCACATCTATCCGATGTTTCCCACATTCCACTAATCTTAATTAAAACATATATGAATAATTTGGCTCCTTTTGTTTAATAGATACTTGACATAAAACTCAACGTTCTTCACATGTTTTGCTTTGAGCAGAGTTATTGAAGTATAAGTTATATTAACCGACAAAACGAAATATTGTTGTTAGTAAATGAAAATTATCCAATCACATTGGAATCTAAAAAATGTGCATTGTGATTAGTAACGTTAGCTATCAAAAAGAGTTGAGGAGAGTTGCTACTTTTATGAAATTGCATTCCCGAAAATTTGGAGATTTTCCAAATTACTTTATCTTGACAAATTTACCTCGTGTTCTATTTGCTCAAGACAATAATATTCAATAACAAAGAGAAGATTCAAATGGTTAAGAGTCCTACAAACAAGTCCTCTTCTGAGGTAATTAAGAGTCCTACAAACAAGTCCTCTTCTGAGGTAATTAAGAGTCCTACAAACAAGTCCTCTTCTGAGATAAGGATAAAATATGATGCAAGATTAGTCGGATAAGCATTACTTCATATTGTTTCTGTTTGACATTTAAGGCTCGGTCCAAATACAAGGTTTCTTCAAAATGGTTTCACTTACCTAAATTTGCACCTTGAAGACTAAAAGAACAATATGGGAGACGTTGATAAGATCAAGTGAGAACACAAGTTGTCTCTCTCTATTTGCAGAACTTGCCTATACAAGGGAAGTGACCGAGAAATGCGATGTCTACAGTTTCGGAGTTGTGACAATGGAAGTGATAATGGGAAGACATCCAGGCGATCTTGCATCATCTCTCTTGTCCACCTCTCTACCATCATCAAGCGATTCGACGATCCCACATTGCTCCATGAAAGAAGTTTTGGATCGAAGGATTCCATACCCCGAGGCTGCAAGTTTGCGAGGGGAAGTGGCTCTCATGATCAAGATCGCATTTTCATGCTTATGTCCCAAACCGAAGCATCGGCCAAGCATGCATCAAGTTTCTCAGGGGCTATTGGCACATCGTTCGTGCATGTTTAATCTATTGGAGAACATAAAATTGGAATATTGAGGTAACATTAGAGGCTTCACTTGTTGAGCAGTTCTTGTCATATTAGGACATTTGCTAATAAAATTAGTGTAATATTATTTGGATATGATTGCAAAGTAGTTTTCATTAAATATTAGTGAAAACTTGTCAATTTTTCTTAATTTCAAACTTTTTGGATATCATATTATATGGTTTCTATCTTTCTCTTTTAAATTGCAATAATATGTAAGTCATGTTCTCGTATTGCCATTGGAATCACCACCTCTAGTCTTGCCAATACTAGCAACTACAAGCTATTAGGAGGATTCTATTCACGAATCACTAAACGCTTGTATGTCCTCCTAGTGACATTAGTATTTGTGTGATTCTCTTGGCGACAAAAAGTTCATAGTTTCCAGTTTCTAGAAATTTGTGATTGACAATCCCATAACTGAAACTTACCCCCCAAAAAAATTCTTATAATAAACTCATTACATGTATATCAATTCAATCATAAATCTTTCAATTGGACCAATTTAACATTAATATATATTTTTAATCTTTGTATCAATTCAATCCTTTTAGTCAATTTAGGTTGAAAATTGTTAAAGTAGACACTAGTCATCCTACATAGCACGATTAGCACTAACATTGACATTTTTTTATATTTTATTATTTTATTTAAAATATGCATAAGTTTTACAATTTTTGTCCTCCGCATTCTTATTCTCAACTAAAACCATGCAGCATTCCCAAGATGAGATGTGGAATTTGGCTACCATGTGCCTAATTCTTGATAAAATTAGATAGAGCTTGTACAAATACTTCACCATGGTCTTAATGTCGAAAAAAGTTTATGGTCTTCCTATCTGAGTCCATTAGCTCCAGTCCAATCAAAATGCAATTTATATGAGCTTAGTGCTATTAAATGAAAAATGCTCCTAATTAACAATATTTTCATTTATATATCAGGTCCATCCCTAAGTTTTGGGTCTTCCTATCCTTAATAACCATCAGGAAAAAAATATAATTTACCAAAAAAAAATAACCATCAGGAAAAATATAATAAATTTCAGAATTGAATAATAAAAATAATAAACGCAACTCAGTCATGAACAGTTAGACTGTTTCAAATAGGATACATATATTATTTTATAATTATAGATTCTAACTTTACTAAATAAAAAATAATAAACACTGTGTAGTGCCAATTATGATCTAGACAAGCTTCGAAATACTCGGAAAACATCAAGAAGAAAATCAACGATAGTCATTTAGCCACACCCATTAGGAAGCACAAATGATCAACGATCTAGATGAGCTTCGACATACTTGTAAGCATCGAGAAAGAAAAAAATCAAGTCATTGTGCAATACTTCATTGGAAAGTGGGATCAATTAAAGCAGTTCGGACTTTTCTTGTGCGCACAGGTAAAGGAACAGCTCCTTTCGATAATGCTCTTGACTTCCACATCCAATAGCAGAATTAGCAGGACGTCCAGATCCTTAATGATGAATTCTTTATTTAATTTATGCTTGTATTCGTATGAATTTCTTGAGCAACTTGGAATATGGTCGTCCATGCGTGTGTAATCAAGCTTTATTACCATGATTTAATCAATGAAGACAAAGGATCCATAGGTGCAAAACGAATGTCGATGGGAAAAGACCCAGAACCCGACAAAAGGAAATAAAAACTGAGTAAACTGTTCAAAACAAGCTTTGGACTCTTGCTGGAGACGATATACATGATAGGAGCCATTCTAGTTTGCATAAATTAAATTGACGGTTAGGGTCGTGTCCCTTCTGCTTTAATCTTTCTCCAGGGGTGGCAATAAGTGAGATATTTTATGTATATACATATTGGTCCGTTTCTAAAGAGTTTAAGCTTTTGAGACAAAATAAATTTGTCTATCCCGATATCACAGGGAAGATCACGGTTGTGGACTTTGACATTCTCTATTTTGTCTCTTACTTTTTTATGTTTTGCTTGATTTCTTACCTATCTTTATCTGTTTGTGGCATGTAAATCCACCTCTCGTGTTTTCCAAGTGATGCCCTACTTACACGCAAAGTAGATTGCTAATCGAGGTGCCATGTACTATTAGAAAATTATCTAATAGCTTTAAATTTTTTTTTAGAAAAAGGATATTTATCTCATGTTGGTAAGACTCATGGAGCGAATATCAGAACAAAAAGGAAAAAAGAAAAAAAAAAAGAGAAAAAACTAATAGTGGAAGTCCTCCATTGACGTCGAGCGTCCATCCGCGTTGGGAAAGCAGGTCTTTGCATAGCATTTGAAGGGAGTGATTTTGGGAGGGTGACAAGGCTATGATGGGTCAAAATTTAGGTTCATCTGCAAAGGAATACAGAAAGTTAGAATGAGCCAAGCCTTGCTTTTTGGATTTAAAGAGAAGCATGTACCACGTAAAAGTTAAAAAACAATGGATAGCTCCTCTTTCTCTCGCACCTTTTTCCAACCTCCCCCCGCAGTTTGTGACGTGTCTGAAGGACATTTACGATCCTCCATCGCGGTGCTGAATGAAAAGAACGTAAGGAATCTACATTTACGAATCCTCCTCGCCAGATGTCGACGTGTTCCACGTCCACCGAAAGAGACAAGATTGTGCAGGAATTTTCTATTTCGGACCACACTGGAAAGAGAGACTTTGAGATGACATCTGCCAATTTCACTTTGAATGGAATTTAGCGTTGAAAAACACTTCAGCCATTGCAAATTTCATATACATATTTTTTAAATTATGGTGTGTTTATTAAAGATTGGCTCTTCCGATACAGTAATAATTGAAATTCAGGCTCAACCATGTAAATTGTCGGTGTTTTTTATATTTCATTATCCATCTCTCTGATAATTTCTTCTTTTTTCCGTTAAACTTGAATTGCAACATCTCTTAAATTTCATTTTATTTTGCAAGACGAGTTGCATAGACCAGTATTTTTCTTAGTTGATGAATTCATTAACACCACAAAAGCGAGAGGGAAGGAAGACCAATTTTTCTAAGGTAGAGATTATTGTTGATGCAAAAGCCAACAATAACTTTTGAGTAATTTAAGAAACGACAGCTAGACATTCGGAGAGCATTTTGAGTAATTTAAGAAACGAGAGCTAGACATTCGGAGACCATGACAAAAGTCGAGCGTCTGCTTCCACAATTTCACACTTTATCTTTCAATACTTTGAGTGTATCATTTACTTTATTTTTTTTTATGACCGATGACTTCATCTCGGGCCCCTCATGCCTAGACAGCATTGAAAGGTCAAACCCCTATACCTGGAAGGGGACTAACACAGGACCCAACTTTAAGTGTTTTAATTTCTCATTGTCTTTCGGTAAATTGAGTTTTAATTTCTTTTCTAGATTAGTGTAGCCTTAACTTTGATTTGCATGAAAATGACCTTACAAAAGCAATCGCATGGACACTTCGTAACTTTGAATGACCTTTTAGGGGGATGAGAATATTGCAAGTGTCATAACTTATCTATGTCGCTCACTTTAGTATTAAAACTTTCATTCGGATTACTTCAATATCACTTTTTTCTAAAAAAAATAATCATTTTAGTGCCAACTCCGATCTTACTTGCCACGTGACTCACCGAAAGTGCCAAATAAGCATTTTATATAATAAAAAATTCAAATTCCAAAACGTTAAAAAAAGGTTTAATTTAAAAACATTGCCACCCTTACTAGCGAGGGTGGGGGCCTTTGACATTTTTTTAACTAATTTTTAATATTTTAATAAACTAAAAATTTATATCACATAAAAATAAATTAAAAAGTCATGTGGAAATTTTTAAATAAAAAATGCCACGTGTGATATACTTTTATTTTAAAATGCCACATGGAGGAATAGATTTTAATTTTTTTATCATTTTAAATGCTGACTTGGTACTTTCAATGAGTCACGTCAAGTTTTGGTCGGAATTAGCACTTAAGTTATCGTTTTTTTTTTAATTTGGCACTTAAGTGATCCGACGAAAAGTTTTGATACTAAAGTGAGCGTTGTACACAAGTTATAACACTTGTAGTGTCATTTCTCCCCTTTTAGGACCTTAAATGATGAGCAATAGTGCATGATCACTTTAAATTAAACAACATAATGGCACTAATGGAAATGTTAGCATCAACAATTCCCCATACCCTAGAATCTTTGGTTTTGTAGGAATCAAGATGATGCTCCCACCTCTTAATTGATTTTTGACCGGCCCAAATAGACTAGTGGCAACTCTGAGAAATATCTAGGTTGCTAAACGATACATTCAAGCTGTCTTTTAGGGACATCAACTCAGATCCTATTACAAGCGATACCTCTAAAGTTATCATCTCCCTAGGAGATTTGAGTAGGTTGCAACAAGGCTTCAGGTCAAACTTGATCACACCGTGAAATCCTAAGTAAGGTGTAAGTTGTCTACATTTCTTTTGCCTGATATATATATGGTCAAGATCCTCTCTACGTTCTTGCTCATACTGGAGAAGATGAATTATTACAACAAATGAAGAGGGAAATGAATCAAAAGATCGAAGAAGGCAATTGACTCACGTTTTTCTGTTAGACTTTCTAAAGTAATATTGGGACACATTATCTCTAATTTATTTCATGAATGTTGTCTCTTTCCATCTATTAATTTAAACTTCAGGTTTAGACTTTTTAATAAATAATGAAATGACAGTGACCTATATGATAAGGTAAGATTTTCCTACTACTAAATATAACACCTCAAACAAAATGTTTTGTCTTGATGATGGCTTCCATATATATAATATAAGTGTAGCGAGAAAATATTGCTCGAGAGAAAACAAACCAAAAATAGGACTTAGTTGGATGTTTGTTGGATTTGGACTTTTTTTTTTTTTGGCAACGAATTCATATATAGCTGATGCAGGTTGAGATTGTACTTCAAACATATTAAGTCCTTGCACGGAAGGAGACTAAGAAGTCTATGCAAATAGAAGGCCCCTATTGTCAGAGGTAATGGCGTACAAATTGGGATAGATCGTCGGTTCATTTGTTAAAGTCATCTAATGACACCGACGGGGACGGTCGTCTGAAAGAATGAAGCTTGCTAGAGTAATAGAAAAAGATTGTAAATTAAAATGAATTAGTTTATTCAACTCTAAAATACTTCTTTCTTTTTCTTCTTCTTTGTTGTCTAGAAAAGGAATTCGGAATGTGATTATATTAGCATTGATTGTTGGGAGACGGAGGTGAAAATCCATGCGAGCAATTTGGCCATCTTCTTATTTTTCTTATTATTATTGTTTTCCCTAACTATTGACATATTGGTGCTGACAATCAAGAAGCTTCTTCACATGAAATATGTTGCGTTCAAATTACTCTGCAGGTCAAATTACTTAGCTCGAGTGCGTTTTGCTCACATGCAAATGGAACTCATAATCTTATGAAGAAAAATGATCGATGCACCTATTGGCCAACCACCTTCATGGTTCGTCAAGAAGAACACTATAGAGTACTAAAGAAGGTAAAAATATCTATTGAGTTCTACAAAAGTATTCTTAAGCTATAAGTAAGACTCCACCATTGCTCTATATATTGCCTATTGACTGATGATTCATTGCATTTAAGCACTCCATGGCATGATTAATAGTAGTTCATCATCCAAATCCTTTTTCTAGAAGCAATAGAAGAGGGGTCCATTATTGAAATTATCAAATTTTTGGGTCTCACGATAAGTCTTGTGGAATTCATCAAGGCCTCCAACTCGAGAAGTACCTACGTCCACAGAACGTGAGTTATGGGGTCCGGATTTTGATCCGGCCAAGTAATTGGAAAGGAGAGTGTAGACGAAGAATTATTAAAAATATAAATTAACTTGGTCATTGGCCAAAAGTCAATATGTGATGGTGTAACTGTTACTGGTGGTTATCTGTCATGACAAGTAGTCATTTCATTACATGCCATGTCAAACTGTCCTCTGTGGCTGTCTCTTGACTCGAGTAGTTCCACTGTCGTTTCTTCCAAGAGGATAGCTTTTAAGTGGAGGTCCTTTAAGTGAACCCCCTTGTCGGATAAATCCGACTGTAGTAATCACTGGCAGGTCGTCTCTCTTTAGCCATGCCCATCATGAGGCACGCGTGGTCAACAATTCATATGTGCTTGGCGTACCGTGCAAGGCGTCGGGAGGATAAGATCAAGCCATCGTGGAATCCTCCATGAAAAGGTGAAGACCAATGAAAGCATAAAGGATTTTTCTTGTAGAATAGACTGGTCCCAATGCTGAACTCTCCATCGAGAGGGAACTCATATTCAAAGGAATTTATCGAGCAATTTCGAATTCATGAATATACGGTAGTGTCGACCTTGCATGCAATAAAGCTACATTACAACGAATCGACGAATGAAAACAAGGACTTAGAAGTAGCAAAACAAATGTAAATGCCAAAAGACCCAAAAGTCGGGAGAAAAAAACAGTGAAAAAGGTAAAATTAATCAAAACGAATCTTTTGATGCATGCTTGAGGAAAACTTTTCGCAATAAAAAATATTGTGCGATAAATTATATATATGTTTTTTTGTGAATCTATTTATATGTTTATATCGTCTTTGAGATAAGTAATCTAACGTGATATCACGATAAAAGTGTGGATTGGAAACAAGGTTGTAGATTTGGAAACTCCTTACTATAGCTCTTATATTTTTCTATTTTGCTCTCTTTTAACCGGTCATTATCTACCCACCTATCGTGTTTTACACGTAACGCACGACTTGCATGTGGACCAAGATATATGGGAGTTGGCGTTAAGTCCTCCCTTGACGTCAACCGTCAGTCAATCATTGGTAATCTGTCCAAGCCTCTTCAACGCCGTGTTTCATTGCCGTGTTTTATGAGTAAAGGGAAAAGACTCTTCATCAAAGCTCACATGCCTACTGAGGAAGACTCGCCCATCCGATGGCACAAGACACCTATAGCCTTTGTACTGTTCACTATATCCAAGGAACACACAGGTTAGTGACTGATGATCAAATTTATGTTTAGCATAGGGTCTTAAACAAGGAAAACAAGCGCAACCAAAGACTCTGAGGAAATCATATCTCGGTGGCTTACCATACAGTATAGTATAGGGACTAGCAGACTGTAAAGATTATGTGGGAAGGAGATTAATAACAAAATTGGCGGTCATGAAGGAATCAACCCAGTACATTAGTGGCATGCATGCATGATAAAGCATGGATAGGCCAAGTTCAACAATGTGCCTATGTTTCCTTTCTGCTTTCCCATTCTGCTCAGGGGTATATGGACAGGACATATAGTGCACAATTCCACATTCTCGCAAGTGTTTGTGAAGTCGTAAGTCAGTAAACTCTCCTCCTCCATCTATTTGAAAAACCTTGATCTTCCTATCAAATTGGTTCTCAACATATTTCTGAAAAAGATAGGAATATAGCAAGAAAGTCGGACTTGAGCCTCATTGGATATAACCAACTAAAAGGAGTATAGTCATCCACAAACACAACATAGTACTTAAAACCCTGAACAGAGGTGACTGGAGCTGGACCCCAGACGTCACAATGTACTTTCTCCAAATGAAAGAGAGTGGTAGTGTCTGAGAACGAGAAAGGCAGCTTAGTAGCCTTAACAATTTGACAACTTCTACACACATGTGGTGCTTGTTTGGACCATTGAATAAGTTTCTGACTTTGTAAAGTATTTAAAACACTGTGATTGGTATGAGCCAGCCTTTGGTGCCAAATAGATACATCAACAGCCTTATGTCTTTTGGTGAACAGAGCTTTCGCCACTGGCTGCTCCACTCTGTATAGACCTCCTACTTTCTTCCCAAGATGGACAATTGAGTTGGTTTGATGATCATTGACAGAAACACCATACTTGTCAAAGATAAATGAACATGGATAGTCATCAGTCAATTTGGAAACCGAGAGCAGATTTTTCTTTATGTTTGGAACAACCAATATATCTTTCAATGGTAATTGACCAAGAGAAGTATGCAACAAAGAATCACCCATGTGAGTTATAGAGAGATGAGAACCATCACCAATCATGACACTATATCGACCATTATAAGTGGAAAAGGTATGAAAAATACCAGCATTGGCAGTAATGTGTGATGTGGCCCCTGTGTCTGGGTACCATGCACCACCCAATGGATCCTCAATATGCATTGCAGCCAGTGCCTGTGGTATATCTTCAGACTAGTAAGAATTATCAAACCTATATCAGCACCGTAAGGCATCACGACCAGGCCTTTTACAAATTTGACAAGTCACTTTGACACCTTCACCTATTCTTTCTTGTGAAGGAAGTGACCTATTCTCATAAACAGGATATGTTCTGACATTCATATAACGTGGAGAAGAGTTGGCATAAGGTCTAAACCCTTGATTTGAGCTAGATACACCCTAAAGAAGAGTTGGTTGTACCTCTCTATTCTGATTGTAAGGTCTAAAAATCTGACCTCTGCCTTGATAACCACCTCCTCTATTAAAACCATGATTTCGACCAAAAACTCGACCACCACCACCTCCTCCTCTATAGGCATGAGTATTTGCCTTTTGACTCATAAAAACATAATCTTGTGACTTGAACACATCACCGTAAGATGAGGAGATGCCATAGTCTCTAGTTGAACTTATTTCACTTGCTTTTTTTCCATAGTATACCATATTCTGATTGATGTGAGATGAAGAATAATTCTGCAGCCTTGCCTCAAAACGTTCAAGCTGCGAGATCACGTCATCATACCCAGGTGGTGGTTTTATACAATATATTGTAGTTCGAAACGTCTCATATTCAGGACCCAAGCCTTCTAAGACTCCAAACACTTTTGTAATTTCATCAACAGATTTGCCTATAGCATTGAGCTGATCACAAATCAGCTTAAATTCACGAAGATAGTCGAATAAAGACCTATCTCTCTTTCTACATGCTTGGAGTTTACCTCTCAATTCAAACTCCCTGGCCACAGACCCTTGGCTAAAACGATTACACAAGATTTTCCATACCTCATAAGTTGTGTCAAAGCCAATAATCAAACCGAGGATGCCTTTAGACACTGAACCACGTATCCAGGAAGTTATCAACTGATCTATGCGCATCCAGTCAATGTAATCTTCATTACGAACTTCAACATCGCCTCCTTCAACTTCAACTCGAACAGTTTTTAGTGGAGAAGACGTCTCTCCAGTGATAAAACCGATCAACTCCTGGCTTCACAAAAACCCCTGAAACTGAGCTTGCCATAGAAGAAAATTATCCTCTGCTAGCTTAATAGTGATGAAATTCTCGATGTTAACATGAATGGGAAATGGATACTTTGGTGTTTGTGTTGTCATTGTTTATTCGAAGGCTTTCAAAGATAATGGCTCTGATACCATGAAGAAAACAAAGAAATGGAAGAAGATGAGGTTGAAGAACAGAGATGATTCAAGTTTGATGATTGAAGACGTTCATCCGAAGCCCTTGTTTATTTCATCTCATAGCTTGTACATATACTTGATGATCAAACGCTCATCACAATCGGTTATTATAACAAATTTCATAACTGTTTTTCTAGCTCAACAGAAATGCCAGCTAAGGAATACAATGTACATGACTCTGCTTCTATGCTTTCCTTTGTATACTTCACTCACATTGCTCCTCATCATTACGTAGCTCCACTGTCAGCATAGGCCTGATAGCGTTAACAGGACGCTCCTCCAAAGTCACCGTCACTTCTGGCGGGATGTTAAGAGGGGAAAGACCCCGAAGAAGGCAATTGACTCACCCGTTAATACTTTTTAATGTAATATTGGAGTCATATTTATCTTCAAGTTATTTCATGAGCATTATCTCTTTTTATCTATTAATTTAAATTTTTGGAATTTTTAAATAAATAGATGAAATGGCAGTCACTTTATGGTTAGGCAAGATTTACCTAATGCTAAATATATCACATCATGCAAAAATGTTTTTGTCTTGATGATGGCTTCCATATGTATATATATAGAGAGAAAATATAGCTCGAGAGAAAACAAATCGAATTCATATTTAGCTAATGCGGGTTGAGATTGTACTTCAGAAATGTTAAGTCCTTGCTCTGAAGGATTAAGAAGTCTATGCAAATAGAAGGCCCCCCATGTCAGATGTATGTTGTACAAGTCGAGATAGATCGCCGGTTCATTTGTCGAAGTCATCTAATGACAGTGACGGTGACAGTCGTCGGAAAGAAGGAAGCTTGCTAGAGTAATAAAAAGCGAAGAAAAGATTAGAAATTAAAATGGATTAAGTTATTCAATTCTAAAAGACTTCTTCCTTCCTCCTTTTTTTTTTCTTTTTGAGAAATAAAGGCATTCGAAATGTCATTTTATTAGCATAGCTTGTCGGGGGAAGGAGGTGTAAATCCACACAAGTAATTTGGCCATCTTCTTAATTTTTTATTGTTAATTTATTCCTCTTATCAGTCGTGTTATTATTGTTGTTGTTGTTGTTTTCCCTAACTATTGAATATTAGTGCTGACAGTCAAGAAGCTTCTCTACATGAAATATGTTACAGCCAAATTACTCAGCTCGAACCATTCGGTGTTTTGTTCACACGCAAATGGAACTCAAGACCTCATGAAAGAAAAATGACTGATTTACTAACCGCCTTCATGATTCATCATCAAGAAGAACAATATAAAGTATTAAAAAAGGTAAAAATATATTGAGTGCTACAAAAGTACTCATAATCTATAAGTACAACTCCGCCATTGCTCTATACTTTGCCTATTGATTGATGATCCATTGCAGTTAAGTACTCCATGGCACAATTAATGGTAGTTCATCGCTCAAATCCTTTTCTGGAAGCAATAGAAGACAATAAGGAAAACAGAATAGGAAAATCAAAAGGATCAACAGATTTGTCAAATCGTTTTATTGGCACGATTACATAAAATAAGAAAGAAAATCCTCTCCTTTTCCTAGGGGATAATTTCGTTTGTATATAAAGAAAAGGCTCTTAGCCATTCATGAGGGTGGGGACAATTGAAAAAAAAAATCGGAGAGAGAGAGAGAGAGACGTGCAGTCATTAGAGAGAAAAGAGAGCACCACTGCTAAAGAAAAAGAAAAGAGCTCGTTTGTAGGGGTGGCAAAATGGGTCAAAGACCCATATTTTAACCCATATTTGATAATATGAGTTATAAATGGATTATCTTAAAATGATAAATGAGTCATAAGTGGGTCACTTACCAACCTCATGGGTCATAAACGGGTCATAAATGGGTTACCTAATTAATTTTAAGTATTATTAACAAATAATTTTAAATATTATTAACAATTCATTTTTAGACTACAAAAATTCTGTTATTCTAATTATTTTATTTTTTAAAAACAAAAAATTGATTATTTTATTTTCCCTTATTTTTCCTACTTTTTTTCTTTCTTTCTTTTTTTCTCATTCTTTCCTCTTTCTTAGTTGGTCGTTGGCCAAGAAGCGAGCGATGAGCTCACTAGACTCCGGAGACTAGAAAAGGAAAAACGAAAAAAGCAATTTAAAAAAATTATCAAATAACCGTATTTCATAAAATTATTTTAACAATACATTTAAAAAAATCGCCAAACAAAAATTTCTGAACTTGGTTAAATATTGAAGTGTTTATCAATATGGGTTGGGTCGGGTATAGGCCGGGTATGAGTCGAGTCGGGTATGGGTCACCATATTTACACTACATGAATATAGGTCAAAACAGGTTAAATGGGTCAAATATGGGTCGACCCATATTCGACCCGACCCAAACCCGATCCGACCCGACCCACCCATTTGACGCCCCTGCTCGTTTGGGAGGTTTTCGCTACAAGTATGGTCTTCATTGCTCAGGACTCCAATCAACAAGCACTGTCACGCGAGATTTGGATCCCCTACCTGGGTACTTTTTTGGGCAAGGTGATCTGAGCCTGGTACCCGTCCGATTCAAGATCTGATGGTTGAGAAATGTCCCAAAAAAAAAACCTTTCCTCCCTATTTAAGTGATGCCCACCCCTTTCCCTCTTAAAATTCCCTACCCCTGATCTCGGGGCAGGGGATGCTGCCATCTATGAACATTTCCTTTCACCACTATCTCCTAGTGAAACTCAAAGTATTTTCAAGAAAATAGTCTTTCTAGGTTGAGGAATGAAGGCAAAGCAGGGACTACACAGAAGAAGACAAAAGAAGAGGGTAGAGGAAAAAAAAAAATAAGGGAAGATGAGTTTTCCTTCCCCTTCTTTGAGACTCATCCCGACTCAAACCAATAGCAAGCAAAACAAGCAATTCAAGAAATCCCAAAAATAAAGGTTTTAGAAAATGCAATATGCTCCGAATACATATCATCACATCCTATACAAGGGCTAGGAATTCCACTTACTTGGCTAAAGAATCAGAATTGAGAAAAAGAAGAAGCAGAAGAAATGACAAAGCTGCTGGTCGTTGTTTCCAGCGAACGTCAAACGTCGGTAGCAGCAACTTGGGCAGAAATGGCAGCAACAGCAGCCTCCAAAGTGGCAACGGCTTGGCTCCGGTGAGGTGGGTCGATGGTGGAGTTGCCGGTTATAGGAAATGGAGGTGTAGGTGGCGGTGAAGGGTGAAGCAATCGGTGTGGAGAAAGGGAAGAAACCGAAGAAGCTAGAGGAGGAGAGAGCCAAAGAAAGGAGGAAGTAAGGGGTGAAAAAATGTGAGCAAGAGCAACTATTTATAGTCTTAAGATGGGAGGGTTGTTCCAAGATCAAATCTTGGAGAATCCATGTCCTAAATGTCAAGATTTTCCCTAAAAATCTTCATAGAATTTCACAGGTCACTATTGAGATTTTGTAGGATTTGACTTAGATTGGCATATCTTCTAGGTTTCTAGCCCCTCATCTCTCTCTCCCCCTCTCTCTCCCTCCTTGGCCGATGTCCACTTCTCATGCCCATCTAGATTTGGTCACTTCTAGCTCTTCCTAACCTAGTCCTAGCTCAATCATCTCTTGTCAATCTAGCCTTTCCTCTCTCTTTTCTTTTCTCCTCCCTCGGCCGGTCCTTTCTTTCCCTCACTTTTATGGCCACCTATGTTCAACTCAATTTAGCTCAATCTAGATGTATTATGATCCAGCTTCACCTAGTTTAATTCTTGTCTTTCTTTCTCTACGGACAATCGCCTCTCTCTCTCTCTCTCTCTCTCTCTCGGCGTCCTCTCTCTCTTGACCGATCTCCCCTCCATGTGCTTCTAGATCATATCAATCATATGGAAATCTCACCTAGTCTTTACTCAATCTAGCTTTCCTAGGCTTCTTTAATGTCTCTTCCTCTTTCTTTTCTCTCTTGGCCGAATGTCACCTCTTTTGGTTGGATGACCTCACCTTCTCTTGGCCGAATGACCTTACTTCCTCTTGGCCGGACCATCACTCTTGTTCTTGGCCATTCTTAAGTACTTGAATTAGGCCAATCGAGCCAAATCTAGCCTTTGTCTCATATTTCATCACATGCTTTTTATGAATAAACTTGCAAGAAAATTATTGGTCTTCTTTTCTTCTTGGCCTTGGCATGTGGCTGAACAAGAGTTGGACTTGGGTTGGCTTGGGCCTAGAGAAATGGGCTTGATCGGGCCAAGCTTCTCCAATTGGATTAGGTTTTATCAATTCCGCAATTAGGTTTGAGTTTGATTTTTCTCATTCGATGCAAGGTTCCTGGCTAAGCGTCGCCTTTCGGTGGTCTTAAAATAGCTTTCTCAAAAAGGCGGCCAATAGGGCATTGCTCGTGAGTCTCGTGATCGTTCTTTGAATTGGTCCGTGTTGAGCGTTGCTGATTCTTGAAGAATTCTCGATTGTCATGTAATCAAGCGAGATGATTGTCTTGCTTAATCACGGGATTGTACCGATAAATTTCAGGATTGGTTCAAGATTAATTATTGCCACATGGAATCACTCATGAATTTGTCATAATTATCCAACGAGTTCGTCTTTGTATTTTACCAAACAGTATTTCCTCAAAATTGCATCTCAAAATATTTTTCAATTACATTTTACTAAACAGTATTTGTATTTCACCAAACCCCATTAGGCTATAGACGTTTGCATTTTTCCAATGACTTTCTCTTAATGTTAAACAAAACGTATCCTAAAACTGCTTTGTGGTTATGAGGACCTGAAGTGATCACTTTTTCATTGAAAGTGACACTGAAGTGAACATTTTTAACAACGGTTAGCACTAAAGTGATTTGTTTAAACAAAAACTATCACTCAAATAATCCCTAATTATGATTTTTTGCACTAAAATAGTAACTCATCAGCCTCATATTGCTCATGAATATGAGTAACCATTATAATGAACTAGCAAATCAAACCAGCAAATGTGCAATTTGCTTGGACTGGGTAACCCACAATAACAACAATCTGCAACTTCTTCTTCACCTTGTTCAAACAAATTTGTGCTGCTCGTGAAGCTCCCGCTCTCTATTTGCAAGATTTCAGCTATTGATTTGGGGGCAATTCAAACTAGAGTTTCACTTTGACAATGTGGAACCATTTTGCAATTGAGGGTTCTTATTTTGGAAAAATTAACTACACGAAGTCGCTTTCATAGTTTTATCTCTCTCTCTCTCTCTCTCTCTCTCTCTCTCTCTCTCTCTCTCTCTCTCTCTCTCTCTCGGGTCCCATTGGATCGCCCAGAAACCGGGCTGAACCAGTCCGGTCTAGTCCTAGGATTAGTTGGTTTAGTCCCCAGTTCTAAAAATCAGGGACCGATGCCGTCGGTCAGAACCGAAAACTGGACCGCGCGTGGAACCAATCACTCATAGTATTGATGTACAAAATTGAGAAACCATTAAAAGAATATTCTATGTCAAAAATATTGTGACTTGAACAAGTCCAAAAATCATGTGCACAAATCAAAACCCTCCCATTTACTTCAGTGCAAGAGGAAATGATATAATTAAGCAGAACAAACATTCCAAACGTACATCTAGACTTGCATAAACATTCCTAAGCTTATGCTCTCTTTTTTTTATTTGTATTTCAATAAAAAAAAATGACTACCGAGAGTAGTATATGTGCAAGCACTTAAGCATAGAGAATTCCAGTAGACCTTTCATACTAGATATATGCATATATTTGATGAAGTAAGATAACCAAACCAAATCCTTTGCACAGTGCTAGTACGGACTTAAGAGGTTAACTCAAGTACTTAGAAAGTATAAATATCAAGGAAAGAATTTATCTGCACCTTCACTATATTTTGTGCTTATCGGTCGAAACTTCAAACTTCACAAGCAAAATTCCAATCAAAACCCAGACAACAAACAGGAAACTTAAGCTCGGGTTCGGCTTGAACAAGTCTTCAAATCCTCAATCTATTAAATCAAATCCTTAAGGTCACAGACAAACATGTAATTATCGCATCCTGTTTTATGTGTTCCACACCCAAAATCCTGGATCATGTTTTATGTGTTCCACACTATACCTCATGTCCTCAATGTCACACAAATATTTAATTTACGTCCACTCACAAAAAAAAAGTAAGGAAAAAAAAAGAAAGACATGCCTGCCAATGACTCATATCCTGATTTACACGTTCCACACCAAACCTATACATCAGATCGCATTCAAACATAAAAATAAACATTTAAACTGGAAAGCTCTCATCTCGAGAGAACAAGATTCTTACCGAGTTCCAACTGCATAAAGTGCATTCTCACAAAGTCTTTCCCACACGCAAACAAAGCCAATGTACAAGAGGAGAACACAAATGGAACAAGGTTTGCTTTTCTCGACGGTACTTTTCTCATAAAGTCTTCCAAGAACAAAAACCCAATAAACTAGACGAAAAATGAGGCGTTACCATGCAATGGGTTGTCGGTTTTGGGAGCGGACGAGCTTCTCGATGTCTTCGATGGTGTCGATCAGGGACAGCAGATCTAGGGCTTCTTGGAAGGAGAAAGCATCTTGGCATCGCGTGAGACAGGGCAGGGAGAGCAAATCTGAGCTCCTCAAGACTTTTAGGTCGCGAGTTGGCTTTGGTGAGAGCAAAATTGTGTGGTGAGGTGCTAGTCTAAGGCAGCGACGAGCTTTGACCCTCACCTTCTTTAGCCGGTCATTCAACGATTGTCGGACAGACATGGTGTCAATGCATCGGCATGAGGAAGGGGATGGAGAGCAGATGATCGGCTTGCATGGAGCACGCAAAGCTCGGATGGCGAGTCGGAAGAAGGGAGAGGAAGTGGAGAGCGAAGCGCGAAGAAGAAAAGAGCGGGCTTTGATCGATAGGGAGGGAGAGAGGAAATGACGACGGAAAAGAGAGGAGAAACGCGTGCCCGCGATTTGCTTTCAGTTCGGCTTGACATCTTCGGCCCACTTTCTCCATGAGACAGAAGATGAATGGACTTTGACACCATACTTCCTACATGGCATTACGTGTATACCTAATATTTCTCTTGCAGGCCTATCCAAAAGTGTATTTGGGCCCTTGTAGCACGGGCTCGGCCCATGGGCCCCCGAATGATCATTTCTGGTTTTCCGTAAGTTCAGAAAGAAAGCCATATGTAAGCTATTGCATTATTTTTCCAAGTGACTGCAAAAAAGGCGAAAAAGAGAGAGATTTGAAGTCAATTGATAATGCTGGGTCGAAATCATATCGATGAGGAAATGCGCTGCCATCTATGTTGACATCCCCGTCAATTACTGTTCAATCATTCTACTTTAAATGGCAAGATTTTCTCCGTCTTGTTTCAAGATTCAATCGATTGAGACTCGTGCTTTAATGAACACTATTGTTCATATAGCAATAAATTTAGGTAATTATGTGAATGGAAGAAAATGAGTGGTTTCATAAGAAAGTAGATGAAGTAAGAAGTTATTGAGGAACCGATAAGTGTAACTGTGCCCTTTCTTACCTTTCGATTATTCAATACAAGGGTAATCCGGAAAAATCAAGGTGAAAGGCATTCGCGACTTGATGACACAGATATAACTATGCCACGGGCCTATGTTTGGGCTTCAAATTAGATGTTGTAAGATGTAATAAATGTTGGAAAAGCACCCTCTTTCGATAGTTAAAACTGGGGAGGATCGAAAGATCTAACGTGGGTACTTCAAAGCCTCTCTATTATCTTTCTTTTTATTTCCTGTTTTGTTTATCAAATAAGCTTAGTAGCTTGTTCCTTTAGGGTTCGTGATAAGTTGACTCAGTCAAGGAAAAAACAATAGCCGCGATGACACGCGGGCGGCGGAGGATCGGACGACGATGTGATGTGAAGATCATCGAAGAAGACCCACCTGCTCCATTCCCCATATATAATTAAAACTGAAACTTATATTTGCCGAAGGTTTTGACTTATGCAAAGGGAATTCTTTCAGCCATCTTCTTTGACGTCGGCTCGTCAACTCGTACACTCCGTCTGTTGAACGCGTTTAGCGTCTAAAAGAGAACAATTAGAAGAGAGAGAGGAGAAGAAGAAGAAGAAGAAGAAGAAGAGAGAGAGAGAGAGAGAGAGAGAGAGAGAGAGGAGAATGAAGTTGCTTTTGCTTGCCTCTTGGGATTCAACGACTTAGCATGCGAAGGATACCAAAGGTTGCCACAGTAAACGCTTCAATTCCCCCCCGCAAGACATAGGAATCTACCCGGTTTCCGTCCCAAACCATTAGACGTGCCGAAATAAAAGCACCGACTTTGGCTGCTGTCCCAAATCTGGCTCGTCGATTGACCCATTCAAAAAGTTTATTTTCTCGTAACTCTTTCGGCGCCTATCGATCTTAAACGCTCATAGAATTTCCAACGAGACTATAGACTTCGATTGTTTTACCTTTTCTCCCTTCATTCAGTAGCTCCTAGGAAATACTACGTATTCGGGAGTAGATTACAATAGCCATAAAAAACAAAAAAAAAATGACAGATACTAAGTCTTGTTACATATGATTGTCGCTCGAGTCACGTAATTAAGTCCTTGAGTACGATGGAGGGATGTGACGGATAGGCAAAACAAGTTTAAGAATTCTAAAGAAGTGATAATGAAAGCTGTTTAAAATAAAAAGGTTTGGAAAATTGACCTATATACACAGATAATATACACCATATGCACAAGAAAAAAAAAGTTAATATCTTCAGATTTATGACATGTTATGCAATCAAGCCTGTTGAAAAAAAAAGTCTCCTTGATAAAAAATGATGTAAAATGGTGAATTACTTTAGAAAAAAGAAACAAGAGAAAGGGCTCACTTGTTTGCCATCAATCAAAAGAGAGAAAATCACCAACAAAATTTGTTGCACTTGTACGAATTTAGCTGTAAATCTTTCAATTTGACTAATTTAGTACTAAACCTTTCAATAATTTATCGATATAATTTATCTAGCCAAAAAATGATGATGTTGATGATAGCTATCTTATGTGACATGACCAAATGATGATTGAATTTTTTTTTGAAATTTTTTATTGATGTCTTTCTTTTTATTCTCTTTATTGTTAAGGGCTGATTTAGACTCGATAACCCCCATCAACCACTAGACGACGAATTGTAAACTTAGCTCCGTAGCCGAAGAGGGCTTGTAGCTCGCGAGTCTCGCTTAGAGCTGGGCAAGGGCTTATAAACCCTTACTAGCCATTGGAGGAGGGCTGTGAGTACTTATTAACTATAGCTAGGGTCACCTCTAAACCTAGCTCTAAACAAGGAGGGCTCACTGCCTTCGTACATAGCCCTTGCTCACAAATGCCCATGTCGTTCACATACGAGGGCAATGAGGCCTTGCTAATTGCATTGATGGTCTCAACCCTCCCCCTCGATTCTAAGTGAGGGTCACCAAACTCTTGCCTAATAGCCAACAAGGGTCGCAGCCCTTATGCAATTTTGAATGAGGATCACAAGCCCTTGTCCAATGGTAGATGGGGATTGTTATGCCTCATTGGTAGTCAATGGCTCCCCGCCAGCCCTTAATGATAAAAGAAAAAAGAGAAGAAAATCAAATGAAAAATTCTATTTTAAGAAAAAAAATCTCGCATCAATATTAGTCGTCTAATGTAGGACTACATTAATAAAGAGTTTAGTATTAGATTGATTAGATTAGAAAACTTAGAGTTGATACATGCGCAATGATTGAGGAATTTTTAAGTATTTATCCCATCTGAAGCAAAACATGCATGTCTATTTTAATGCCTATTTGGATATTATCCAAAATTTTTAAAAAAAATCATGAAAAATTTTGTCTTACTTTACGTATTAATATTTGTAAGTTGTAAAAAATTTAGGTGCTTTGAATTTAAATAAATCAAATTGTGATTGTCACGAGATTCTAATTAAAAAAAAGTAAAAATTAGTAACATTAGTAAAATACTTCAAATTGTAGTAAGTAGTAAGTGATTGCAGCCCAGCTTAGTAAGTGGTCCCCAATTGTTAGTAAATGTAATAGTAGTAACCATTCTTGGTATGTAATCATTTACCATAAAGTCCAAAAGGCCAAAAATCTAAGTTGTTTTCCATGAAAAGCCATAATCAACCTGAATTTTCCGTACATATTCTTTTCTATTACTTCCACCGTCGTAGCATTCCCCTGCAATGTGCAGTCAATGTCAATAACCAATTCTTACATGTCTTTAATTTTTCTAAATTAACGAGGACGTCGATAATTTCATGATCGATTATTTTTCCTCATCGTTCTTGAGTTACGCTCCCTTATAAAATCATCCAACGGTTCAATTTTTTTTTTCTCTTTGGATCTAATGGTCAGATTATATGCAAGACCGATCCTCTAAATTGCCGAACCGGACGCTAAGGGTGCAAATGGTAACTCTGCTGTTCTAGGGAACATTTTTTTAGAAACATTTCTTTTCTATTTCTACTATCCAAAATAATTTCTGAGTAAAATAATACGCTTGATAATTATACAAATTTTCCATTCTTAGAATAAAAAAGGAATATCAAGGCGTTTAGTATGTAAAATAAATTGTTTATTCTTTTCATTTTTTCTTATTACTCATGGACTATCAAATACCGTAGATCGCCAACTACTGTCGACCCTTGTTGCCGCCACCCAATTGCTGCCTATCGCTTGCCCACTGCTGCCACTAATAGTTGGGCGGCAACGGGTGGCAGCAATCGGTGACGGTAGCTTCAGGTGGGCAGAGGTGGTTGGCGAGAGAGAAGAACAAAATAAAAATAAATAAAAAAAATTTGCTTATTTTCTAGAAATTATTTTCAGGAACAATAAGCTAATTTTTTTTGTTTTTTTTCTATTCCAAAATTATTCCCGGACTAACTTTTTGTTCCGAGATAGAAAAAGAAGTTGCTTTACCAAACAAATTTTTATTTTTTTGTTCATTTTTGTTCTTTTTTTGTTCTGGAAAACAAAGGAACAAAAATTAAGAAAAATAGAAATGTTACCGTGCATAGTCTAAACTTTCGTTTTTTTTTTTTTTGGTCGAAGTCTAAACTTTCGTTGACTTTCCTTTAAAAAAACCTTTTTTTTTTCTCTTCTTTCTTTTTTAAATAGGAATGCTTGCCCCCTTAAGTTCTCTCTCTCTCTCTCTCTCTCTCTCTCTCTATATCATTATTTTCAAGTTTCCCAATTTTTTATTTTTTCAAAATTCGGCGAAACAGCGTTAGAATTCGCAATGACCGAGAAAATTCAAACTCCAGCTGGTGTGGGTTTGAGGAACCTTCATCTATTAATCCAATGTTGGGGACGGCGTGAGACATTCATCAACTGCCAAGCTTTGTTTTCGTGGGCTTTGGCTTTCTCCAAATTTGACTTTTGAATTTGCGTCCAACTCAAGCACCCTCCCCCCCTCGTTCCCTTTCCACACTTGGGATTCCTGTTCCTTCTCCGACATATTATCTGTCGAGTCGAGTCAATCCTCTCCGAGATCGCTCTCCGAAGATCAAATTTTTCCCCTGACCAAAACGTAAACGACTTCCGTTTCTGGTCTGACGAAAAGAACCCAGAACTGGTACCTCTGGCTTTTACTCGTTCTGATTGCCGTCTTTCCGCGGGCGAGGGAGAAGAGATCAAAGGGGAAAGGAAGGAAAAGGGGGAGATAAAGATTATTGGGTGTGATCGAGAACGTCTCCAGGACAAGTTCGCTGCTGCTTTTTTGGGCGAATAAGGATCTTACCTTTTCTGGGTCTCTTCAAAGTTCCCATCTTTTCGCAGGCTCCTCTGTTTTTTTGTCCTTTGAGGTGGGTTAGTCCTTTACTCTTGCACTTTCTCTTCTTCTATGTGAATCTGAAGCTAAGCTCTGTGAATTCATTTTTTATTCGTTAACGAATTTATGCCTGTTGGTTTATCTCTACAAGTACTTGAGATGTTTGGAAAATTCCTCATGCTTTGTTCAACCAAGTCCCGGTTTGTATGCTTTTTGAGCTCCGTCAAGCTGTGGTTTAATGATGGCTGGTGGGTGACTGCATTTGCTTGTTTTACTTGGATATCTGCCCGTTGAAGAAACATTCAGTGTTGGCTTTTTACATTCAATTGTGAAACATCTGCTTGCTTGAGAATTGCAGATTATGAATGTTGGTTTCGTTTCTTGAGCCTTGAGGTTCATGAACCCTTTTTTCCCTGTCCAAGAATCGAACCTGTGCTAACATGTACATGCGTTCATCTTATTATTGCCATAACTTGTGCTTGAGCTGATTCTTCTTACTCGGGAGTAATTGAAGTTGCATGGTCGTTCTTCTTTCTGGCTTTTCTTGTGCACCCACCACAAAAATGTAAATTTACCTGATGATTCTCCTGAATTGCCTATTGGTTGCTCTTATAGGTGCAGACATTAATGACGATGAGCAGATAATACTATGCATCATGAGTTGGCTCAAGAAAATTTTCAAAGGATCCAGCCAAAAAATCCAGGAAGGGCATGTCCGGGGACATTATGGCGAGGGTCCTAATTATTATGTGCCTTCCACCTCAGGGGTAATCCCATCTATGAGTTCTTGTCATATTCCTTCGATGTAACCATGGCTATCAAGTGCAGACTTAGTTTTAGTTTTGTTTTGCTTGTCTTATAATCGTCCCCCTAGGGGCTGGATGTGAGTCGCACTTATTTCTCAAATGAGTTTGATCTGAATGACTTTTCTTACATGATAAAAAATGGACTGATGGAGTTAGTTCATCATGTAAATGGCGCTTAATGTGTGAAATTCAGCCATTATACTATTACAGAATGCTGTAGTCATCCTATTTTCGCGAATGCTGTCTGCCAGTATTAAATTGTATAATGCAATTCAGGTTCCTGATTTTCTCTCTCCTTTTAACCATTTGGTGGGCGACTAAATATAGGATGCATTGTTGGAGTACGAGAATCAAGATATAGATCGTGCAATCGCATTATCCCTTTCAGAAGACAGCCAAAATCAAAAGAATGTGATTGGTGAGTGATATGGCTAATTGGCCATTAATTTCATCAGTCAAATTCTGACTCCGTATTCTGTTGGAGAGCCAGACTATCTGCTTATAGTTTTGCTTTAATCTTTGAGCAACAATGTGTAATTATTTGCGATGATGTGGTTCTTTAAGCTATGATTTATGGATGTCTTATCTGTGTTCAAACCTTTTATGCTGAAATTTGAAGTACCTTTCTAATTGAACTATTGGAATAGACAATCAATACCAATTGGAAGAAGATGAACAACTGGCTAGGGCCATCCAAGAAAGCTTGAATTGTGCGTCTCCTCCCCGTAGAGGAAATGGACACCCTCCTTTCCCATATGGAAATGGTCATACATATCAACCTGTACCATTATACCATTCCACAGGTTACAGGTATGACAGCTTTTAGATTGTGGAAATTTTGATTTTACTTTCATTTTGATTCTACTTAATCTCCTTATCGGAAATTTGGTCCTCAGTTAATGGGCACTACATAAGTTTGTGTGTAATCTTGGAGCATGTAGGGGATGAGAAAACTTTTTACCCTAAAGTTACTTGAACAATGTCAAGCTAATGTTATACTTGGATGGAATGGTTTATTTCCTCAACCTTATTCCATGGAGCTTGATTGTGTAACATGTGATATCTTTCTTATTGATGTCATTGTGAACTTATGTCTGGAATTTATGAACTTATTTGGATTTCAAAGGTTGAATGGGGAAGGGTATAGGATATTTGAAGTTCATCACTTAATTCCTCTTTGATTCAATTAGATTTGTATTAGTACAGAGATCATATTAACCTTAGTAAAGTGGTCATGTTAATAACTTCCCTGAGGACATTAGTCAGGCATTTCTAATAAGGAAACTTCGAATATTTAAAATACTAATTACGCACATGAATGGAAAAGTTAATCTTTTAAACATTGAAAGCTTCCTTTTGCTGTTGGTTGACAAGTAATGACAAACTGTATTTTCTCTAGCTTCTATTGAAAGAAATGTTTGAATTCCTGTTTCACAAATTACATTAGTTTCACTCTTTCAAAACTTTGGATTTTCGACATTCACACTATCCAAGTTGTTGAAGTTAAGCATCTACATTTTCAACTTGAATAATATACACATTCGAGTTAAATTCAATGGGCGTTAAAATACTGTAGACTGGCAGTTTAAGATTTCCATTCATTATTTCTGTTGAAGTCTCTCTCTCTCTCTCCAAGAAACACTCTACTTACCCACCATCTATTGAACCACAAATCTCTGTTATCCGTTCAATCTTCAAATTGCATTTTGAGCTATGACTAACACTGACATAACTATCAGACCACTCTTTGGCTAGTAGCAGCCTACGCTAATTGGTCACTTCATATACATTCTGTCTAATCACTTGATGCCGACTCTTTGACATGCTAGCTTCTTTTGAAAGCTTTACATATATTGTTAGTCAAGAAAAGTTTGGATGAAAGATGTAAAATGTTTTCTTATTAAATTTCGTTTTATTCTTTTGTTAAAAAACACCAAGTCAACTATTTCCTAAGAAGATGAGCTGTTTTGGTGCCTATGCCTCTGTATAGTTTCTTGTGATGTATTAGATGTTCTATGGGACATTTTCCTTCTTCTCTTTTGCTGCAAAAGAACCCAAGTCAACTATCTTTGAAGGAATGTTTCGCACATTTGTCATTCCTATGCATGGGTATATTTTCCTGTTCATTTCAAAAATGAGAAATAACCTTTTCTTTTTTAGCATAGCATGTTGGGTTTTACCATTCCCATTATAATAGTTGAGGATGCGAGGGCTTAGACTGGGGGCAACATAAAAAGAATTTGAAAAATTCCGTAAAAGAGGTTACTTCAAAATTCACATAACATAAAATTACTGAAGGTTCCACCGTGCACCTGTTGGACCGGGAGGTCGGCAGCCTGTGTGAGCCCCTAAGGTCTGTAATTGTGTTGGTGTGGCACTGTTGTTTTTGTAATTTATGTCAAATTCCTGTTACCATTAGATCAGAAAGAAAGATTGACTCGCAATAAAAATGTTCCCAATCAATGATCAATTTAAGCATATTGTAAGACTCATTATGTTCTGTAAAAGATAGGTGTCCAATATTGCTAACTCTTTCATCCTTGACTATTGGCAAGAATATGGTTTCATCAACTTTTATCTGGCATGACTTAACTCTCTTTTTTCTTTCTTCTGAAATTGATCATAGCAGAAGCATGACTATTGAGTGCCTTCTCAATTTTGTAGAATTTGTGCTGGGTGTAATATGGAAATCGGTCATGGACGGTTTCTAAACTGTATGAATGCTGTTTGGCATCCGGAATGTTTTCGATGCCGTGCTTGTGGTCTACCCATCTCTGAGTATGAGGTATATACTAACCTAATTCATTTCCTCTGTAATTAATTCCTTTAGTCATTGATTCATTTCTGGTTTTTTACAAAGAGGGTTATTTGAGTGCTTTACACCAACTAATCAATCAAGATTATTTGTGAATTGCAGTTTTCTGTGTCAGGAAATTACCCTTATCATAGGTCTTGCTACAAGGAGCATTACCACCCAAAGTGTGATGTTTGCAGGCATTTTGTAAGTGTCATAGAATAACTCTTTGAACTGGCTGTAGCTTTAACTTGTTCCCCATATCGGATGTGCACAAATGTGATCTATCAATTCCATCCGTATTGAACTGACTAGCCCTACTACATCTTGATCTCTAAAGTTTGACTGTCAGTAGACCCATAACTCTATGTTCATTTTGTAAATGATTCCATCTCTCTATTGTGTAATAAGGAACTAGAGTTCGCTCATTTTTGTCAGCAGCAATTCTTAAACAAAGAATGATGAGAATTGTTAGTTTATAGTTAAATACTGCTGTGCCAAAGAAGGAATCAAATTGAATGTATTGAGTATTTTGTTTCATTAGGTTGACCAGAATTAGTACTGAAATGAGAGGATGCAGATGATGATATCAAAATCACAGATAAATAAATAAATATTATTTTTTTTTTTAGGGACACTAGGAAGGAGTAAGTGTAAAATTGGAAATTATGGGCAAACCTGCCAACTGACCATGCTGTATATTTCTTTATATGGGGAATTTCGGGCATTGTAGATTGACAATCCTCCATATGCCTTAGGATGTAAGGTGATGATGTACCATCTAAATACTATGAATTGTATCTTTTGAGAGGCGCCACTCATATCAGAATATATCTCCATTGACAGATTCCAACGAACCGTGCTGGTCTTATTGAATATAGGGCACATCCTTTCTGGGTACAGAAGTACTGCCCTTCGCATGAACATGATGGGACTCCTAGGTGCTGCAGTTGTGAGCGAATGGAGGTCAGTAATCCACTCTATCTCCCAAGTTAGCATCTCGACTCTGCAAGAAAGATCCAGAAACCTTTACTGGCTCAAAAAGTAATAGATTGAGATATTTTCTCCTCATGTGCAGTCACGAGAGATGCAATACGTCGCCCTTGATGATGGTCGGAAGCTCTGTCTAGAATGTTTAGACTCAGTAATCATGGATACGAATCAATGTCAACCACTATATCACAGTATACAGAAATTCTATGAGTATATGAACATGAAAGTGGAGCAGCAAGTTCCGCTTCTCTTGGTGGAACGTCAGGCTCTAAATGAAGCCAGAGAGGGAGAAAAAAATGTAAGGATCAATCTTATGCATCCCTCCTTACTGGCATGTTGATATGCTGCATAACTACAAAGACAGCTAGCTATTGACAGTCTCATCTGATGATAACATGGAGACATGGAAATGTAAAGAATCTAACTTGCGAGGCAAAATATACATGTATGTGTTTCATTCTAGAAAAAATGCTCCTGCTTTGACATAGTATTCAACAAAGAATTTCTGGCAAGTCAGTCTTCCTTCTAGAATTTCGGAACATGCTTCATTGTGACATGTCGCTATGTGTATCGATCATGAATGATGGCACCTTCAGGGGTACATTCCTTTTGCAGTGAATCAATTTTGGACTTTACTTTTTGACCAGGGCCATTACCACATGCCTGAGACAAGAGGACTTTGCCTCTCAGAGGAAAGAACCATCAGTTCGGTAAGAACTCCTGTAGAATGCTCAGTGTCTGAGCATGTGAAATAGCTTATCCATCGTCTACGACTCTCATATAACTTTCTACCTGCCATGGCAGATATCGAGGAGACCAAGGATTGGGGGAGGCCGAGCTTCAAACATGATAACAGAGCCCTACAAGCTAACACGATCTTGTGAAGTGACTGCCATTCTCATTTTGTATGGTCTTCCCAGGTATTGTCTGTGCGTGATATTTCAGTAAAACTATGCAAGAATTCACGTTATGGATATATTTGTTTTGCTGGCATTTTATTGCACTTTTCCAATTCACTAATCCAAATGTTTGGGAACAGGTTGTTGACTGGATCAATCCTAGCTCATGAAATGATGCATGCATTCCTTCGTCTTAATGGTAATTTCCTGGTTAATGCCACTTATATAATGGAATTTGCAAGCTTTGGTACATTTTCACGAGCTCTGGTGCTTGGATGACTGAATTAATTCCATCATCATATTGAGTTCCTTAAAGTAACTTGTCAGCGACTTGAAGTGACTTATCCATCATCTATGCTTAAGGTTTTCGGACTCTCCGCCAAGATGTGGAAGAAGGCATCTGCCAAGTGGTGGCCCACATGTGGTTGGATGCAGAGCTCAACTCAGAAGCGGCCAACCACAGGGCACCATCCTCTTCTCGAGGTCTGAAGGGAGGCCCCAAATCTCAATTTGAGCAGAGGCTCGGTGAGTTCTTCATGCACCAGATCGAATCAGACTCGTCCCCGGTTTATGGCGATGGCTTCAGGGCTGGCCGGCAGGCGGTGAAGAAGTACGGACTTAAAAGTACCCTCGATCACATTCGGATGACAGGGAATTTTCCTTTCTGATGTGGGATCCATTTGTTTTAGTTAATCAGCAGAGTTGAGGATGATTGGCCTTTCATATTATTCGAGAAGGTCAATGCACAGGGTTTGGTAGTTGGTACATAGTAGCTTAGGATGACGCTCATTTCTTGTGATAGTTCATCACGCATTCTTTGTCCATTACAATAGAAACCACAGGATCAGGTTATACTCCTATACATTCATTACTTGGAGATTCTTCCCCCCCAGAAATACTTTGTTTGCACTTATATTTCTGCGAGGATTCCAACATCGAGTATTCACGAACGATGTGAGACATTGATTGACATAGGACGTATGCACCCACAGAATCTGACACTTCCCCATTTAGACGTATACAAATTCATAAAAATGACAACACGTTGCAAATTTCCTAGTTTGCTTGGGAAAAGGAAAACTTTTAAGGAAGACTGTTAAATGCTCATCGTAACCAGCTCCTTAATAGAAACAGGAAATGGAAGAGGCCTCGGTTTTTCCAGTTTCCCTTTGTAGTTTGTCTTCCTTTCTTGTTCTGAGATGGGACCTCAAACCTGTAAACCAATCTGATTATAACCTGTTCGGGTTCGGACGAGTCGAAACCCCGGCTCCGAGCAGCCTCTCTTCACACAAATGCAACGAGGGTCTTATTGAGATGAAAATATTATCTTTTGTGGGCAAAACGAGACGAAGAAAAAACTTCGGGGGCTGAAAATAGAATTCTCTCTTTTAAAAACGACACGCACGCCCCAACAACGGCCATAACGGGAAAACCCAATCCCAAAGTCCATATTCCTCTTTGTCTGCCATTTTGTCAAACGACCATCCCATTCTTTGTGCAGACGGAACAGAGAACTCAACCTCGGCTTTGCTCATCTTCATCGACTCTCGACGACGACGGTCTTCACTCTCTCCCCATCTTCAAACATGCAATGCCCATCATAGCCCAACCCTCGTCACTCTACAATCTCTCGCCTCGTCACCTAAATGCTCGGGCACTCATCAAGATCGCTTCTTTCGTCCAACCCCCATCGAGTACGATCCTTCCACGCGTCGTCGTCGCTTCGCTGGAATCTCCGAGAAGAGTCCAAGCTGAGCCGACCCGAGCTCCTCGACCGGATCACCAGAATCCTGGTCCTCCGCCGCTTCGACGCCCTGAAATGTCTGCCCTTTGTGTTCTCCGATGACCTCCTCGACTCTGTTCTTCACCGTCTCCGCTTGAACCCCGCTGCTTGTTTGAGGTTCTTCGAAATCGCCTCTTCGCAACAGGATTATCGGCCCGATGTGAAGGGCTACTGCAAGCTCGTTCATATACTTGCCCGAGCGAGAATGTACGAGGAAACCAGAGCTTATGTGAATGAACTGGTCACACTGTGCAGGAACAATTATGTTTCGTTTGTTGTGTGGAATGAGCTCGAGAGGGTTTATTGGGATTATGGGTTCTCGCCCGTGGTGTTCGATATGATGCTGAAGGCGTATGCGGAGAAGGGCATGGTAAAGAATGCGCTCTACGTGTTTGATAAAATGGGTAAATGCAATCGAGTGCCGAGTTTGAGGTCTTGTAATTCTTTGCTGAGCAGGTTGGTTAGAAAGGGCGAGAGTTACGCTGCAGTTCTCGTGTTTGATCAGATGGCGAGGATGGGGATTGTGCCCGATATGTTCACTTGTGCAATAATGGTGAATGCAAATTGCAAGAATGGGCGGGTTGATAAGGCCGTGGAGTTTGTGGAGGAGATGGAAAATGCGGGTTTTGAAATCAATATAGTCGCTTACAATAGCTTGATTGATGGGTATGTGAGATGCGGGGATATGGAAGGTGTTGAGAGGGTGTTGAAGATGATGGCCGACAAGGGAGTATCAAGAAATGTGGTTACGTACACGTCTGTGGTTAAGGGTTATTGCAAGCAAGGTAAAGTGGAGAAAGCAGAAAAGGTTGTTCGGGCAATGGAGGATGACAAGTCCGTCATCCCAGATGAGCGTACTTATGGCATATTGTTGGATGGTTATTGTAGGATAGGCAAAATGGATGATGCTTTAAGAGTTAAAGATAGGATGCTGGAGCTAGGTTTCAGTTTGAATAATGTCATTTGCAATAGTTTGATCAATGGGTATTGTAAATTCGGTCAACTTTCTAAAGCAGAGGTCTTTGTATCTCAGATGAGAGATTGGAACTTAAAGCTGGACTCCTACGGTTATAATGCTCTTGTAGATGGCTACTGTAGAGAAGGCTTGATAAGAGAGGCTTTTGAGTTATGCGACGAGATGATTCACAAAGGAATTGAAACATCTGCTGTAACTTATAATACTCTTCTCAAGGGTCTATGTCGGGTTGGAGACTATGATGAAGCCTTAAATTTGTGGCGTTTGATGCTGGAAAGGGGTGTGGCGCCTAATGAAGTCACCTTGTGCACATTACTAGATGTGTATCTGAAGATGGAGGAACTTGAAAGGGCGCTCCTGCTGTGGAAAGAAATCTTGGCAAGGGGTTTCGCCAAATCGAGCATTGTCTTCAACACCATGATTCACGGACTGTGTAAGATGGGGAAAATGGCCGAAGCAGAGGAGATTCTCCAGAGAATGGAGGGACATAGATGCCCACCTGATGAAATAACATATAGAGCCCTGATAGATGGGTACTGTAAAGTAGGGAATTTTGAACGAGCTCTTGCTTTTTTGCCGAAATGCCAGACCATATAACGAAATATAGAGTCCCCAGCTCAAAAGATCATTCTTTCATTCTTTGTTTTGGCCGAGTTAGATCTTTCCCTATGGTGAGCTTCAAGCATCTATTGAGACTCAATGTCGCTTAATATAGAAGAGCCTGTTTTGAGTACAATTGGACCTTGCACTTGGTTCCAGCGGATGTCTGAGTATTTAATGAGTTTGCTCAATAACCAGGAGAGAGACCCTCCAGGTGAAGCTCCAAAATGAAGGCTGAGAGCCATCTGGTCCGGAAGTAACTGAGGCAAGGAAAAGTTGAGATGCTTGTTTTAAAAAGTGTTTACCCTTTTTGTGAAAAAAAAAAAGGGCCTAATGTCCAGAAAACAAAATTCCAACTTGAGGAACAAGTTTAATTCTACATTAACATAAAACACCTTCAACTTAGGATAGCCCTAATTCTAACTTAAACTTTTTTTTTGGTCCCATAAAAAACTATCAACTATATGTCCAATCTTGATTATATTGCAAGCTTTTTTTGTCTGGTAAAATATCATCAGCTTTATTTGAGTCCAACACCTAACCCAGTGGACTCTCCCTCCGAAATTCCTTTTGACAACCAAGAGATAGAACACTCCCCACTAAGCTGTTTGGGTGTTTTGAATTGAAAGTCTTGAGTACGAGCTCTCCAACTACAAGAGATAAAAAAAAAAAAAAAGAGATTGAAGACTAACGTAAAATGAAAGATTCTTAAGTAAGATGGAAAGAAGATTATCTTAAGAGTAAGAGTAATTAAAGAAAGCCACCTCTAATTGCTTTAATTTTTATCAAAATTTCAAATATCATTTGGATTGACATGAAAATCATCTCCAAGAGATACTTCTTGGGATATGATAATTAGGAAAAAAATTATCGCAATGAATTGAAAATGCCACATAATTAAAAGCAATTTTGGATGGAGCATCAAGTGCGCTCTAAAATTACCTTAATAAAGGAGACTATGATACCGACTTAAAAAAAAAAAGGAAATGATAGGTGGAAGAAAGTAACTATGTATGACTCGATGTATCATAACCATTACATTAGTCTATTAATAGGCTTTATGAGACAACCGTCTAACATAACATATATCAATTGAGATATAACACAATCAAATGAGATATACGTACAATCTTGAAATATATGTCTCTCACTTAGGAAATTCTCTTAAAGTATATCTTAAGATTAATTCATAGAGCATCGCTAACACAGAAGAAAGAACAACTTACGAAGGCTTGCTCGCTAGGGTTTCTTCCTCCATGGCCGTCGAATTTCTGGTGTTTTACGGTCGGCCGAGCATAATTTCTTCCCAGAAATCTCAGGTCGCTGGTGAGCTTGGGGAATGACTTCGAGGGTTTTAGCCCGGAAATTTTATTCGTCTCTCCTCTTTCTTCCGTGATTTGAGCATTTATTTTATGTCGGTAGGAGAAAATTCAAAACCCTTTTTGCTTCCCAAATTTTGAGCTTTTCATTCAAGAATATTTTCCATGAATAACACCTCATTTTTTTAGTATGTTCGTAGATAATGAATAAAAATCAAAAGGAATAAAAAAAATTGCAACTAAAAAGAGGAATTAAAGAGAACTAAAGCCAAATCTGAAAAACAAGGCAGATTCTAGGATCGGCTTCGGGATGAACATGAGTTCCGAAAATTAAGAATCCACTTTAACGAGGTAGGCTTCAGGTTTCAAGCGCATAATCTATCCATTCTGGAACCGATCGCTCCTAATTCTTATCTATACGTAATTAAATTTCTCAGATGAGATAAGGAAAAAAGAAGATAAATTTAGAAGGGAAAGACAAAAAAGTAATGACGAAAGTCCGTCGGTGTCCGTCGGTGTCAGCCACTGTCATACTTTGTGGACCTCAGCACGAAATGGACAGAGAAGACTTTCTACGCCTTCGCCGACATGTGTCACTAGTCCAGATAATAATCTCTTCAGGAAATATTTCATGAGATGTCAAAGTTAGATGGGCAATAAATTAAATTGGAATGTCTCTCACTCGTGACATTCCCCACACAAACTCACAATTCCATTGACTTTGACTTTGTTGATCTTTCCCTTGCTGGCTCCGTAAATTAATTCGAGATTATTCAAAGAAGATGTTATGATTGACTTAAATTGATCGTGAATCATTCATATTAATCTACTTAAAAAATTCATGCGGAGATAATCATCCAATCGGTCCTAAATCTACTATATGATATCAATTCAATCTTTTTTTTTTTAATTTTGCCAACATAGTCTTAAATATTTGCACAACATTCTAATGTAATTCTTTCGGCCATTGATACTAAAAAAACCGAGCGTCGCGTCCAGTTATGATTGATCGTTCTACGTGGCATGTTAATATGGATGGCTTGTGGGTTGCAATGTCAACAACTTCCAACGATAATTGGTTAAAATGACTATATTGAAATTTTTCGCAGAAGTTTTCGACTACATTATCAAAATCGAACAGTCTATGATTGAATTAATATCCGTATAATAGATGTAGAACTTATAGGGTGGTTATCCTAGTCTTCTATATAGTGTATATCGGACTATTGCCAATTGTCCTACGTGAGAGCCACTGTTAAAATAATTAGATACTCTAATACATAAAATAGTTAATTTTAATCTCACAAATTCTTTTAAAAATATATATTGACATTGAAAACACAAAGGAGAGTTGTCCGAGCGATGTCCATGTTTGTCATTCTTGATACATCATGCCCGTTCCTTTTTTGCCGCACCGACAAATAATAATTTGTCCACCGTAACGATTACCGAATGCGTCCTAAACATCTCTACTTCACGAACGATACCATATTTGTAACCATATCAATTGGTATATCCATTGAATCAAGGAGAAGATAGTTTGAATTTTTTGCCATTCCTAATGAGACCGAAGAAGTGTTTAGGCACTTCGAGCACTCGATTAACCTCATTATTCGACGGTAAAAACGCATCGCACGAGTAGTTCTTCAACCGTCACAACATCAAATGACAAATTGAATCACATAAGTCTCTCCCAGGACGGATCTGGAGAGGATGCAGGAAGAATCAATTGGCGATTTGAATTCCATGATCATGATCGGGACCCTCTTGCAGAAACCACAGGTCCGTCAAGATCTGATCCTGCACCGTACACCCCGAAGTGAAATTTTCAAATAATTGCACCTTCCCTTCCTATGACCGACACCCCGAAATGAAATTTTCAGACACAAACCATTAATTCCTCGTTCTTTGTTTTTCCTTCTTTTGCCGTTTTGTCCAAGAAGAAGAATATCGAGAACCATTACTTCTTCGGTCAACGACATGTACAATCGTATGATTAACACGACACAGACATTGGAAAGGGAAGTTCGCACAGGCTGGCTCGTTGAATTATCTCCCGCTCTGAGTCCGACTGGTGCATTTAGAAACCCCAATGATGACCTATCTATACCGCTGCGCATGCTTCTCTTTCGCCATTTTATGACGAGAAACCTGCTTCCAAACGAGTTTATTTTTGAATTTATAGAACACCTCACTAATCTTGTAAATTTAACAAAAAAATGAATCAACAACCATGTGAATATTTCGACCCATATGTTGTTTCAGCTAACATATGATGTGCATACGTTTCTTAATGGTTAAGTCATTTTGCGCGATTTTAGCCGTTGTCATTTAAATATGTGCTAAACCGAAATTAAGATTCTAGTGACTTTAAGATTCATACCTTCGGATAGAGGTGTCAATGGCTCAAGTCGGGGTTTTATGATACCCGACCCAAAATACTATGAAAGTGCAACTCGGACATTTGAGTCGGGTAAGGCCAGGTTTTGTTTTTGTGTGTGTGTGTGTGTTTTTTTTTTTACGGAGATTGATACGGACGAGTACACTTTTCAAGAGTCGACTCGACCTCGAACTATTATAGTGTCAAAACAATTAAGTGGCATCTGACCCAAAAATAGTTGAAACTTCAAATCAAGTCAAGTCGTGCTTTAAATCAAGTCTATCCTGCCTCCGAATCGAATTCCATGGACTCTATGATGGTTTGGGTATTTACGATTTAACTGGTCCATACCGAAATGTTTGACTATTCTACATATTTATGGTCAATGGTGGAACTTCACGTCAATGTCAATCTGAAGCTGTCGATCAGAAAATCAGGTTGTGTTCCATAATGGAAATATGAGGAATTATATATAACCAGTTGATGGAAGCTGACAATAACCACCGGATTACGAACTTTATAATTATTTATGGGGGGAAATAATTATGAAGACCATATAGAAGCTGTATCCAGGATAAGTTCCAGCTAAAACAACATCAAACAAAAATGAAATGGGATTTCATTTTCAAGCTTTGTTCCATTTATGAATTGAGTAATCTCTATAATTTACTCCCTTGTGCTTAGTGACATTAAGCATAAGTATCCCACGTAAATTCATTCGATTTATATGGTAGACTCAATTAAAAATTGTGAACACGTGTAGAGTTTGTACAACTGTAAGTAAGATCCCAACGTTAAGCAATTCAAATTAGTCAAGCATATTTAAATTAAGGCTTCATTCGTTTCACGGAAAATAACTTCCGAGAAAATATATTCGAATTTTCAGGCGTTCGTTTCAACGAAAATAAAATAGTCAAGGAAAATATTTTCCACCAATAGAAAAAACACTTTCAACAGTAGGGAAAATGTTTTTTGTTTTTTTGAAAATGAAAAATATTTTCCGTCTTTTTTGTTTACCTTTAAATATCGTGGCATCTAATATTGTGCCTCGACCTCACTCAACAAACAAACACCGGAAAATGATTTCCTGGAAAATATTTTCCAAAAAAATATTTTTTCGAAAAATATTTTTTTGAAAATATTATATTTTTCGTGAAACGAACGGAGTCTCAGTCTAAACAGTGATTTTTCAAAGTTCATGTATGCTTGATTATTGCAGCAAAATTTTTCGAGCTGCTAAAACAGCCCAAGAAATTTAATTTGCAGAAGCGATACCGTCTAGAGACAATAGAACCTTTAATTTAATTTTTTTTCCTGGATAATCGAACCTAATGTACAATTTTTATGTGTTTGAAGAACAAAATGATTCTACACCAAAAACAACTTATGTGCATCATCCTGAACATTTTATTGCTTTTGTGTCCGTCGTCGTACACAATTACACGTCAAGATCTCTTATGTATCTACAACTTTCACATCTTTGAACCAAGATCAGAACAAAAGCTCAAAGGGAAACCATCCTGGCCTTCATCAGCAATTTTCCCGATCCAGAATTGGAGTTCTACTCACAATCATGCGTGCATGTAATGCGCTAATGCGCAATTCATCGCTGCACGAGGCATGGTTCACGCGATCCGATATCCATCCTCCACGTAAAATCTTCAACAACACCTTCGATCTTTCTTTTCAAGAATCCAAGGAGAATGGAGTCTGCAGGAGATCGTAAGGAGCCCAGAGAGCGTCCAAAGGGCATGGCCGGTTCGCGTCCAGCCGGGCCCATGGCTTCCCTTTCCCGCTCCAATGCAACAGGCTCACCGGCCCCGGATGCAAATCCCGGCACAGCCCCCGGAAGTTGTCCCCACCGAGACCGTGCTGGTTCCACCGGTAGTCGACTGCTGCAATCCTCCCTGCGAGGACCAGCAAGAACGGCGGCAGTGACCCCAGTTCGTATATCCTCATCCTCTTCTGCAGCTCCATCCACTCCTCTATCTTCTTCGTGTAGCCCCCACGTCGCCACCGGTCGAGATCGATCACCATCACTCCAGTGTTGAAGTAGCATGGCCTGCGGCCTGCGAAGGTTGATGACAGTGAAGGGTTCGACCAGAAGGTCGGCGTGAAGTAGGCTGTGAAGTTGGCGTTGCAGTACTCGGGGGCGGCGAGGACAGCACTATTGCCGAGCGGCGTCGATGCAAGCTTCGCGATGTCATCCACAAGGATGAGGTCTGAGTCGAGGTACACAACCTTCCGGACACATGGAGGGAGGAGGTTAGCGAGGTAGCTCCGGGCGTAGTTCAATGGACAGTCGAGCGCAGAGCGGATGGATGTCGAGATGAGGCCCGAGACAGCAGCGTCGCGGAAGCGGTAGAGCCAGAAGTGGAGGTAAGGGAAGGAGGCCGAGATGGTGGCACGGAGGAATGCGGCGTCGGCGGAGGCAGAGGCGACGAAGTGGAAGACAACGTTCTGGGGGCAGGAGGAGTGTTGGAGGATGGAGACGATTGCCGCCATGGATCCGCGGATGTATGCGGTGTCGAGGGTCATGGCCACGTGGACCGCCGTATCGGAGCAAAAGAAGATGCCATCATCATCCGCGTCAGGTTTCCCGGCGTTGTCTTGGACTTTGCGGTTGTTTTCCGCAATGGAGGGGCAGTCCGGGGAGTTGTAGAATTGCGGGGCCTCCTTGAATTGTTGGGCGGCACCGGTTGCGGTGGCGGTGGATGAGAGAATGGAGGAGAGGAGGAGGAGGAGGAGGAGGAATGGTTGTTCAGGCATTTTTTTCAGGATCTGGAAAGAGGGTAAGAGAGAGGGCATGTATTATGTTAGACCAACGTCCTTTTTATAGGTTAGTAATTAAAAAAGTTGGACCAACCCCTACTTCAGATTTTGCTTTTCAAATGACATGAAGGCTTGAGCATCAAACAAGAATTCTCTAATCCACAAGGACATAATTACAGAAACTCAGGAAAAATTGGTAAACCGGAAGATTTGGGGTGAAGAGAGAGAAAGAGAGAGAGAGAGAGAGAGAGAAGGGATACTTTTGGTCAATGTAAGTTTGTCTGAGTTCACATCAGCAATGGCGGGTCTTGAAGGTTCTTTGGTGATGGGTCCTCTTCTCTGTCTGACATTATATTTTCTCTGGTTTTGCTCTTCTCCTTGTTTTTGTCATTTAATTTTGTGAAGTGAATAGTAAGTAAAGACAGCCCAAAGAATGGAGAGACGATTGTTTTGGAGGGAATTGGAAATGAGACTGTAAAATTAGGTAATGGAGTCAAAGGTCGCTTTTGCCTCGATCATGTCAATCTTTGTTCCAACCTTGATCCAAGGCCAATAGTTGGTAAAGCCTGATACAGGACAGAAGTCTCTCAACCAACTTATTGATGTAGCTTCCTAGTTTATTATTGATTTGAATATCGAGCTTGTCGAAGTTGGCATTTCAATCCCTTTTTTCTTTGTCTCTCGCTGTTCCTTTTCTCTTATTTGCTACATGATTTTCCTACCCTTTCCACGATTCTACAAGCCTATCTTGCTATGACTTTGTTTTGGTAATTAATCTCATTTAAAACATTATGCAATGGGCCAATGCGAGGGAGTGCGCCCTTGAGATTATGAGTGAAGGTGCATTAGTCGAGGTGCATAAAAATCGATCTGATGACCACTTGACCACTAACACACATACAAAAGAAAACCTATATATCTAACGAGATAGTTCAAATTTGTGAGAGTGGATCTAAGATGGGTGATCCAAAGACCACCCCGATCTCGGACCGCTCGACCTGACACAGGCTAATTAGTTTCTTTGCTACCATTGATACCTCTATCTTTTCACGTGGTGAAATTGCCTTAGTTGCAACATAACACTGAGGAGAGGAAGTTTCGGGTCCCGTTTGGACTTGCGCACCCTTAAGTAATGTGCAATTGAATGAGATCCTCCCTTGGAACCAAGGCCATTCTCCCTTTCTAACGTCACTTTGCCTCTTTTTGCCTTGGGTTTCATATGAACGAATTGGTTGCTCCATAGCAAAGGCAAGTAGCAATAGCTTGGGAACTAATTCACTTCCCCAGGGAAGAATTGAAAGAGCATAAGAGGGTTGTTGATGTTTCGTCATCAATGAAAAAGAAATAATAATAATGGCAACCCTCATTCTATCTTTCACTGACCTTCCCCCTTCTTAGGTGTTGAACTATCATAGTCCAGAGAGGTGAGATTTAGCAATCAAATTCTGATGACTGCAAACGAGTCGAATTAGAAACACATGTGATTGCTTTCAGGCCAAGTCTCTATCTCTTGAACACACACTTGCCACCTTCTTTCTCATACAACCTTGTTTGCTTCAGTCAAAATCTGGGTGTCAATGCCTGCTTCGTTTTCCCTTCTCTCTTTCTTTAATCTTTCATTAGGCCAGTCTAAATCTGGTGGTTGTGATTAGGCTTCGTTTGAAATCTGCGTGGCCCATTACATATAGTCATAGTTTAGAAATTGTAGGTGGGTGTTAATTACACGTTCTCAATGACATACAAGCAGTTTCTTCCCTTCTCTCTCCGTTCTGCTCAAACACATATCTGCAGTTTTGCTTCCTACTGTATCAACCTCGAAACAGCTTGATAGCAATTACAAGATACGGGTGATGGTCCGTCTCTCTTCTAGTGTGGTTCAATACGAAATCACTTGTCACTAGAACGAGTCTAGATAATATATTCTACGAGCCAGCAGAGGGATAAGAGATCTATGTTCAGTCTTGTCTCATTTTCTAGTCAACTAATGTTGAATAAAGACCAAACCCCCGAATCTGTGAGCCACCACGCTCCTACGGCTCGTGGCTGTCAGACACGGCTAGAACATTGGATGAGTGGGGACCATGAAGTTCAACTAAGCAGACCCAGTTGAGGAAGCTCAATGACAGATTTTGAAGGACAAGGCCAAATTCCGTAAGTGCGAGAGAGCAAAGAGGCGTTCTGTCGAGCACTTCGCGGAACATCCTTTCCCTCAGCATGAGTTACGCCGGTCCAGACCCCCAAACCGTCTCCATCACCTCGTAAGGACAGTGGGCCAATAAAGAAGTCCTTGTTATGGACAAGTTGAATGTGAAACCGATGAAGGGGGCGGTATGTTCAAGAATGGATGAAGAATGGGATAAAGATCCAAAGTCCTTGTAGGAACCCAGTCCACAACCGTGTGGGTCTCCCAATTCAGTCGTCCCATCACTCTGCAGAAGAACATGTCAGAAAAAAAGGAAAGAAGAAGAGGAAGAAGAAGAAACGGGCAACAGCAAAACAACAAAAGAGTGAACCTTCGTCCACATGCTCTTTTCATTTGACCCATCACCACCTACACAGTGAAGAACTGTCGCCTTGTAAAATGCAGGTGATGGGAAAACATGGTTTTGTGCCTTGGGCTGGTAACTGGCTATAATGGTCGCTCTCTTGTTCGTGCAATGTACCTTGTACAATCTTGGACGGTTTCCATTGCCCAAACATCTCACGCACCTTGAAAGTCTAGGAGACAAGAGACAGGACACCCTCCAAGAACCAGGAAAAGTTACTGCCCTCGAGTCATTTCGACCACATGGATAAAAAAAACAGAAAAGCCCTCGCTCCACCATTGACAGGTCCAGTCAAGTATTTCACAAGGCTATGCGGGGTATCCCTTTGGTGCCTTAAGAGTAGAAGGATGCATCTCATTATACCATATGCCAGTTGAATGAGTAGTAGGGTAATCTCAGACAGACTCACATGAATTTAATTACTAAGACAGACATCTTAAGTTACCATAAATAATGAAGATGCTTCAAATTCATGTGTTTCATACCTTCCTGAATATCATAATCAATTTTAGAATGCGTTTGTTGGACCGAAAGTGTTTTCAAGGACATAGCATTTGCAAACTCTCACCTTACTTCTTTGGTTAGCGAAAAATGATTAGTTAACCGAAAATATTTTTGGTTCAATATTTTCAAATGTTGAAAATACTTTCCTTTATATGGAGATAAGTGACCAAAAATATTTTCAAATGTTTGGATCTCATTTGGAAAATATCGTAACTTTATTTCAAGCAAAAAAAAATCGAAAATTTTAGTAGTTTTTATTTTCTTTCTTTTTCTTCTTCCTTTGCCCTAGAGCCTCAACAATTAGCCCATAGGCACAAGTTGACGAGAGCTGGCCTCAAGCGAGATTGACCTCGCTCAAGGCTAGCTCACCGTGGTGAGGCTCGAGGTTACCAGCCTAAGGCAAGCTCGACCTTGCTAGGATCTAGTGAGATTGACCTCACCCAAAATTGTAAGCTTGAGCACAATAACTTCAATGTTGATTTCTAAATCCTAACGTTTAGGATTGCTTTAAAAATATTATTTCAAAAGTACAAATTTTTTATTTTTCAAAATAATTTCTCTTTTTTGTTTTGCTTTTTTCTTTTTTTCTCTTTTCTTTCTTGTCCTCTTCTCCCTTGGCTGATGACCAACCACAAGTGAGAGACGAGCTTGACGAAGGTCGGTGAGGCTTGAGCTCACCAGTGTCCAACTTGCCAGGCGAGCCCGAGGCTTGAGCTTTGCTGGTCTAACGAGCCTCGAGCTCTCCAGCCTTAGGCGAGTGCTGCCGAAAGCTAGCAATGCCTTGAGCTCACCTGATCGGTGAGATCATCCCTAGCATGTGGTTAGCTACTTGTTAGCTAAGGAAGAAGGGGGAAAAAGAAAAAAAATTAAAAATAAACAATTGAAAAAAATGTGAATTCGTTATGAAGGATGAAAAATAATTTCTGAGTCTTCTTTAAAACTTAGCCAAACATCTAAAAATAAAGTCATTTTCCTAGAATATGATTTCTTGGAATTTTTTTTTTAAAAAAATGGTTCATTTTCTACAAAACAAACGCGTGCTTAATAAATGCAAGAACAACTTGGTTAATTTTCGGAAATGACAATGTCCCCAAGTCATCTGATAGTGCAAATGTTATCCAGATTGTGTTGGTTTGAGCTCCAATTTGTCCCTCCTAGGAAGAATGATGAGCTCACCAGACAGACCAGTTCTTCCGGATCATTATGGCCTTTGAATTGTCTATGGCATTGACATTAGAAATAATTTCATCAGGTATATATACCCTCGCCCACAACAGGAATGAACTAAGGAAATGGAAGAGATCATACGGCAGCTAGCGGAAAATCTTTGACAATGCAAATCTGTTGCTAATTCAATTCCAGGAACCACATACATCGGTTACATCAAACTTCATGTGTTATTGTAAGACTGTACCATGTTGCAATACATTCTTAAATTTCTCATATATCCTCATTATAACGGTAGCAAACAGGTGATTCTATCTTCATTCTGGTCAGCTTAGTTACAAACAACTTTCAGAGAGCTTTGCCCCAGAATTGATAATACTTCTCTCTTTGGTAGTCGGAAAAGACAACAGGTGAAGGTCTTTAATTGTACCCACCTCAAAGAAATCCCCAAAGTCCTGACCCATGCTCTTGTCCACAGTTAAGATATCGATGTCGTGATTCGAGTAATCTGAAACCTATCAATATTAGAACCCTTCCTCCTTGTGCTCCCATACGTCCTGGTTCTGTTACATTCGTCGGAATGAAGACCAGACAATCTCAAAGAAAATAAGTGTACAAGATAGCATTATAGAGGAAGAATGTTCTAAGCTCGTGTCATCAAAATCTACGAAAACTACCAACTCCCATCTAGCAGGGCACATTTATCCCAAAAAAGGTGGCTGCAGTCCATAATTGCATCAGCAAGAAGCCTCAGGACAAAGGCCACATAAGTTTCAGCCACGCATTACTTGGATTGACAGGATAATCCAGAATTAATAAGAAAGCCAAATTAAACTGAGCCAGCTGATTTGTCTGCTTTCTGCAGATCAATACACTAGCTACCACAGATAATCTTTGTACACGGTAAGAATAGTGAAAGAGATCGAGATGAAGATCATCATCACAAAACATGCTACCATTATCTCAGCAATGTGATTGTGGATTCCATGAATAAGAAGGGAAAGGTAAAGACATCAGAAAGCTCAAGCGTTCGAAGTACCTCCTCTGACCCATATAAATCCATTTGTCATGTCTCCAACTAGTTTATGAATCTCATAATCGACTCAAGTACTCAACAAACACAGGATTAAGTAATATCCAAACTACAAAATCCTAAATATAGGTTTTTAACACCACTGACATAGCTTATAGACAATTTCCTTGATGAGAAGAAGGCTTAAACCCCGATGCACTAGAAACATTTACATCCAAGACAAAAGGAAAACCTAGAATTTTGGTAGCATTGCACGATCACTTCTAATTCAGAAAGAGTGCAAAAGCCACACAAACAGCAATAACCAGAAGCAACATCTTCAGGTGAACATCTTGCTGTCCTTGGCCTCTCGGATGATGATGGTATGCATGTGCATGGTGATGGCCACCATGAAACGTATGGGGATATCCAAATGGGAATCCAGGGGATGCACCATACATGTTGGCATCAGGGAACCCATGGAGCTGGAAGTTAAACAATGATGATGGGAAGAGACCACCAAAAGCCGCGGACAATGTGAAGTTTCCAAATCTTGCAGATGCCATGGGCCCGAATCCACCCAAGCCACCCCTAAACCCAAGGCCATGCTGGTGAAAAAGATTCGGTTCAGGAGGAGGTGGAGGAGCCGTTTCAGGCCTCTGCCCTGTTGGGCGGTGAGGGATGTTAACACCTGGAACGGACTTCGATCTCGGGTCGGTAGAGCCTTTACCACGACCATACAACGGAACCAACTTCTCCTCCTCGATAAGGGCTTTACAAACTGGGCACTCTTGTGCCTGGGAATGAACACGGAGCCATTCATAAAGGCAGGGCCAGCAAAAAAGATGCCCACACAAAGTCACAATAGGGTCTTGAGCCAAGTCCAAGCAGATGTTGCATTCAAAATTGCCAGCATCATTGTTATTGTTGCTCGAGCAAGAAGGGCTTTGGGGTGGCCTGCTTGAGGATTCCCCAAAACCACTAGCCATTCTTGAAATAGCTCAGGAGACAATTGCCTATACACCCAATCACAAGTCACAACCCTCATTAAGATCGAATCAGAAACATGAAGTGACGGTTTTCATTATATCGCACAACACGAAGTGTGAAAAAAATTACTGAAGCTAATTCAAGAAGACAACTGGTTGACCCGACATATATAAACTCTGCAACTTTATTAGAGCTAGATGCATTGCACGAAAGCAAGTATCTCCCACCAAAATCAACTAAACCCTATTATACTACGGATTCATCAAGAAGCATGCTCACAAGATCAACTCCTCTGAAGGCTCGGATATGAGAGAAATCGATCTCCAAGACCCAAACAAATGCTAGCACCGGAGAATTCCTTCAAAGGTCGCCAAATCAAAATAGCAAGCCAAATAAATCATTATTCAGAACCCAAAATGCCGAAAATCACCCACAGAAACGCCAAATGATTCCAACACCGACCTCAATATCTAATGACGAGAGAAAGAACGAAGACGAATTTTGACCGAAAGCCGGCGATCATTCGACAAACCACGAACCGATTTGGTATCGACCCATGTCCAATAACAACCGAGTTAACAACCGATGACCACAAAAAGACAAACAGCGAGGCCGATTTCATGTCCACCGAACGGAAACGCTTCTTCAATCAGAAGCGCTCGAACTCGCAATAAACAGAGACGTCACTGACCTGCCGGACGGACGATTCGATCGACCCAAATGGCGGAAACGAAGAGAAGGGACCGGCGACCTCCGACGAATAAGCCCTTCTCTCTAATGCGCCATGAACGGACCGAATCGAAGCACAAAAATCGTCTCTTTCTTGCTCTTCTGCTATCTTTCAGCGCGATCCATTTTGCTGTTGATTTTTCAGAGGGTGCAGAAAGGAATCTGCACCTGCCCGAGACAAACGATGCGCCATCGTGCGGCTGGCATCCTCTAAGCGGGGCCCACTGTCGGGTCTTCCATTCTCGACCGTACGATGGGGGGCAAGTCTCGTGGTCAAATCTTCGGACGTATGTGGCAGAAGCCTCGTGCACCGAAAGTCGTTTGTGTAGGGCAAATACCATAATAAGCGCTCGTTACGACATAAATGCTCCAAACTTTTTTTTATGTCACTAGAAATATTATTTTTATTTATTAAAGTACAGTCTCAACTTTTTTTATGTCATGAAAAAAATCCAAACGAATACATATATAATATATACACATCCTATTTCAATTTTATCGAAATTATATAATATCACATTGATAAAAGTTCGAAAAATTTTATACGACACAAAATAAATTTTCGAGTGTTTTATGTTATTAATGGAAATTTTAGGTGTTTTTTGTGTCGTTATGAATATAATTTGAGATTTGTTGTGATATTAACCCATTAATATATCACAAAGTATCTTATATCGCATTACTGTGCATGTTGGAACGGGTCACCTAGCAGAATTGGGAAACGACGAATCTTTCATTTTGGATCAGAGTCATCATGGTGTAAGGCAAATGTCAAAATTGATTAAACTATTACGAAAATACAAAACAATACCATTATGACGATGTTGCTCACTTAAGTATGCCCACTTTCAAAGGGAATTACGGATATTCGTATACCGAATTATAAATAGTTTCTCATTTAAGATGCCGCCTGAGGAATTTAATTCAATTACAAATGAGTAATTCCTTACGTGGCTTGGGGTGTTGACCAAATGGGGTTAATTATGTTGACTTTTCCTCCACCACGTTTATCTACATAATTTAAGAACGACCCAAGATTTTTCTAATCTTATATCTCAACCACCTGCTTCTTGTCCCCGTGCGAGTATGACTAAATGTGCTCCAATCACGTCCGAAGTTAGCACATGTGGTCGCTCGATGGAGATCGTTGCGAGATCTCGGTGACATTGTGAAGGCAGTCCAGCTGCATTAGAAAGAAGAAAATAGCCCTATTGGAATTGAGTAATCAGCAATGATTTTCAAGCAACAACTGATGAGGTTTAGAATGAATTTAGGAAATGGCTGGGATTGTCACGGACCACCCGATGCATCATAGACAAAGTCGTGTTTTCCTCCATTTTGGATTAGATGAGTAAGGGTGCGTATGTCAATGTTTCTATTTTCTCCAATTTATGTTCTTTTGTTTCCCGGAACAAAAAAAAAAGAACGAAAATTCATTTGGTAACGCCAACTTATTTATTTGTTTCAAGGAATATAAGGTTGTTCCTAGGAATAGAAACAAGATGCAAAAAAAAAAATTAGCTTCTTATTCTTAGAAACAATTTTTAGAAATAAGTTTTTTTTTTGTTCTTATCTCTTGTCACGGCCACCTTCGACCGCCCACTGCCATCACTAGCCACCCCTGTTGCCCGATCGCTGACCACTGCTGAGAGTTGCCGCTTGACTGCTTGGGCACCTCTGGCTGCCGATGACCCCCGCCGCCCGATTGCCACTTCATCGCTGCCCGTTACCACCCACCCGTTACCCAACCCCTGTCGCTGCCACCCTTCGGCCACCCACAGCCTGCCACCACCGTCGGAGGAGAATCGGCAAGCTGTGGCTGGTCAGAGGGCGATGACATCGACAAGGGTTGGTTGGGCGGGAGTGGGCGGCAACGAGCAGGGGGCAGGCGGCCAGCAGTTCTTGGACGTCCGTGAGTAAGAAGAAAAAACAAAAATGAAAAAAATTTTAGGGATCGTATCAAACACATTGTTATTCCTTTTCTATTTCAAAAGTAAAAAATTTGTGTAGTTACCAAACGCTTTATTTACTTAAAAATTGTTCCATGGAATAAAAGCGTTACCATGCGTAACCTAAGTTTATGGGTTATAAAGACGGAGATCAACCACTTGTAATCTTGATTAATTTAACATGTGGATGATTTCTACAACATGTAACACGCCAATAAGAAGTATTTCCCTAACCAAGGATGGGGGAATATTGCTCTTGTAGACACAATAAGGAAATGATGTTCGGTAATGTAGCTTTATAGATTCATACATTGTGTGAATCAGTGCAGTATATCAATTTAAGTGCTGAAATTTGGTTATGAATATTATTCTCTAATTAGGGCCAATCGGTTCTTTGGGTGATCCAATTTTCTCCTAGAATCAAAAACGTGACCTTTGGAATTAGTTTTCGTTTTCTAAAATTGGGAATTGGACCCAACCTCGTTCATTCCGGTTTCGGGACCATCTGATCTAATGTAACTGGTCGTATCTTGTGTTTTGTGGACAAAATTTCTGAAGACATGGCCGAGGGTTCGATTTTGGCAGGTTGTGATATCGTGGGATTATTCCAAATGACCTGCGAAAGAAATCAAAGTCAAGCTAGCTGGTCTTGTGAAACTCGTGCTCATTGATCCTGGAATCGACAAGCGACAGCCATCTCGGAGTCCGGACCCTGGATGGAGACAAAGCTCTCGCTGGGGACCATGGCTATATGTCATCATTGCCGTCGGCGGAGTCGGAAGCTGCGGCGACGGAGGCGGCCATGGCGAAAGGACACGTACTTGACCTCGAAACCCTTCTTGTTGTTGACCTCCTCGACCTCGCCCTCGTCTATGCTGTAGTCATTGAGGCCTTCGCCGTTGGCATCACCGTCGTCGACGCGCACGAGGAAGGACCTCTGCTTCGCGGGGTTCTTCGTCAATGACAGGTGACGCGAGGTTTCGGAGGAAGATAAACGGAGAAGCTGCGGTTGTGACCGGCGTGGGGAGTTTGGCGGCGGCGCGAGGTGGAGGAGGACGGAGGAGAGGGGTGGTTGTCATGGAGATTGACAGAGGTGGCGGAGCACGGAGACTTTTCTTCTGCACGTAACGTCATTTGATCGGCTCCTACGAGGAGGACGGAGAGGGAATAATATAGCTCACACCATTGAAGGAAAGCAAGGGCAATAAGGTAAATACATCGAAAAGGACAGCCGGTGGAGTTGAAATGTCTTCTTGGTCCCCAGTTCCACCTCGCGGTCGGTGGCCAGCTGGAGGAAGAAAAAGAAAAAGAAAAGAAAGGAGGAAAAAAAGAAAAGTACAAAAAATTAGAAGTATATGAAAAAAATAAATTTTGTAATAAACTCACTTCTAGTCTTTTTCCATTTCGGGAATAGTAACTAGTAAATGCGTTTTTTTTTGCAAATAAATTTTAATAGGGAATAGAAATAAAAAAATTACTTCTAAAAAGAAATTATTTTTCAAGAATAAATACGCTACCAAATAGGAAACAAATCACATGACCGGTTGTCAGGTGACCTATTTCCCACATGGGCTGTCTAATCTAAATCGAACGGTCCATGTTTTTCGAAAAAAAAAACTTTCCCTTATTAAAAGGGGAGCCATCCGATCTAAAATCGGACAGCTCACATTAGCAACACACCCTTAATCTAGTCAAGGGATTCGGATCCTATCAAACATGCCTTCAAGTGGCTTGCAGATTTTGATCTCGACGATAATGATGAGAGTATTGTGAGAATTGCCCTCCAAAAAGACATGATACTTCTGTTGGCCGAGGACCAAACGATGAATGTACACAGCAGAGGATTTCGATATGGAAATCTTAGGGCTTGAAGCCTCATGTGTTTGGGCTTCTTTGTGAGTAGTTCACATAGGACAGCTCCGCCCGTGCTCGGCCCATACAAAATCCGCTCTTGTTGCCCTGCTCTAGGCATGCTGACATTTTCGACATGTATGTATAGATTTGACATGTTTTGAGCTCTTCTATTATCATGAGACGCATCTATTGGGACACAACAAGACAATAGAATGGGGATTCACCCATGAGGGTCCCTAACTCTTGCAAAATATTCAATTGGGTTTTTGGATATCTTTTTCGTGCAATTGAATCCCTAATGTATGCAATCGTATGTCCGAGCTTGTCCTTCAATTGAAGCAAAGAAGGGAGGAGGCACGGTTGATATGGTTTTGGTGCATCCATGCTCTTTCCTAGTTTGCATTAATGTTTTGATTTCTAGCTTATGACCGTGCTTCAAATATTTGGAATAAGTGCATCCAAAATCCTGAAAACTCATCATCAAAGTATAGTGGAGTCCTACAACTTTTAAAGAGTGCAATAAAGTCTTAAAATTTGTCAAGTTAATGCAATCAAGCACTAAAATTTATTGACATTTTGTGTTTGTCAAATCGGATGAAATTAATAGAATGACTTGATTGTACAAATTTGACAAGTTTTAAGACTTGAATATACTTTTTAAAGTTTTAGAATTCAATTTTACTTTTGTAACAAATTTTAAAACTTAATTATACTTTCTAAAAGTTTTGGAATTAAATTGTATTTTCTTGATAAATTTTAAGTTTTCTATTACACTTGTCTCAAATTCTTAATATACATATAAGACACATGTATTGTCATAATTTATTAATAAAAAGTAAAATTGAAATGAATTGAAAACCCAAATATTTTGTATGTCAAATTGATTGTACCAATTTGGCAAGTTTGAAAACTTGAATACACTTTTTAAAAGTTTTAAAATTCAATTTCACTTTTGTAACAAATTTTAAAACTTAATTATACTAAAAGTTTTGGAATTAAATTGTACTTTCTTGATAAATTTTAAGTTTTCTACTACACTTGTCTCAAATTCTTAATATACATATAAGACACATGTCGCATTATAATCAAGCACAAATTTTTGGGCTTTCAATTCATTTCATGTTTTTGTTGATAAATTAAATCATCTAACATCAGGTTTTCATTTACATTGCAAATATCTGATGCCTTCTTATTTTCATAGAAACAAACACAATATTTTTTTTTTCAGTTTCTCATTAGATACAAAACAAAGTCGTAAGAAGACACAACTATTGGATAGTATGGTTTTATAAAATCTTTTACTTCGAATGGTCCTAACTCTATATGCAAGCTTTTTATCATCATATTAAGTTTGATATAAAGTCACAATAACATGTTGTAACTTCACATATATGATAATATAGCTGAATATTTATTGATAACGGTAAAAGATTAAAATAAAAACGATTTATATGTGTCTATATCTTGAACCACATGATTTTCAACTAACATACGTATTTCAAAATGAGTCGCGATTTCCACTGGTTTTGATTGGTGAGTAGCAACAATATAGGCATTCGATTTTAGTGAAATTTTCATGCGAGCAATCTCCATATACGGAACTCGTCAAAAAGAGACATGATTGATTAATTTTTTTGCTTTAATCAGCTTTGAAGAAAAGCATAATCATTTTGGTTCCTTTTTATTTCGCGAAAAATAAATATTTTAGAAAATATTCTCCTAAAAATGCTCGCTTGTATCGCTTATAAAAATGAGTTGATGAAAAATTTTCATCATCCACAAAAATATTTGGCATAGATTATTGTCGATAATAATAATGATTTTCATTGACTAATTATTTCAAGCGCACAAACGACTAACTTAAAAAGAATATGTTTTAAATCACTAATTTTCCACAAAACAAATAGATCCATCGTTCTTTTTTGCTCATCACTTTCTTTTTCGGCCAGATTTCCTTGGACACTTTACTACATTGAGTTTTGGTTACACGATGATTTCTTTTCTATTAATCCATGTGGGGATTATTAGCTATCTTGTCTTTGCAATACGTAGATGTTTCAACTAAAATTGGAAAAAAAAAACCAACAATGAGTGCAAAGCATCCCAAATGCCTATAACTAAAGATTGCGACGGGATTATGTCGTCTTGTCGAGTTAAAAGCAAGCCCTTCATTCAAGTAATCCATCTATGAGTAGATGTTGATTCCTATTGATCGATAGGGTATTGTCATATGTGATAGGAACAGGGGCCACAGGCAAGAGTGGCATGGGACCAGACCTCAGGACCATAGGAAGTCGTCTTAGGAACGGACCGTCGATCACCTCGGTCGCGTGAAATTCCATTGATCGTAAGAGGCTCACGGCCGTCGTCATCAAATTAGAACATCCTTCCTAAAGGAGGAGTTGAAATCAGATAACAGGAGGGAAGATTGACCATCGGCATCACCCATTCTTCGCTCGATGTGATCACTGTACACTTGTAAATTCCTGGATTATATTCAGGACATACAATGTCGCGTCAAACTTTGTAGGTTTACTGTCTGTAGTCCTAGCCCTATGCATGGATAATTTAGGATAGACGACAGTATCCTAAGTGATCCTTGCTCGATAGAGATGTTTTAGAGAGTTTTGACTTGGCATGTTCAGAGTCTCGCTTGTTAAGGATGACTGGGTCTATTCCCTAACCCCTTTTCTAGTGTGCTTAGTGTCGGTCTGTATCCTTCTAACACACGGCAACCTATCATTGGCGCGCCTGCCCCGACTCGATAGTCTATCCACCGCCAATTCTCTACACTATGATGGCCACGATATTACCATGGCTAGAGATGCTCCAATGACTGCTTCGAGCAACGGTTGTGACATCTCCATGGAAACTAACTTGCGACTGCTTCTCAACTACATCTTTTTTCCAAGCAGTTGCTCCTCTAGTGGATGTTTTCTAGGGTTTCCATTCATACTAGGGCATCTCCATTGTTTCACTGTTTTTGCTGGCTTTAAAACTCTGCTGGCGTTCCCGCCCCCTATGACTTCGCCATTGTTCCCGCCGCTTACGTCTCACTAGAACTCTGGCGATCGCTAGTTTGGAATGTCTGTTCTGCTGCTTTCATCTTGGTCGTATTAATGTCCAACCCAAAACGTTAAGCTGATAAAAGAGAATATTAAATCCGTTTTCGAGCAACATGAGATAATATTTCGACAGTAATCAATGTTGCTCTCGTGCTTGCCTCTGCGACGTCGATGACAACTTCCTTCACTTGAATTCCTTTGGGGATTGTCATCATACCCGCTACAGTGATCGCTCCTCTCGCGAATGCGGTTCCTGTCGTTGTTCCTAGCCTAGCTCCCTGGGACTATCTAGCAGGTCAGTTCCAATGGGTATAGGAGTCAAGTGGAATCGTCCACTCCTCCTTCCTCACCCACTCCATTTCATCTCACTTCAATTGTTTAACTTCTGCGTGATCATAGCCCCTTAGCCTTTTTTCGTGAGGCTAAGGGACCTCGAGACCAAACCTCATCAACAAGGAGTTTGTTTGAAAAATAAACAAGAGTGCTAAGAGTGTTATTCCTTGTCCCACATAAGAATGTGGGTTAGAGAGTGGGTGACTTTAAATATGACTTTCCTTCACTAAAGACTAAAGGATTGATTGGGTATAGGCTAGACCCCACCATACCCGCGTGTGGATGAGCGATTATTAGGTGGACTTAGCTCCATCGCAGTTCGCGGTTTAATTAACACTAATCTTTTTACTTTATTTTATGTATTTTCTATTTTTCGTTTGTCTTTTCAAGACAACATTTCAATTTAACTGCCAATGAATAATCGTGTTTGTTCATTTTTTTTTAGTCTACTCTTAAGTTAAAGGCAGTCATTCATTGGGTAGTTCCATATAGAGAGAGATCCTAGAGAAATATTAGAATTACTATCTAGTATTCTCGTAGAGACTTTGTTGTATCCAAGAGGATTTTTACCAAGAGACCATTAACAATTTTGGGGGTAAATAGATCCTTAAAGAAAGCGATATCACGCCTTAAAGTCCGATTTGATTACTCAAGTTCTGATTTCATTGTTCTACCCTATTTGAAGCCATTATTTTCCAACGTCTTTGGGTCAACTCACCCAAATCCTTCACAAAATGTCAAAACTATCTCTTTCACACGCATGCATCCACCCCGTAGTAGTCAAGTTTCATCCCCTAATCCTATTCTCACTTGTCCAGGTGAGAGGTATCGAATTACTGTCTTTTTTTTTCTTTTGACAACGGATGTTATGTACTATTTATATTCACATAGTCTCTTGCCATTGCTCAAGCTTTTGACTTGGACTTTCCAACATTATATTTAGCATCATATACTATTGCTATTTTGAAAAATAAGTGACTATGAAGCTTCCAAAAAATTGGACTTGCCAAAATGGATCACAGACTCTTTTTTTAACCATATATTGATGAGCTGATTCATTATTTGTGTTACCTATGTTCAGCGAATGGGTTTAAAATAGCAAAATCCGAAAAAATTATGTGTGTTAAATGGATTCACAGTTTACCCAAACCCAATCCAATTTTTTTTTTAAGCTCTTTTCAACCTCGATGAAAAGATAATGGATTCCTCAGACTGTTTCAAGTTCAGTTAAGTCTTGGTGGACTTGCATGACGAGCAAAATTTTTCCCTTATTGAAATATTAAGATGGCTTTTTTCCTCATTATTATTTTTATTAATCTTATACGTTCCGTCTGTTGGTTGTTGGAATATATGTTTCCTCGATTGCATTTGACATTAGTATTTTTATGTAATATTCTAATCTTAGTTCTTATCATTGCAATCTGTAGTCAGCATAATTTTTCTTCAATATCTTATACTCTAATCAATTAAAATTTCAATATCTCCATGTTATTTGTCGTTGTCATTTTATCAACTCACTACCAGATACTAACTTTCTCTTATTCTTCATTATGAATCAATAAAGGACTCGAAAATTCTATCCAATGGCATCTTGTGGTCGAAATAGCGCTTTCCAAATAACTGATACCCATGAAGAAAAATAAAGTGTGTTAACTAGGTCAACACGGATTTGCGTTAGATTATATTAAATATTAAACTATTTTAGTAAACGGGATGCACATGATATGAATCACTAAATTTGCATTGCACATAAATAAGTTAAAATGGGTTATGTAGGTTAATTTAGGTCGGATAATTTTCGATCTAACTTCTCCATTTGATCACGTTACCAAAAACTAACAACTGTAACTTTGCAATTGCAATCTTAACTTGGCTATAGATGTTCCATCTATTGATGCAGGAGATAAGTAAGCAGGAAGCTTCCCAAAAACCTACAAAACCTAGCGACCGTGACGGAAGCACGAGTTGTCCTGTCGAGTTAAACGCCAGCCCCTCATGCAAGCAATCCTCTACGTAGATGATTGGAATGATAAAGAATGTTGATAAAGCTAAGCCAGACGAGAAGAGACATGTCGTCAAACGTCATCGGGAAGAATTCTGGGGCGATGATGGAGGAGGCTTTCGTCCCACCATCTTTCGGTGCGAGGCGTCCTTGTTTTTCTATCTTGTCTCCGCGCGATTCGGGGTTGGATGAGGTGAAATCGTATTAGGTTATCAGCCACAACATGACTGATTTGATGAGACACAGAAAGGTCGTGGCTCACCATGTTCTATCCCCCGAACTAACCCTCTTGTCCTTTTGCTTTAGATTGGCCGGCCTGTTGCTTGCTCATCTTGGACGCCCCCCCCCCCCCCCACCTTTTTAAAATGAGTCGATTTGGATCTCATGTACGTCGTCATTGTGAGCCCTTTCACGAGAAGGGAGTTGTTCAATTGTTCCAAATTTCTAATTCTGTTGTGTGATTGTCTATCTAGTTCTAAAATTATCTAATATCATCAATTTAGTCATTAAACTTCTTCAGAAATTTCAATGTAATCCTTATGGTCGATTACGTGCAAAGATTTGGAGCTAAATTGATGAAATCGAAAGTTTCAAGACCGAATTAGCGTCCATACAATAAGTTTAGGATTGATTGAGCAAATTTCCCTTTCACGAAGTCTTGTAAAAAAACAAAATACGGGGGCAATTCTTGCTTTATGATTACCATATGAATTCGGGCTAAGATCCAAAACATAGGAGCATCGTATTGATAGCACCTACTCATTTGCCTCCCTCACTAAGGAAACGAATGCAGAAACGCATTTATGAGGTTTTGGAATTGGTCACGATGGCTTGCAGGCCCGGAGATGATTGGCCAGCATGTGGGGTTTCTTCAGAAAACCAGACCAGCCACGCGCTTTCGCATTTGTGAAAGATCAATGCGTAGGCTTGTCCCAATGCTCGAGACCAAAAATCTTCCCTCCCCAAATTAATTGTTGCACAAATCAATTTTTTTATTTCCCGAAAGTTTAATTCTCCATAAACAAATCAATAATTCTAAGCTTTTGATGCCGTGTCTCATTTCAACATCCTGAAGTCTCGTATGGGATAAGGAGAAACCGTAGTCAAGTGATATATGAGTTTAACGGATGGTATTAGAACAAGATCCCTTTTAATAAATGTGCAATTCGGGGACAAATTAGGTCCAATTCGATTGAATAAGTGCAAAAGTGATCGACAAATTGAGAAAAAGGATCGAACAAGGTGAGACTCTAGACGGATTGCTAAGATGATGAGAATAGACACGCCATACGCCTATATAGAAAAAAACATCACTAGGTGATACGAATCAACCCTATCGAGAATGGAAGTTTTTTAATTGGAGGATTTGTCACATCTCAAAGTCCCCCGTCGAATGGAAGAAGGTTCTATTAAACAATTTAGCAGTTAAAACCTCCAGATGGTCACCACTTTGTACGACTATTCCGGGATCCCTTTCGATAATTCGTCCCACAATGAAATGAGCTGAGTTGTTACACTCCTAATTCTGTACCGAATTACGCACCGATTATTTCTTCTTAAAATTTCAATTGTCAGGAAATTGACCGACAGTACAGCTTAGCTAGATTTGTTCACGAGAGAGAGAAAGAATGATGAGGGTTGGAGTTGGACGATGAGGTAGGATTAGTTATTGGTCGGTTCAAACCTTCCGGCATTGGGGTCGGTTGCAAATTGAAACCTCCTAACATTTGACAACATGGCTCACGGTTATGCATGTCGGCACTGTCAAGATTTACCAAGATGAGGCAAAAAGGTTTTTAAAGATGAAATCGATACGAATAATGCGGTGGACTAGTCAAAGTGCGCGAAAGTAGATGCAAATGCCACGGTGTTGATATATGAAAAGAAAAGCCAAACATCATAAATGCTTGTATTTGAATGTCCACATGCATGTCTTAAATTAATCATGAATATTATTAGGATTGCATTTCATGCCTTCTATGAGGGCACGCGGTATCGAATATCATGACTTGTCTAAATGACATGATGCCATGCACCATAATGTGTTTACTCTTTTCTAAAGACTAGAATCAAGATGTTTCTATCGTAAGACCAAGTATTTGGATTCGTGGATATAATAAGGGGGAAAGTACAAAAAAAAAATTCCAAACATATTGTAAGGGTGCTAATTTAATCATAAACATTTTGTATTTATCAATTCAATCCACCCGTTAGTTTTGACCAACTGACGATAACGTGGCACTAGTTGCGGTGATGAGAATAAATTTAATAATATTTTAATATATTTCAAATTTTATTTATTTATTTCCCATTTTTTTTCCTTCTTCCCTTCTTTGCTTTTTTTTTTAACCCATTGTGGCCAATGGTCTTGCCGGATAGATTGAATTGACACTAATATAAAAAATTTAGAACTGAATTGATAATAAAATGTTTAGGATTAAAGTGATAAAATCTCAATAGATTTAAAATCTTTTTTTATATAATTATCTCTATATTGAGGCGCATAAATTATGTCAGTCGCGAATGTTATGGGGATAATTTTTATGCGTTAACATAATCACGGAGTGCCTGAAGAATCTTGATTGGCTTGTCCCTAAGAACTCTAGGGTTTGCCTAAGCTGTCAGTTGATTGGCATGGACCACTGGTCCTGTCTTTGACTTCTGTCTTTCTTGCCTCCCAACAACACCCCCTCCTCATTAGGGTTCTGACCACTCTTTATTCCGTGCTTCCGGTTCAGACAGCGACTCCTCACCGAGAAAATGCTCCCCGTCGCGTTTTTCCTCACGTGTAAAATCAGAAAATAACGTGCTTACCAGTCTCTACTTTAGTTGACAGATGATGAAGAATTTGTATATGCCGTTCCATTGAAGATAACTCAACCTTTTCAACTTGCTTTCAAAAGGAGCACTCAACTTTACTCAACTTTGTTTCTTAACGTGTCAATTACAACTTGGTGTAGCATCGTGGTACTCGGTTCTCATACTTTGGTACTATTTATAACGACTCCGATGAGTTCATAGAACGAAAAATACAAAAGAAATACTCAAGGCGGCGACCACATGAGCGTGTGAGTTTTGACTATTTCAATCATGTCATATGTTCTTTTCCTTCCATGTGGGACTATGGTGTAACAATTTGAATTCCTTTTACAGCGCTTGTGAATGGGAAAAAGGACTTAGAATTATTATGACTTTACAATGATCACTTTAGTATCAAAGACTTTTCAAGTGATCATTTGATTGCCATATCAGTGGAAGAACATTAACTTGAGTGCTTGAAGTGCAATGTAGAAAATTATTCATCCTTTCATCCTGCTTGATGACTTGAACAAATCTCTCTCTCTCTCTCTCTCTCTCTCTCTCTCTCTCTCTCTCTCTCTCTCTCTCTCTCTCTCTTCCTTGAACATTTGATACACATTCAATTAAGTCTCTAGTCCATGGATTATATAAAGATTTCAATATTATCATTGAACTTGAATATATCAAATGATAATATTAGATATTTCATATTGTTTAGGGACTTCATTGAATATTTATTAGAAGTTTAGAGGTAGCATTAAATGATTTAAAAGTTTGGGGATGATATTGCACATTAAGTTAAAGTTTACGAGCCACGTTGGACAATTAGAAGTTCAGAAATGATATTGTATACTAGTTCAAAGTTTAAGAATCATTTGTACAATTACCCCTTTGAGGAATTAGGATTATGGTTCTCCTAGAATGCATTGAATTTTCCCCAAATTTCTTAATTTAGGGGCAAACAAATAGTTTAAAGATCGAGTTGTTGACTTTATCTTGACGAATCATGTCGTACTTGTATAATAGAATAGTACCATGTCAGATTTTCTAGTCACCCAAATCCTCGATGGCATTGAAGTAGTAGCATTTTACAAAAAAAAAAGCACTTGATTGATTACTTGAAAATATATTTGGCACTGGAATGAATACCATACCAAAATTATAGCACTTTTAGTGTCTTTTTCCTCCTCTAAATTGTTAAAAGCACTTTATATCTCTTTACAATCAATTTGACATCAAGTTACTAATGGCATCAAAACTTTCAATCGGCGCAACTAATCGAAACATGTATAGCTTGTGCAATCAAGTCGTGTCCAATTTGCACATATCTTTTATATTTTGATTACATTATCTTCAAATTTTAAAATTCGATTGCACTTTGTATTCTAGTGCACTTGTTTTACCTCTAATGAATTCCCTTCGAAAGTTTGGATCCGAGAAAATATGAAAAGAATCTTTTACATGTCAATATTGGAGTTTTTTTTAGTTATCAACCATCTTATATTAAATAAAAAGAAAAATCATAAGTGCCGAGTATGGTCTAGCTTATAGTAGTGTATTTGCACATATACATACATACATATATAAATACCCTAATGCAAAAAAAAAAAAAGGAAAAACTTGTAGCAATTGATGTGGAAAGTAACTATTTAGTCATATCATTGCTTTGCTAATGTCCATAAGGTAATCATTAATTTGATTTTTGGCCGATAATTTAAGGTAATAAGAGAGATTCGTCCTCGTCCGAGACGATTCCCTCAATTATGTCATTCTTCAACCGTAACATCAACTTAGAAGATGTGTATGTTCTTGAAAAGATTCTTGACTTTTGTTTGCCTTTATCGTTCCACTTCCTCTCCCATTTAAGACTAACAATAGTTTGAAGACAAAACACAAGTTAACGACAAGATTAACCAAACTGATTGCCAATCAAGCTAATAAATTAATTGTTAATTAGATGTTAAACATGTTTAATGGATCCGACCAATTGTCATTAAGCGCCTAAGCATAGGGTGGTACACGTGACTAGATGTTGGTGCCTTTTTTTTTTTAAATAATTGTGCTCTGATTGGGGACACGTGCCACGGCAGGAACAGTACAACATGTCCCGTACAATGTCAGAGGCAAGGGTCTGTACAACTTGCAGAATTTTAGTTCTTATGTGTAAATTAGAATAAAAAAAATAATGAATAAGAAAAACAACACATGATAATAATGCAAAATAGTGTTTGAATAGCTAAAAAATGGAAAATTTTGTAATTTAGAACGATGTATGCAAATATCATCGGATCTCCTAATTCATTCGTAAATTATGAGTTTGTACTTAATATCTGTGGGCAACAATTTCAACTCTTTTCCTAAAACAACATGGATACACACACACACTCTCTCTCTCTCTCTTTATTAAATTTATTTATTTTTTCTGATTTTTGCACCGGCGCGTATGTACATTGAATAATCCGTCCAATGTTGATTAAATTTTATTACGCGTTTCGAGCATGTGCATTGAATTAGTATCTACAGTTAATATACCATCCATATACTTAGTAAGGCGAATGCAGTGTTGATAGTTGCGATCACTAAGTTAAAAAAGACATTCCCATTGATTTCTTTCCATGCATGCACGACAATGATTGCCTAATTAGGTGGTCCCACGAAAATGGATGAAATTTGTAGTATATTTTGATGGATATGGATCCCCTGCTCTTAGAGCAGATGAGCTTTACTCATCTCCACCCTCCAAATTTTTTCCCTTAATTTTTCCCCCTATAAAATGAGGAAAAATCTCATCTCCATCATTTATCCCCTACTTTGCTGATGTTAGCAAAACAGGGGATCCAGATCCAAGTTTTACCATGTGCAATCTCTACCCTATCCACTTATACGGTAGGTAATCAACAATAATTCCCCGTTGAATCGGTCTTCTCTCCCTCTAAATAAAGTAAGTTCTTAGAGATCACAACATTCGTAACGAGAAATTGTGATCGAAATATCACAGCAATCAGGCGATCATACGTTATCTCCAAATTATGATCACGAAAGGAAATTAATCAAGAAAGACGGTAAAAGAATAATCGGAGAGTATGGCAGGAAATCATGCCTTCCCTAGGAAAGCAAATGATTGTCGAACCGGGTTCAATTAAGGAAACATGAGAAATGGATCAGCTGCAGTGATTGCACATGCCTTGATGAATACCACAACCATTGTGATTTTTATAAATAAAAAATAAAAAACCCAACCTCCTAATAAATATGGACCGTTTGATCTGAGATCGAACGGCCCTCGGGCCACATCACATGCAGCAACCACGGGTGATCCGGATGGACAAGGGACTCGATTCACGTTGCCATCTCCCACGCTCTTTCCCCTCCAAGAAGAGACGATTTATAACAGGAAGGAAGATCATGACAAGAGAGGACGGAAACTGTGTGAATCCCACCATCATCCTCAATAAAAAGACCCACGCACGACCCCCTCTTCACCTCCCACGACCTCCTTCAACAACCGTTCTAGCTTTCGTCCCCCAATCCTCAGTTCTCTCTCTCTCTCTCTCTCTTCCCTCTGTCCCTGTTCTGCTTCCTCCACAAAGCATTCATCAATGGCGGTCGTCGCCTCCAAATCTCAGCTCCTCCTCCTCTGCATCCTCTCGATAGGTACGCACTGGTTTCAACACTCGCTTTCGTCAGCCGGGGAAACAAGGGAGGTTCTCTTATCTTCGCTTATTTCGGTTGTTTAACCACTATTGAAAAGGTTCTGCGCTTTTTGCCCTCTTCATGCAGAAGCCACTCTTTGTCTTAGGTTGGATAAATTTAATTAGTGCAGAGTCGAGCGAGATCTAACCCTTCAATCTTGGCGAAACTTGTGAAAGATGGCGAGATTTCTTCGCTGAAAAAATTCGAGACTTGACTGAAAAGATTTGTACTTTTGCTCTGTTTTGGCAGGCAATGTTATTGCATCAGCGACGGTCATCACCCTCCAGAACCAATGCAACTACACCGTGTGGCCCGGCACTCTCTCCGGCATCGGTGCCACCCTCGGCAACGGCGGATTCACCCTGCCCCCCGGCCGCTCCGTCCAGCTCTCGGCACCGGTAGGCTGGTCCGGTCGCTTCTGGCCCCGCACTGGCTGCCGCTTCGACGGCAACGGCGCCGGGACCTGCGTCACCGGCGACTGCCCCGGCGGGCTCAAGTGCACCGGCGGAGGAACCCCGCCGGTGTCCCTGGTGGAGTTCACCATCGCCGCCCCGAACGCCGGCGGCATGGACTTCTACGACGTGAGCCTGGTTGACGGGTACAACGTGGGGATGGGGGTGCGGGCGATCGGCGGCACCGGCAAGTGCCAGTTCGCGGGCTGCCTGGAGGACATCAACGCCAACTGCCCGGCGGAGCTGCGGGTCACCGACGAGTCGGGTCAGGTGGTGGCGTGCAAGAGCGCGTGCGAGGCCTTCAACGCGCCGGAGTACTGCTGCACCGGTGAACACGGGACGCCGACGACGTGCGGGCCATCGCGGTACTCGGAGATTTTCAAGAGGGCGTGCCCGACGGCGTACAGCTACGCGTACGACGACGCCACGAGCACGTGCACGTGCACCGGGTCGGACTACTTGATCACATTTTGCCCGGCCCAGTCCTGATGCCTAGATCCGAGCACTATATTTTATTATTTTATTACTACTTTTTTTTTTTGGTCGAAATTTTTATTACTACTTTAAGTGGTTTAGATTCAGAAAAATTCAGCTGACGTTGGAACGTGGAGCTTGTGATTTTATTATATTGTGGTTTATTGAAAATTGAGTCCTGATGATCACGTCCTCCCTCCCCGTCGGCAGTTACTTTTGCAGCGACCAAAAAAAAAAAAATAAACGCAGTATCGCAGTCAAAATCGTGAATCATTTGCCGCAGGGCGCAATTAAATGTCAAAATTAAAATTCCAAACATTTCGGAGATAGATAAAGAGTTAGGAATTCATCGAATGAACTGCAAATAAGGCCACGGTCGGTGGGCAAGGAAAACTGAGTCGATCGCCGTATCGAAGCACCACTCAAGTCTACTTGAATGCTTTTGCTCGTGCAGCCATACCTCTCTCTCTCTACCGCGGATCATCTGTCCACCGAATTGCCAATTCTTTGCTTGCTGTGACAACTTCCTTGTTGAAGGAAGTGGAATATGTGATGGAGTTCCTCCATTCAATCATTTTCCTTTTGCTTATCAGAAACCGAATTTCTAAAAAATTGGTTGACAAATGGTATTCATATGAACTTTATATAAGGTAAAGTTTGGTTTTTTGGGGGTGATTTCGAAATGTATCGAAGACTTAAGTAGTAAAAAAAAGTGGTGCTTTAAAAAAATTGAGTTATCTTATAAGAAGGTCTACTCTAAAAAAATGATAACTTCAACAATTTCTTTGTCACCATGCCCCTTGAGCCATTTTCATTGTTACTGTGCTGGCTGTTAAAATGAGGTCCTTCTCCTCCAAAAGGAGATTTTAGTAATACCAAATATAACTACTCCCAAAAGAAGCTCAAACGACCTTCAAGTTTGAGCCCAATTTCTATGGTAATGAATAGAAGCACAGTTAAAATTCCTGGGGAGTTATACATTTGTTTATTTTTTATTTTATGATCTCATCAGAAATCCCATTTTGGGAACGTCCAGTCCAGTGACGAGTGGCATTTCACCCCTAACCATATAAACCAATAATCCAAATCTGTCGAATCGCTCATGTTATGATCTTTTTTTAACTAAAATTTGCTCCATATGATCCCACCAGTTGATTTAAGGGAATTCGATGCTGAAATAAAATTTAAAATGAAATTATGTATTTAATTGCAATTCCTTGTCCAAGAAGAAAAATTTAGGGTTTACTCTTTTTTACCGTGAATTTCTCCTTCTCTTTTTTTTTTTTTCTGTGAGATGGGTCCGGTTCTGGTTGGTTATGGTGAAAAAGAAGCCACCCTCTCTCTCTCTCTCTCTCTCTCTCTCTCTCTCTCTCTCTCTCTCTCTCTCTCAAAATTTGAAAATTTATTCTATGGTTGCAATGTGAAGAGAGACAAAGGGATCTGAGACAAATCAGAGAGGAAGCAGAGAGGCAACGTGATGATGATGATGGCGATTGGGGAAGCAAATGGGGGTGGTTAGGGGGCGATGAGCAGCAGCAAACCAGTGCAAAGAAGACCAGATCCGATCCATTCTTCCGGATTTGTTTACGCACACTTGGGAAAGAAAAGCGTGTCTGTCTTTTTGGAATTCTTCCTTGGCTAACTTACTTGCAACTTGTTTTGGGTAAAACGCCTCCGAAGGTGCATGTTCCGTGTGTGTCGATCGACATTGTCGTCTAAATTCCCTTTGGCCGCGGCCGTGATCGATCACATTCCGAGAATCGACAGCAAGTTCGCCGGCTTTCTTTCCGAGGATCGACTGAATTCCTACACGCGAGGTGACACATTGAGGAGACCCATCCACAAGTTGGGTCCAATCCAACCTAGTCACGAGCCTAGGTTCCTCGTCCATGAAAAGATTACAAAAGCACACTTCATTTTCTACAAGAAAATTTGGTCGGGCTAGGTGGGTTCAAGTGGCCCCGTCTCAAGAAGGGAATTGCTTGCGTAGGCCAACCCACTTTTGCGTAAAAAGTCAATTTGGACATTGTCGTATTCATAATCATGTTTAATCTCTTATTAGGACGGATCACCAATCATCTCGTCTTCAGGAATAAATATCAATTAAAGAAGCTATTGCGCGACATAAACTCCGCATAATCAAATATTGGTGTTGAATCACTTGTTGAAGATTTTAATTAACCCGCTAATTTTTTGAATCTTCAAACATTAATTGCATGACTTTTTATAAGATCATCATTAATGTATATCGATGATGTTTAAAAAAAAAATTTGAGGCGGTAAACTATTATTGAAGTCACCTAATAATCGAAATCGGCACTGTTTAAATCATAATCAGTAAAATTAGAACTCCAATAGGTCGTGCTACTCATCACTGATTTTTTTTTTTGGGTCAGATACTCATCCCGGAATTAGAAAAATGCAAGAAGATGCAATTTTTCGACCAACACTTAAATTATGAAATAAATTAAAATTACAATGAAGAATGGAAAATCTAAAAGAGTAAAGGCCTTTTATATGGTGTCAGGTCATGCATCTCCTCGTGAAGACCCTTCTTATGTACCAAATCTTTTGGTTATTACACTTATATACCGATAAAATGTAGTTAACGTTTTTAAATTTTTTTTTGACTTTAATACCACAAAAAAAAATCATTGCATGCTACATGCTTCCTTTTTGAAAAAAAAAATCAACATTATGTTTCTAAAAGCTTTTTTTTCCCTGATTTAAGAGAAACCAAATAACCTATCAATATGGACTTATGAAATTTGTCTAATTTAACAGATATAAGAATAGATAGTTGTAACCACTAGTTTTTTCGGGCCTTGTGCTTCTCGCAAAAGGTGCAGGTTTGAATCCCAACGACGTCCCTAGGTGACTTAATTGCTGATGTGAGTGTGGTGGCTAACTTACATTGGCTCGAGATATAGGCACCCGGTTCCTTAGCACTTGCCAAGCGCGAAGGGGCCCAGATGGAGTCCTCGGTCATCAAAAAAAAAAAAGAATAGATACTTGTAAAAGTTGAGATCAATCATAGAACGCGTACTGCTATTATAAATATATATTAAGGAAAATGATATATTTGATATTTTAAATAGTAAGCAAGGAAAATAAAGATAGGCAAAAAAAAAAGTTACTTGTACATTGGAAAATGAAGAAGATTAAGTAGAAATAGCATAGGCGAAGTATAAATATGATATAGAAAGAGGGCTTGAGGACAAGACACGTGTCCTTCCAAAACCCTCATTTCATCTTTTCGTATAGAAACTAGTGGTAAGCCCATCTCTTGGGTTCAATAAGAAGGCTAATACACATTATTGTTTCATCTAAATTCTTTTCTAAGATTAACAATTTTTATCATGACTAATCTTTGAACAAGTATCTAATTAAGCAGAAAATAATGTATAAGTAACTAATTCATATGCTTACCTTTTCTATCAAAAATATTATGTATTTTGCAACAATATATAATAAAAACGTGCTAATTATCCTTGCTGGTGGCATGAGGATATGTATTGAGCATATTGGCTTTTAAGCATTAAGATTGATGATTTGTATGTAGGATTTTACCAGTAAACTCTAAGTCATCGTCTCCAGTTTTCACTGATCTCTTCACAGAGAAGCCACAGGGCTATTGTTCAAGTGTTAAACCACCAAATCTGTGCGAGACATCCTGTTGAATTATCGAAAGAAGCAGCAGACAACAAGCAGTGACAACAAAGCCAGCTTCACGAGTCTTCTTGTTCCTTGTCGATCGATTCACAGCCTTTCCCTTTCAAGGAGAGCATGCCCACTGCAAATCTCGATCCCAGCTTTGCACCGCTTTCCCCAGCATTACAACTTTTGCATAAGCTTGCTCCCGGTTCCTCCGAAACCTTCACACAATCAGTGTAAACTTGTTTCTAGAATCAGGAAACGAACTGCATGACGCACAAAACTCATTCAAAGATGCATCGAATTTCCTCAGCCGGTCTTCGTGTGGTCGGCAACCTATATATGATAGACGGCCACCATGTGAAACTGTGTTCTGGTATATTTGGCGTGAAGCAGACCATCTGGTGCAAGGGCACTTTAGCTGCTCTAGTTCTGATTTACTCCAGGCACTATCAGTAGTGATTTTCTTGATGGTTTCTGTCCAAGAAATCACATCAGGCTGACTAGGATTGGGAAATACACTTCCACATATCAGATAGTATGTGGGCTGCATCCTCTTAGAAGCAGGCCAAGTCCATTTGACACCTGCGGTAACTTCGGCAACTCTTACATTTATGGGGAGACCAGCACCATAAAGAACTCAATGAGAAAAACAATCCACCAGAGTGCCTATTGGATGCCAAGGATCCAGCCACAGGACAGTATCTCTGTCATCGCCAATAGCATATGAAAGCAGATTTTGAATCTCATCTATTACCTGCAGTAGTTTCCTCCAAATTTAAGAGGAATTAAGAGATGGAGGTATTTTCCAAAAATTTTGTAGCTTCAGCAAGTAAGCTCTCAATCAAGTTACCCTCAAAGATGTAGAACTAGTATCAAAACCCAGATCAATTTCTTAGCAGCGGGTCGAGTCCATCGATGAACTTGTTTTAAGCCTAGTCCACCTTTTTTCCATGGCCAAACACCCCGTCAGTCCACTTTACCCTGATTCCTTTCGTTTTTCCACTTGTGGAAGACCACAATAGGGAATTGCATCAGCTCCCCGCTATTCTGATAAACTTCTTGAGCAAGAGAAGCACACTACACCAGTATGAAACCATACTTTGTATCACAGAGCTAACCAGTGGAAGCGTGATCACAGAGCAGAGTGCTCTAGCACTCCAAACTTCTAATCCTCTCGATGAAAGGCCTGCAATCTCCCAGAAAGAAAACCTGAGACTTGTGGAAGTCAAGTATTCGGTAGGCAAATTCCCCCGATTAAAGCCACTCATCTGGGCCACTTCAATCCTAACGGCAGCTGAAATTCCAGAAGTACATAATTTCAGTTTTTGCAAGGTTTAACTTTTAGCTTGATATGGCATGGAAGTCTGGAAAGATATTCAGAATTTCCCTCAGATATACAGTGCTTCCATTCGTCAAAATCAGCACATGATCAGGAAAACGCATACGTGTAGTTTAACTTTAGAGCACATTAGATGATATGGAAAAGCTCTATTTGACATAGGAGACAGCACATCAACGACCATCACAAAATTATATGGACATACTGGGTGCCTTTGTGCAAGGGCTTTACCCCCTGGAAAATAACCCTCCGATTCCCCATCAACAGAGACAGAGAAGTAAGGCGAGGCAATGCCCGCAACATTTTGCCCAATCAATAAAGCTAGCAGGAAAGCCCAAAGCATCCATGGTGTTGCATATGAAAGGCCAATGCATCAAATCGAAAGCTTTCATTGGATCAGCCTTTATAGCTCTTCTAGGAGACTCATTCTCCCCAGGATTGCGCTCCATAACCTCATCCACAAGTCATACATTCTGTTCTCCTCCTTCCTTCTACGAAAGCAAAGTGGGTCAGTGCAAATGAAGATAGGTAGGACAACCTCCATAAACCACAAAACAAGAAATGAGTCCAAAGTTAGACACACGAGATGCGTTTGGGACCTTAGGAGCCAGAGTAATAGCAGTAGAATTCACTGCTATAAGCAGCTTAGTATCATGGAAAAGAACTAAGAACGACATTAGTAAAGTCTTTGTCAGCTCTACGCCATGAATCCTTCAAGAAATGGAGGGACTATCCATCAGGTCTGGGATTTTATCCCCATGAACAGACCATAAAGCTACTATAATTACTCTCATTAACGTTAAAAATTATGGTTTCTAAAAAGAATGATAACCGGACTTTCATATATAATATGTGAGCACGAACACCTTGACTGAAATTTTCTTATAAAGACTAGAGATGAAAGATGACCAACAAAGTGGTAGACGTTATACTATGACCAAGAACCTGGTTGGTATAAACAAACAAAATTCCATGATAAGCACAAGTCTATGGCTCAACAAGTGTCCAAATTGCCAGCTTTATATGCTTGTTGGGTCGTTGAAGTGGGAGTGTGAAGAAAGACTCCAACTCTCATTAATGCAATTCACGTGCCCGATGATCTGAGGATAAAGGATGTAAAATCTTCAATTACACTCTCGAGAGTTCAGGCCAATGATCCCGGCCAGATCAGGAACTGCAAACTTCTATCAGATCATACTCGTCCCGCTCTTTGCCAGCCATAATTTAATTCGCCCAACAAAGTTCTAAACATTTGGGGATAAGATGAATTCTCGTTCACTGATTTGAGATCCGTTGTTTAAGCATCAAAATTTGTTTTTGGATGAAAAAAGAAAATTTATTGGGAGGGGATCGAGTTGTTGTGGAACCCTATATCAAAATCAATAGAATCTTTCGACGTTTTCTATTTACCTATTTAGATTTAACTCGTTCATTTGAGTTCTCTTCACTGTTTCACAGCCATGTCTAACAAGTACAGAGACATGAGTAAGGTTCTTAGTAGGTCCTCTCTCATAGTAACACAAGCCGACACATAGACTTTGCTCAAGACCATTTTTCCATAAACTGTTGACTTCATCCATTTGGGTCTCTTCCAGGAAATAGCGCCCTCACATGTACATACTCGAGTAAAATCTTTTAAACGCCCCAAATGACAGAAAAACACAATACTCATGTTCACTTGCCAAAGAGCTCAGAATCACAAGAGAGAAGATTGGAAAGATGGACTGAAAAGGAAAAACAAAAGCTCGAAATCCACTTTCTTTTCCTGTCAAGGCCTTCGGCCAAAAACCATACTCTGAATTAGCATCCAAAAGTTCTGTTCTTTCTACATTTCTTGTCATTTTCTTCTCTTTCGTTCCTCTCATACAGTTCAATATTTTTCTCTACAACCGGCTTTCATCTTCAAAAGCCCAAATATAGAATTAACACGCCCGCCCAACTTTCCTCAAACGCAGTTGGGCTGAAGCCAAAGATAAAAATGAGGGGGAAAAAAGACCTACATCTCGGACATGTGCACCGCATGCCGCCCTTTCCTACAATTAGACCCTAGGATAAAATTACAAGCCAAATTGTGACACTACAAAAAAGGAAAATTCCAAGCTACCTGTACAATACAAACATTTGTTTTAAGGCTTCCAGGGCTTTTGAGCTCCTTACCCACATGGCCGGTCCTTTTATATGAGCAGTTTCATCAGAACCTGTGCATTGACTTCCATGTTCATTCTCACCACTGAAAAGGGTTAGGTCAGCACAGTCAAGGGACGCTCCACATGCTCTATTGTAGGATTGACATGCCGAGTGGCACACTCGAAGCCTGTTGTCTCCATCTTTGTCACACTTTTGGATTGAGATCTGGCATATTTTCAGATGTATAGTCAAGCACCATTGAATAATTTCCCCATATGAATGCACAACCTCACAAACAAAGAAAGGGTAAAAAGTGAAAGCATATTAGAGAAGTACCAGAATATCCACCCTAAAATCGTTCCTAGATTAAGTTATAAAGTCCCACCACTCAACAGGGGTCTCAGCATTAGACAGATAGAAATTACCATGACAAATGCTCTTCCTTAAGACTTATGACAAGGGCAAAAAAACTCCAGTCGAAGGTTTGAAGAGTCATACTCACCCAGCAGGCTAGCTTTTTAGCAGCTGCTTCGCAGTCGTACTGTTTGTTAAACAGATTATTTATTAGCTTTCGAGCACCACCTGGAAACAGACGGTGATAATTAGGCATGACAACAGCTTCTTCTAGCTGCTGCAGAACACTAGGTTCACTCGGTGCACAGTGCTGCCCAGACTTCCCTATCTCTAGCACATCTTGGCAAACTGAAAGAGTGGACAGAAGCTTGGAACTATTCTGGCATGTATAACCAGCATAGTCTGAGCAACGAAATTCACACTTGCCATTATCACAGACACCACCATGGAGGCTGCACTGTTCATCACAAACTTCTGCAATATCAACACCCCAACACTATATGAGAAGATCTATGTTTACCACTGTAAGAATCTGACATATGTCATCAACAAACCAAAAGCAAAATCAGTCCTAGCATCAAAAGCAAATCTCATTGAGGACAAGGTCTACCACATGTTAAGAGTAATTTATTCTTTATTATTTTAACCCCATATATTACAGTAGAAGCAGCCACAAGCCAGCAGCCAAAACTAAATGCAGAGCCAGTCAGAAAATTCTGAATAGAACATCTGTGAAAGTTATGTCACACTACCAGTTGAGCAGTCAATGCCGGTGTATCGGTCATCACATTGACATACACCACTCCTCAGGCAGTTTCCATGGCTGGTACAGTTGCCAGGACAGGAACCTGCACAGAGAAATGCCAAGTTATTTTGCTTCAAGGAATTTCAGTATTGGGGCTTGTTCTGTAATCAAGGGGAAGGAGGAACAGAACTCACGTTTACTACAATCGTGCCCATGGAACCCTAGAAAACAATGACATCTCCCATCAATGCAATCCCCATTGAAGTTGCATGAATTGGGACAACGCCCAGAAACAGGAAGCAAGCCAGTGCTACACAGTTCATGATGAGCTGGGCAGATCAATTCACCTACCAAAGAACTGAAAATAAGACAGAGTTCAAAACATGATATTAAACACTATATGCAGAGGAATGCACAGCTACCATTAAAACCAGGAAACTGAATTGGTCCGCCAGCTTCTGGGCATACTTTCCAGATTCCATCCACAGCAACCTGAAGATTAAAAGTAACCATTTAATAGAGAATACACAAGAATGAACCAGACAATTTTGAAGAAACTTTTAACATGTGATGACCCAGTACAACCTGCCTGACCATGAAAAGGCTTTCAATTCTCATGATAGAGCAACTATTCACTCATTAGAAGTACGGAGAAACATTGTTATATTCCAGAAAGCAAGTGTCACATTTGATGTGTGCACATGGGTGGGGGTGCTGTTTTGAAAATAAAACTAGAAGCTAGAAGCCTGAAGCTGTGGACAATCCTGTTCTATGTTATCCTTAATTAAAAGGTTAATTCATTGCTTGGAGATACAATTAAATTATTTTAACTTCTAATATTTCTGTACTTGTATAGATTTAAGGTGTTGAATAATTAAACCACTCCCATAACCATGTCAAATAAAACCAGGATACAAAGCACCAAATACCGTAACTAAAGGCATCACAGCCAGAGACATACACTCACATCTTCAGGCAGCAAGCCCGAGTTAAGCAAAGACAAGGTATCCCACTAATTTATAACAACACAACCCATTAGTTCAGCCAATTACTATCAATCACTTCTATCAGTAGGCAGAGGGCCAGGAGCTTCTGCTACAATCAATTTAATCAACTCATCAAGCAATGACAAACCATCAATTAACATGCACCTAGCAGTTGAAGCTCAAATTCAACTAATTTACGATAAATCTTCAAATCTCAATCATTCAAAACTTCAAGGTGTTTTAGATCATATCTTCGTCACAAACTTCCTAAGTTACAGATGAAGCATCCAATAATCACAAACCTCAGGATACTATTGGATAAACTAATGCACAATATCTGATGAATTTAAATTCTTTCTTTGCAGAAAAAGACCAACCAAAGCCAGAAACTTACCTCCAATGAATTATTTACACACCTATGCTGATAACAACCATTCCCTTGGGTCATTGAACCACGAACAAATCCACTACGTACTAATGAAGAGGCCATGCACCTATGAAGTGAGAAATAGATGCTTTTAACATTTGATTCTCCCAACTGTTGCACAAAAAAATCAGACAGTCTGCCAAAGCAATATGTGAAATACAACATAAAAATACTTGCCTGGAATTACTTCCCCGCACTTCACCCAACATTCTGTCAGGAGGCCTTGCACTGTTAGTATCAGTACATGACCCATCAGAATAAGCAACAAAGTATGTACAGTAATCTGCCAGGGAGGACTGCCCACCTGCAAAAGCATATATTTAATCACATCATCTTCTAGGGATTCCACTCTAATAGCTGTCAAGAGATGAACATCTATGACACTGAAATTCAGACCAGATTTTGACCCAAATTTAATAAAAAAAGAGTGCTGCTATGACCTTGCAGAGAAAAGTAAATGGTAACAATCACAATCGATTGCTGAGGAGAAGAACTTCGAAAACCATGTATTTTTTTGCTTTTGCTACTTCAAAGATTTTGCACAGAAGGTTTTGATATTCTGACAAATTACCCCAGCCACCACCATCCCCAATTGACCTTTGCAAACCATGTCAGACCATACTTTTGGTGCCCCAAAAGGACCCCATGAACTTCGGGAAATTATAATTAGAACTTTCATTAACAACTTTAACTTGTCACAGAATCATGAGTTCATATCAATAATAAAAGTATTTAATAACTCAAAAGTAATGGAAAGAGTAGGAAAGGGCCCAAAACAACACCAATCAACAACTGTGGCGAAAAGGTGAGATCCTTGGTGGTCCAACTATTCAATCAACAACAATATACAATCTGAAAAACCACCCAGTGTCTGAAAAAGTAAATGCAGCAGAACAAATGGCATGCACCCACAAATAGGATAGATTGGTTATATTGACATGGACATACGCAAAAATGAACAAATTATGCAATATAGGAATAAAACCACCAAAAAAACAGACGACAAAATAGAAAAACCACACACCTTTGTTAGCTTGTGGAAAATAGCGAGCCCATTGAGGGAGGTCTCCACTATAACTTACTATTGGGCAATAACCCTCTGCTTCCCTGTTATATGTACAGCCTGAAAATTGTGTTGTATTGCAATGATATGCCCCCTGCCATTGATTGCAAGGGGAAGTGACAAAATCAGTTCCTTGGTTGCGGCCCCAATCAAGATGGTCTGCCATACTGTAATTGGCCTCATACCAGCCACTGTCTTCCAACAAAGCAAGAGTCATCTTAGAAACTACAGATCTTGTATCGACTGAACCCGTCATAATCTCATTCATAAGTAGTCTTTTTTCCCAGTGGGACCCTACACACAAGTTATCCATGTAAGCTGATAATCCAAACGCCAGATAACACTAAAAGGAAAAAAACATGCTAACTAACTCAAGAGACTTGAACGACAATTGAACGACAATTTTACTACTTGAAACAGCTACATCAGAATCATATAAACTAAGGCATGGGGGAGACTGATTAGCAGGAATAGGAAGAAGAACCTGATGTGCCACGTCCTCCCCCATCTTCCAGCTCCAAGCCAGTAAAATTCTCCGAAAATGCCTGCGAGAATAATTACTTCAATTTAATTTACCTTACCAAAAAAAAATAATAATTACTTCAATTTTTTACCAACAGACCAGACAATTCAAAATGTGAGAATCCAATGAAAATGATTATGCGACGCAGATCCAGAACTAAACACAGACAACAATTATTGTTCCAAAATTCAGATGAAGAGGCAAGTTGCTCATTACCCCATAATGAAAGCGAGAGTGCATGACAACACGTGGAAGCACTACACGGGTAACCATACGCCCAAGCTTTTCATCCATTGCTTGTTCTGTCACCTACAAGATAGAATACGAGTCGGTCATACAATCGATAAACTGAGCAAGCATATAAAAGGTTAAAAAAACATCAATATAGCTGACGAAACGACTTATGGGATAGAATCGGAAGAAAAAACCATGTTAAAAAGTTATTTAACATGGAGTTATAATTGGGTGGGTCACCATTAGGAGAAAAAGGATTTAACACTGATTTGAGACAAGATAACAACAGTGTATACTAAGCTAATTACCCGGCTACGCCTTCTCTTGCTCTCATCCCTAAAGTGAGCAAAAGCATGGGGGTCAAAGCCAAGTACGTGCATGACCTGAAAGGATCAAAGTTATCGATCAGAGCAAGTGTTGACCTTCTGGACTCATTCTGGTTTAACGTTACAACAAACCTCATGTATAAGAGTGGCAGAAAGTAGCGTCTCTGCTTCAGCGGTTAAATGGCGAGGTGCAACATTAACATGTCCTGTAGATATGAAGAATCAGTTAGAGAATATTCTGTAGCAAGGTGCTAGAGAGATTTTTCTTTTCATATAAAGCACTAGTAATCACCAGCTATTGCACGACCCCATTGATCACGTTCACATGCCACTGCCCAAGCAAGAGTGTTGCCTGTAGTCGGTCTGGTTGTTACCAACAGAACTAAATCTGAATTTGCAACACCATCTACAAAATAAAGCAGAACACATTGTTAAGACTCATCATGACAATAACCCAAATGATGATCAATGCAATTGTGCAGTAGAGAACGCTCGATTTATACAAAATACCTTCAACATATTCACGTGGAAGTTGTACACCTCCATCTTGTCCACATGCAGAATATCCGCTTAACCTCAAGTTCCCCTTTACAGGCTCCACAGCTAGGGCTTTACTGAACCAGTTGACTGTTTGTTCTAGAGCCTGCATCATGCTCTCACTTAGATTCTGTACTCATTGACAAGCCCTAGTAGCCTCCTTCCTAAAGTCAATTATGCCACTAGAACAACAAAGAAGATGGCACATGATTAGATTAAGAACAAGCTAAAGTTTAAACCTTGCGTAGCCGATGCTGTTTGTCATCGCCAGCGATATCATCCTGGGTGCAATTATACAAGCAGTCGCTAAAAACTGGAGGTTCACAATGTGCATTACAAGATGGGCTACCAAAGAGAGAGTTAGCAGGCTCGCCTAGCTGACAAAAGCAAACAAACCTCAGCAGAATCACAATTGGATAAGTGAAGTGGAGAGCCTAAGAAAACTTTAAACACACCGACCTTCACAATGTCGCCAACATTTCTGCAATCTCTATCAGGAGAGTGGCCGACAGCATCATAATTTAGATATATCCTGATTGGCTGCTTTGCATCCTTCTGATGGTATGGCGATGTGGACAATCCAAGTAACGCCCTTCCTTTCGGATGCAACGGTTTCGACACACCAGACTCCTGATAGACCTGTGGACTTACTGAGTATACCTTATGACCAGGCCGTCTCCTTTGTTGAAGTATTTGGTCATGGATGCATGAATGTGAGATAATCTTTTCACTTCCATCTCCAGGGTCACGCCATTGGTGGGGTTTCTCAGCAATACTAGGATTTACAGCTCCCAAACACAGCAAAAACAGTACAATCTGAAGTGCAGCAGAGGTATACAAAAGAATTAATAATTACAGGCCACAATAAAGCAAAGGAAATCAACAAGCTCGCATAAAAGAGCTCACTTCAGAGGTTCAGAAAGTAAATATAGGACTATAATGAGAGAAAGACACCAGTTTATACCATACAATCACAATGACCTGAGACCCCCACACCCTAAGTTGAGCCGAGGAAGGATCAAGAACCTAACGTCTCCTTCCATCCAACCTAAAAAACTGTAAGATCCCATTTGCCAAAACCAGTTTCATGGTCGTAGGAAAACTAACTATTTGAAGACCGAGCGGTCCAAGACCGAACATATTAGTCATTCCATTTTCCCAATTAAGTTCCCCGCAAGCTCAATTCGACTCCTCAAATAAACACCAACCCGGGTTTATCCAAAAGCGCACACAAATTCTAACGAAAAAGCTGTGGACTGCAGTCCAAGTAGGAATCCACGATTTCCTTCATTTCTTTCTCTTCCAAACTCCAGCAAACACATAGCGAGCACGAATCTACAAATTCCATCCCAAAGACCAAGAGGCACACAACCGAAACCCCAAAAACCCACCGACAATCCCCACCACTAGATGCCCGCATCCCGAGCTCGCAATGAGCACTTAGCCAAATCGAGCTCACACTACAGCTCACCTCGACAACAACGATGGCGAATCGGAGACCAGCGGCGAGCCCGGGCACCGCCAGAGAGATCCTCCGCCGAGCCGTCACCTCCATGGTAGTCCGAAGTCAAACACTGGGCAAAGCTCCAAGAGCGCCGTCATGGATCCCATCAAGCCAGCCGCGGTTCCCCGATCGGCTTCGGGGCACGGGAAGATCCCCGGGGGGTCCGCATTTCAAGCAGATGCGCGCATAAACAAGGGGCGCGGCCACTGCCCCGCGAGACCCAGAGGGGACGGGAAGGGTTGAGCTCCCCCCACTTCCTCCCAAGAGCAGTCTCGCCCGGGCGCGCGGACGGGAGGTGGGATCAGCAGAGGAGGAGTCAAAGAAAGGGATGGCGAGCGAGAATGGGAGTGGGCGACTCGTGGGTACTCCTTGGGTCCTTGGAGGGTTTATAATGCGGGATCGATTCGGAATCAGGTGGGCGTCGAGTCGACGGGTGGAAGAGGTTGTGGACTCGGCTGGGTTTCAGTAGAGGAGGGAGAAAAGGCAAAGGGGAATTTGGAGGGTTTTTAGTTCAACTGAAATGGGAACAACACACAGCTACAACGACAAAACAACAGTGACAGTGCGGGGAGATGTGAGAGAGAGAGAGACAGAGAGAGAGAGAGAGAGATGCCGAAAGAAGAAGCAGCAGCGGCAGAAGAGAGAGAGAGAGAGAGAGAGAGAGAGAGGAGAAAATCAAACGGATTGGGTGGGGGTGGGTAGCGATGATAAATTTGTTTTCCCTTTTTTATTTCTGTTTTCTTTGGATTAAATATTTGGAGTGGTTAATCGATAAAACGTAACGTAATTCGAAGAAAATAGTATGAATTATCTCCATTTCTTTTTACCCTTATTTCTTATTTCATTTTTCTCGTCGAGTTATATTATTATTAGTATGATTATTATTGTTTGGCTGAATTAAGTATTGCATCTCTCAATTATCTTTTTCATCCGACGTTGCGTGACTTGATTTCAACGTGGTACGAGAGCCCATTTGTCTACGCCCCTCGTACGTGAATTTTAGCTGGAAAAATCCACATACAAACCTATTAGATCAAGCTCTTTATATTTGTAGGATTATTGTTATCAATTTTTCCGTTTTTCCGTCAAGAACCGATTGTTGTAAGCCGAGCACGACGCGATTGAATAACTTATTCGACCCATCATAATGTGTGGATCGGAATGAAACTATCTATCGTGTTGGATGAACAAGCGCGATTAAATTCCATAACAAATGAGGCAAACTTAATGAGGTGCGAAGCATCAACCTTCAAGCAACAACATCGCTAGTGAACTTATGTGTTTATTTATTTCGGTTAGAGAGATTCTTGATGAATTTGCACGCTCTTTTTATCTCAATTTTTTTTTCCAGGATATCATATCGTGCTGTGCACCATCAATCATCAGTCGTCGGATAATATTGATCAATAAAAGAAGTAAGCTAATTGGAAAATATCGACCATCCATACCTTTAAAAATCGTAGGGAAAACCTAAATTCCCTTTTATAAGGACATGGTACGCTAATAGCAATATCTGTCCTCCAAATTTTTGCCACATCAGGAAGCTAACGGCGAAATCGATCAAAATGGAGAATTTTTCGCGCCAAAAGAAAAACTGATCGCTAAATTTTTTTTTTCCGTATGCTAATCTATAGAGAGTACCTAAGTTTAAAGGAATTTTGTAATTTCGTAGATTATCAGACAAAGAACGAGTCATACACATAAGCCCTAAAAGTTACCTTTAATCGTGCTGGTCCCCGGCTTCAATCATTCAAACTTTCAAAGCTGAGAGAACCTTTAAATTCGACGGGGTCCCTTTTTCCCGGCCAAAGAATATTCCAACCCAAGGCAAATAGAACATCATCGGACCTCAAGAGTTTCTCGAGATTGAATTCAGGCGATGGTCATTTCGAAGTGAATTTCCTATTTTTTTTAATAAATGGATGCGTCTCGATAGGAAATTCGAGTAATTTCCCGATGAAATGCCGACATGATGGCCACAGATCAATGAGACGACGCCTCCTTGAAAATTTGCCACATGAAAAATTGACAATGAAATTATCCTAATTGTCGATCGATTTTTGGGATTAACAGGAAACTTAGAAAGAATTATTGTATGTACTACATGAGCATTCTCGTCGCTCATAATAATTCATTTTAACATAGCGATGAGAATGATCAGTATGCATCTAGTGACTCATATACATCAAATGCCTCGTTTCCTAAACTTGGAATAATTACGGCATTTTGGAAATGGTCTTTTTTTTTTTAATAAACATGCTTGACAAGTATTCTAAAATCACTCTTTAATACTACTTCGTTTTTTTTTTGGTAACCGAGGTGTCCGGGCCAACTTGCGCGCACCTCTAATACTACTTCGTTTGCATGAGCTCGTAAGATTTTTCTTTTTCCTTTTTTTTTTCTTTTTGGGCATTGACAGGCTAAAAGTGAATTATAATAATAAACTACCTAGCTATATTCCAAGAGCACACGAGTTCAATTCGCGTCGTGAACAACCTAGTACAAGCGCATTTCGTGCAGAGAGATTTCCTCAATGGAAGGCGTCTTGGTCCGGCTGCGGTGACGGGTTCTGCAATCTAGGGATCGCGGATTGGTACCTGAGCAGTTATGAGCCGGGCCGGGCACCCCGGTGCGAATGGCGACGTTCAGAGGAGATCGCCGGCTCGATCGGGCCGTCGCCACCTCTTTGTATTTGGGGGGGGGGAAGAAAGGAAGAATCGCGGCAGCCATTTCAGGAAGAAAGGTGTACGGATCAGGTGGCGGTCCGAATGAAATGAACGGTTGCAGTGCCTCCGCCGGAACTCACCTCCGGTCAACAGACGGCGAGCAGCGTGCGACTTGCTGGGCCTCTTTCCCTCTCTCTCTCTCTCTCTCTCTCTCTCTCTCTCTCTCTCTCTCTCTCTCTCTCTTTCCTCAGTGCCTTGATTCTGAAGCATTGAGAATACGACAAGGTGGAAGTGAATGGCCCGCGGGTCCGACCCGACATTATAATAATTGTTCGCCCATCCCAATGGAAATAAATTAAATGAAAAGAAAAACCTTAAATAAGATATTATATGGAAAATAGATTTTGCATTATCCCCTTAGGATCCTCACTCGTATAAAAAAAAAAAAGAGATTCCGACCCCCATTAGCAGATCGAACGACATCACGAGGATGCCCAACACAACACGCTTTGAAAAAAAAAAAAGAGGACATATATAATAAGTCTAAGGATGAGAGGATGGAATGGTGTTCTTTGTTTGTTTGGCGCCTCACTTTCATTCGACCAACCTGCTGTCTTTTTCGAATTTGGCTGGAATTCTTTTTCTTTTTCAATGGAATGAAAAGCGGGGTTTCGGCAAATTATCCTCGATCCGTTTCTTTTGAATCTGTCGTCGAAATCGCGGGGTTTTGATTTCGATCGCCGGAACTTGTAAACTTTCGATCGTTTCTGTGGCAAATACAGTGATGGTATCGTGCCAATTTCAATATGACGTGTTGATGCGATGGCCGGCTGATTGACATGTCGTACTGTTGATCTTATAAGTATATTAAGAAAGATCCGGAAAAAAAAAAAAAAGGAGGCAAGGAGAGCAACCCTCCTTTAATTCTTTCTTTCCTTCCCCCTCACTTTTGAGTTTTTAAGGTTTGTCTCGGTATCTATATAAATATATATATGTTGATAAGAGTGTATTTTGAGCATCGCATCTATTTTTCAAAATTTTTAAGATTGTGAATGGCTAGAATGACCCTCTTCTCGTCGCAACGAAAGCGTTTTGCTATTTAAAGTTCTCGGTAAAACCTAATAACCTACTTAAAGTTCTGTCCAGTCACCCTCATTTCTATTCTCATTTACTGACCGTAAGATCATTTGACTTATTCTCAATTAATCGACACATTTCTTATTAAAACATCTCATCTAATTGGCCACTTCTCTCCAAATAATGTTTATCATCTCTAAGTACGATCACTACGCAAAAGCAAGCGGTTGATTCATTCGGTGGATCTTGATTGGGATGGCTTGACTTAGCTCCCAAACCGTACAAGGCCTCAAAAATTTGGGGATTCTTTTTAATGGGCGTGACTTCAAATCGGGAGGATGTCCTTCAGGCTTTGGTACTTTGCCCGATCTAAAACCTAATCTCCAATTATCTTAATCACCATCTTGACCTCCCAATACATCATCAATTAATCTAATCTCCCAACTTGCGATTATAATATCAATGGGCCGTCGTTTCCAGCTCACCTAATTTGATAAAACCAACCGTCGTGCGCTAATTAGTTATAGCCTCGATTTTTCTAAGTGTAATTAATGTAGCTCGTCTAATTTGAACGTTGAAGAAACCCCCATGAAATTTTTATGGGGGGGTTGCTTGTTGTACGTGCATCGTCGACCCTTGAGCATTCCCAAGGCTTCTTGACTCGGGAAGCAGGCAAATCTGCAGGGCACGTTACGACCTGGTTTGGAGACGTTCGTGCCTCATTTTGTGACCTTGAGATTAGAACGAAAAAAGATTAAAGTTTCTGAATTTTGACTTTGACATTTCAAACACGGCTATTGCACGTAAACGAGAAAGATGATAGATTAGAAGTTGTAACTTCATTATGAATTTCTTTAAATAATTCCCATGGGGAGCTTCTTTTTTTTTTGGGTTCTCCTTAGGCATTGCGGTAACAAGAGTTTGTTATCTTCAAATTGCCGTCCTGCTTCGCAAGCGCAATCAATGCATTGGTATGAAAAACATTTCTTTTTTAGGCGTTGTTAACGAGTGTCGCAAAAACACTAATTATTGAGATTATTTTGGTACGTCATTGCTTAACGAGGGCTTAAAATGTAGTTGTTACCGAAAGATCGTTGATTGGAAATAAGAAGAGTGAGATCGTAAGATGTCATTCGTAATTTCTAGGGCATGATCATAATGGTTGAACTATAAAACACTTTCGATATTCCATAAAATACCCACAAATCAAGTTGTGAAAAGGGGAATTGGATCCCGTCGCCTAGTTCATTCGATGTTGCGCAGAAATGCTTTAGCAGTTGTTGAGAAGTGGCCTTGACATAGCTGCACGATACGTGGCATTGGTCGATATATATCATGCAATGGTCCAGATCTAAGTCTAATTTAACAAGGTTACATCCCCAATATATAAAAATGAACAAACCAACCTTGAACTCGAACCCTAATCCATCAACGTGGCCTCTTCCGACAGTAACATCGTTCTCCTCCTGTCTCATTATTCCTCTCCTCGACTCTCCTTTCCTCCTCCTCTCCGATCACCCATCACATCGGTTGCCATCGATGCCGCCGCCCCGCCGCCGCGATCAGGTTGCCTCTGTCTCTTCCACAAGTCTTTCCCTCTCTAACCGAGCCAAATATGGCTTGATCCAGGAGAGCGGAGTTAGATCTAACTTCGTGCATTTGGGAGAGAGAATGATTGGTACGACGGTATGGGTTTGGCGGCAATGATTTGAGGGTGCTATTGTCACGACAAAAATTTTGGAGCCCATATCAATTAATCACGACATATAACATGGTCTGATAGAAGTAAAAATCTTTCCCTCTATGCATTGATTTTCTTTATAGTTCTACATCCCTTGCTTTTCTTTCCTCACCTATTTCGTTAGTTCTATCTCCTAAAGTGTACATGTAAATTGTTCTCAAATAGGAATTTCAATAACTTCAAAAGAATGATAGACATATTGACATGGTCTATAGAGTTGATAAAATGATGGGCTATAGTGGCCGAGGAAAATAGCTAGGGCTTTTGTCAATCTTCATCAATCCATGAATAAAAGATATATATATATATATATATATATATATAGACACATAGATCCATGAATCCATATATCTCGATTGGAAAAAAAATTGATAGAAAAAGAAAGAATTAATATTGATCGGTTTAATTCTCGATATATTTCTAGAAACAACCAAAAAGGGAACAAATCACAACCTTTTTGTGTTTTCACAACAAAAAACTTTTAACGATACTTATGTTATTGTTATAAAAGAGTAAAATAAAAATAAAAATAAAAGGAAACTTTGGGATTGCCGATTGATAGACTATATAAATATATAAAAAGCAACGGAGCCATCGTAGTAATTTTTTTTAACTACTCCGAAAGGATGGATGGAATTTTGATCATTTCATAATCTAAATCTAACGAGACAATTTATCAAGAAAGCAAAAGAACTATTGAAATTGCAAGAGTTTAAGTCCAAAGAAAGGGCAAAATACTTATAGGCTGTATCTAAAGACATGGAAGATATACTTTATGTCTACCATAGAAGCCAAGCTTATGGAGCCGTTGATCTTAAGCGATTGAATGTATAATAGAAGTCTATTTCATCTATAAAATTGAAAAGCAATCCACAATAATCAGGTTAGGATCGATCTAAAACAATGCACTCCTTATGTGTATAATTCAACATGCCAACAATTAAATAATTTATTAGAAAGACAAGACAGTCAATCAGAACGTCAAGAAATCTCTTGCTCTTGGAGGATGTTCTCATCATTGACGAACAAGCTCTTGGTGTGTATCTACGACTCATTCCAAGCGTCGTTGGTAGCAAAAAAGAAAGAGGGAAATAAATTTGGATAAGTGGGTTATATTTATAAAAAAGAACCCATAAGAAACATTATCCATACTCATACGTAAACACGCTTCATCTTTACCTAATACCTTAGAGTTTTGGCCCATGTACTGCGGTCAGGTTTTCGCATCCTTCGTACCCTAATAATCAATTACATTTTGGCGTGGATTCTGGTGGCATTCCTTGTTCATTTACTTTTCATTCGAATTAGTAGCTAGTCTAAACTTTTTTGGGTTGGGTAGACAAATAGTTCATTATTACAATAATCTTAATCAATGCGATTTGGTCAGAATCACCAGAGGACCAAGTTTGTACATAGGTCACCATACATAACGCTCTTACTTACTCCCTCCCATGTAGGTTTGACTGTGAGACGATGCTGCAAAACCCCAAGTACTATATTCAAAAAAGCGATGGCAACCAGTTTGGTATTAGGGTAGTTCCACCCTCGATCCAACCCTTTAAAATATTTCTCAACTGCAAGAGAGAACTACCCAAAAGCCCTCTGAAACTTGACGAGAAATGTACTTCTCGCTTGCGTGTGCCGGGCGTTAAATCGCCATGCAAGGCTTCGCCAGCCAATGCATGCCTCAGATCGAGAGAGAGAGAGAGAGAGAGGGTAAGACCCCCACCGCATGTACCTTTTCGTGTCGATATCCATGCCAACTCTTCGGTCAATGCTTGGTTTTGGAATGTCATCGAGAGAGAGAGAGACATGTTAGGTGACGACCGTCGTCATTGGCGATGTCGACTAGGCCTCAGGCTGATCTGCATCTATAATATTTCTCTCTCTCTCTCTCTCTCTCTCTCTCTCTCTCTCTCTCTCTCTCTCTCTCTCTCTCTCTCTCGGGCACTGAAGAATCCCATTGAAAAGGACTCGAGGTTTGAATTATCTGGTCTTCGCTTGAATTCAGCGTAGTCTGCAAAGTTCGCGGAGAATAGGGGAATTGCATGACAAGCTACGGTGCTTGAGACCGGCTTATGATTGGCCGAATCGATGATAATACGAACGAGAGTTGAACTCTAATTTTTTCTTTTCTTCTCGTGCTCTCAATTGATGGCAACTCGACGGATTTGTCCCTTAATGCCCTTCTTTTCCCCCTCGAAAATGTTAAAGAGCATCCCTTGGGTAATTGTTAACCCTTTGATGCGCTTTGAAGATATAAAACTACTCTTTGACGTAAGAAATTCATTAAGATGCGTGATTTCTGTTCTCAAAGCGTCTTGAAAATTGTTGGGTCCACTTTAAGTTACCTTGACTATTTCCATAGGGGGACTTGACAACAAGACATCCTTGTCAAATTGTTAGAATTCAAAAATTAAGATCTCTTGACTCCTTTCACTTTGCAATTAACTCCTCCGGGTCATAAACTTACACCTATTCCTTAAACAACAATTAACGTGCGCAAAGGGCCGGCAATTCGTGTTCATACGACATAATCAGCTCTCGTAATGGAGTCGAGTCCTATCATTAGAAATTCTATATTTTTTTTTGTTAATTGTGCTATAAATTTATGTATATTAAATTCATGTTGATCCCTAATGTAAGTAGTGTTAAAACTTGTCAATTTGTATCAGAAATGAGAAACAATTCAAGGAACAAACTGAATAACGAGAACTAAGTCATGGGAGTCGCTGTCTTACTATTCCTTTAATACGTGGAAAAAAAAAATCCAATGCACTTGTTGACATTATCGATGGTTTGCATGACCTTCAAGATTACGTCTATTGCTTTTGGAGTAGAATGTTTTCGTTCACTCAAATCAATTACTGCTTATCGAAATTAACGTTAGGGAATGAGATAAAGAAAACCAAGATACTTTTACGAATGGTGATTACTACGAGAGGTGTTGCCATAAAAAGCACCGATTGATGTTGCGTAATGTTCATTACAATTGTCTGTACATAACAAAGGATATTAATTATACGAAACGTTTAATTTCCATAGGGAGTAAAAATGATAGAGGCAGCAAGAAAGTACGTTAGTTGGGTCTTTATGCTCGTATTCTTGAATTGTAATAAAACGAAAGAGATTTTATAGTAATATGCGAGATGGACATATAGAAAAGTTTAAAATTACTATAATAAAAAATTTCAAATTGGTAATACCCATGACACATGTACCTAAAACAATCATATTTCATACCACAACAAATCTCAATTGGAAGACTTGTGACACATTTATTCAAACTAATTTTTTTGTCACAGAAAACTTTAAACTAGTACGCATGTAATAAATTAACTCTTTGCTAACTTCCGTTGGATGTACCGATTGAATTGCTGATGTGGAAAACACACGACAAACAACTCTTCCCTTGTGAAAATTTAACATAAATGGCATTGAGAAATGACCTCCTCTAAAGATTTCGAGCTTGTCCAGTGGATAGTAGTCCGGTAAGGAAGAGAAGATCTTGAAGAGAGTCACGAAAATACAGACATCTCAGGGCATGCATGCTGTATTGTTAGCAACACATCTCTTCACAAGCTCTACCATGGAAAAAGTCAAGTTCATAGGACACTCATTCCTGATCGAGGAATATATGAAGCCTCGCAGATTCTCCCTCACTTTATCTCCATCAAGCATCCTCTTGATGTCTGCGGACGCCAACTCTTCTCCATCCTTGCCATCTCCAGCAGCTTCCCTTCCAGACAAGAGCTCCTCGCATTTCAAAAATCCACTGAAATAACAAATTCTTTGCCCCAATTTGTTCCTAAGATTTAGGTGATTTGGGAGGGAGAGAGAGAGAGAGAGAGAGGGCTAACTCAATTTTGCCCTAATTTCCACTCTCAGTTCACAGTCTTCAGATCTGGCTTCTACATCGTGATGTTGTTTAAAGAACCAATCATGCTGAATTTTCGTCTCCAATCCACATCACACTAGTCACTTGTCAAGTGTGGTTCAATGTCAAAAATTTAACAACAAGCTAGCGAAGGGTAAATGTGTCGCTGGTCTATCGGATCGAGATTTTTTATTTCTAACTTTCGGCAATATTATCCCATACAAATAGTTTCCCCAAGCATACTATCGGGAAGGTTTATGCCCCCGTGAAAACAGTCCCCATCTTTCATTCGTTTACAAATCTCTTCAGCATAGTAAAGGCCAAAATCAAAGTTTGTTTTTATTCGTGAACCCTCCTGCCAATGGTTAGGCCGTCCATGATATTGACAAGATCGTTGCTTAAATCTGACAGGACCGAGCATGTTTGGTGGAAGAAGAAGGTGGCACTGGCCACGCTTAAAAAGGCGGGATACTGGGGACCTTTCCTACATTATTTATGTAGTTAGAGCATGATGTAGAACATATTATAAATTAATCATGGGACCGTGTTCTTCGTTCAAGATATATGACTCCTAATTGTACACCCCAAGTTAGTTCCTAACGAAATTTACATCGTGTGCACGCAATCATCATAAAGTATGGATTGCGAAAATCGGAAAGTTCACTTGACAAATGTGAATATTTCAATTATGGTATCTTTTTAATGCACCATGGTGATATCACATGAAAACTAATTTGAGAGTGGTTCGGTTCACTGTCCCTTATTTATATGTGTTTGGATTGATTTCTATTTTTCACGTTTGGTTCAATCTGGAATTTTTATCTCGCGCGTTCAACTTCCTCAAATTATGTAAAGCCTGAAATTTCTGTTTACCACGTAGTTCTTAGGATGCAAATTCACATGTAATTTTTTTTCATTATTTTTTAGAATTTGCACAATAGTAAAATATTCTTGTGCAAACAAAAGCAGAAGACGTAAGCCAAAATAGGATAAAAAAATCAGAGGAATTATAAATGGATAAATAGCCATGTGAATCAAATTCACGTTAGCTTTACCAACTTGCAATAAATCCTTGGGGGCTCCATTGTAGATTATGTACTTAATCTTTACGGTTAATACCACATAAAATTCTAAACTGGTATATTCGTACTACATTTATTTCAAACTAATTTTTGAATCATAAAAAATCCTAAACTAATACACGTGTCAAATTTACTCAAAATCATTTTTATTTTGAAAAAATTCCCAAATTAACGAAAGTCCTAGATTGGGTAATATGTTTAAAACTATTAATTTGCCTTAAGAGCTCTATCACATATAAAATATTTGCTACAACCTCCAATTTTGGCCAGATGCCAACCGAGGTGATTCATCTATGACTAGGATGATGCTTGAGTATGAAGAATCGATGGATAAGCTGTGGTTAGGAATGAAATGCCACTAGAACCTAGAGCTAGCCTACTCTTCTCTAAGATTTCAATATGGAAAATAATTTAAGGTAAGTATAGTATGGATGTGATGATTTATGATTTTTGCGAGATGGGTAAATGTGACGCTAGCGTACCAAATTGAGATTTTTTGCGACATGAAAATTAATTTAGGGTAAGCTTGATGCTGTTGTACCCGTGTGGAGATCTTTTATGATATTAACCTCAATCCTCTTTTTTTTTTGTACTTTTACTTGATTGGAAAAAGGACTCTGAATAATAAACAAAATGTACCCGGTTGCGTTGTGAAAATGACATCTCTCATGTTGAACACCTTCAGAATTCGGAGAACGCCAGTCATGCATAATAGAAATGTGGACATATCCCTGAAAACAAGTTATGATCTATACCTAGGTAAATGAACAGAAATTGATCGGTAATAAAGTTGCGGGAGGCATTTGGAAAAGGGTTGGTTGAATTTCAACATCTAAAAGTTAATGAAAAGAAGCTGCTTTTCGTCGATTGTTTGATCTTTCACCCATTTCTTCAGGGGTACGAAATTGGAGATTCAGCTATTCAGAGCCTCTCTTGAAGTGCAAGTTACTTGTTACTAAGTGCAATCCAAAAACTTAAATTGATAAGTGAATGGATATCACGCGAATATGAAAAGCTTAAAATTTGTTGTCACCGATATGGGACAATACTTTAATACCCTTTCTCATGTATAAGCCGGATTACAAACGGCATGTGAAATTTGATTAATAAGATTGAATGCACATTTGCAAAAGGAATGGTATCGGCTTTGATGCCATATTAAAAAGTCTAATCCCAAATTTTAAACTTAAAAGTGGAGGAAAATTACATATATGTAAACCTGCTGTCATCGATGTGAGACAATACTTCAATATTATTCTTGGTCAATGATGAATGTACTCTTTTTTTATACGAAAATATGGGTGTCGTTTAAATTAATCTTCTAAGTGCTAGGATGGTTCTCACTTTTGACACTTTTCGATAAAAGTTATTGCCCAATGTAAATGCATAATCTGGTAAAAGCCTTTTCATTTTGATTTTTTTCACAACACTGTTTTGATCATCCATAATTTATGTTAAGCTTCCAAATACATATTATTAGGCAGGGCATGCCGTATACAATGAGTGACAGTACACAAAATTAACTCGAGACTAATAAAGAATTTGAAATAGGTTCGGATCTTTGGGAATGGTTTATAAAGACGTCATAGAAGAATCGTAAAGGGATTACTTGCTGTCGAGGGCTGTAATTGATTCTTAACCTTCTTAGGGCTTTGCTGCCGTTGGCTCAGGTCGTTATTATGTGCGTTGAGCATCCCCCGGTGTCCGGCGTACTTCGCGGGCACCTCGATCCGGGCCGGTCCGGGCCATATTATCCATGAACACTCAAGTCAAGTACATGTCATCATAGTATAGGGGCATTTTTTACTTTTCTTAATTTCTTAATTTTTTTATCATAATTTCTATCTGATATCATCCAGAGTACCTATAGTATCTACTCATGCTAGAGTAAATAATATCCGTAAAAACTCTTTAGGAGTTCAAGTACACAAACTCTCTTATTTATATGGTTCCTTGATTGACATTGCTTGTACCAATGGTTGGTACAATTGAGTAAAATGATTTCTCACGATGTATTCATTCTTTCTTTCCTACAAAACGATCTAGTGAAAAATGCATGCCCCTTAGCATCGGGATGTTGCGAGCTTAAATCGGCTAGCATACTATGTTACAGATATGAAGGCAGTATTCGGAAACAAGTAAATAGCAACACAGTAGCATTGAGAGACAATAATAAAAGAACAGTGTTCTCGGGCAACAAATTGAACATACAATTCATATAACAAAGCATCGTTCGGAAATCACAAAATGAAGAACATAACCCGCAACATAAGGTTGGTTGTTCAGGATATAACGAGTCTCTCTTCCTCTCGTGCGGTACAACAGTGAGAGAAAACGTCGAACGCAACCATATGACGGTGTGTCAATGAATAATGCCTCTTCGGTTGATTCCGAAAGTGCATGAATGAATGATCACCGATTTAGCGTAGGTCCTCTCTCCCCCACAAAAGTGGGATGCCCTTGGGGCCTAACCTCAATTGTAAGATTCTCATATATATACTCTAACTCTTCATCGCTCTTGTCTAATGTGAGACTCCCACATCTACTTCTCATTCACAACTCAAGGGGATATTAAGTCCCCCAACATACTGTTCATGACCGAGGATAACATGCGCCGCATGGTCTTTTAAATTGGGCAACGATCCGGATCATGATGGCTTATCTTGTGCCTAATATTACAGATTATAAGGTAGAAGACTCGTGTCGTGAGAAGATCTTGTTCGGCTATCATTCCTGTCACAATTAATTGCGAATTAGCCCTAAGAGCTTCTTTTGCTCAAGTGATCGCTGTTCAGACAACTTGCTGTCTAGAACCTCAGACATTCTCGAGTATCCACCTTCAAGTTGCGCTCCTCCTATCACAGTATTCCGCTCCTTCTCTCACATTGTATTATAAGGAGAGCAGGCGCCGCCCTCGAAGCGACACCCACCATGGAAGTGACCACTAGGAACAGTCAAGCCATGGCTAAAAAAAATTATTCACAGGACGGAGAGTCGACAAGTTCAAGTGCACATTCAGCCGGAACAAGGATTGGCTAAGGAGAGCGTAGCAGCAAAGCTGTAGGTCATAGAATAATGAAAGTGGAGCAACTCCTCATGTGCAGGAACATCGACATCCCTTCCAAAAGAAAAGGGAAAAGAGAAGGCCATGTCAAATCAAATAATTTCAATGACGAGTTCAGGAAAAGAGTCGGTAAGGTAGGCCCTTCCTCAGTGCCGGCACTGCCCAACTCGACCTTCCCATCTTCCGTTTAAGAGTTGTACAATTGCTGTCCATCAAGCACCATACACGTGTGATGTGTTCCGAGTGGAGATTAGCATCTCCTCTGTTTGTCTTTCTTAACTTAGATTGGAACGGCATCGGCCCACACGGAAGCCCAGAGAATTTAACAAGCATTTCTTACCTTATGAAGTAGTAATAAGTTGTTCAACCGCAAATAGATTGTTCGGGTGGGAAAGATTGTTTGGGTGGGAAACAAGAAAATGCGATGTTAATCGAAGTTGTTACCCGCATGAATTTGATAATGAAACTCGCATTTAGATCTAATGCGCCGGAACGGTGTAAAATTGCGATTGTGGGTTGCTTTGTCGTGCTAGAGTAAACATTAGATAGATTAGAAATCGATCTGCTTATGGGTACATATCAAATGAAATATGAATATGATTTTCTTGTTTAAAGATCTACTAACAGTTTGTACTGATATTTAGCATGTTATCTTTGTATACCAATGTTACTATTACCAAGAAAAATTGTCGCCATGTTGATTTTAATTAAGATTACACAGTTCCAATGATATTTACTTGATTTCCCAGGATTGGATCTGTTGGTTGAAGGGTTAGGGAATTTCAGGAATATTACCTCCATTTGAGAGTTATAAATTGCATGGAAACTACTTCCAATCAGGTTCACCTGCATAGGCCATAAACTCTTAACTTAGGCTCTGTTCGTTTCCCCAAAAATATGATATTTTTTGAAAATATTTATTAGGAAATCATTTTCTTGGAAAATAATAAGATTTTCTGGTAATTGTTTGTCAAAGGCCCTCGGTTCTTCGGCCTCGAACGAGGTTAAGACATGCTGTTAGAGGTCATAATATTTAAATATAAATAAAGAAGATGAAAAATGTTTTACACTTAAAAAAAACGTAAAACATATTCCCCATTTTTGAATGTGTTTTTTTTATTGATGGAAAATATTTTCTTTAACTATTTCATTTTCCTAAAAATTATTTTCCGTGACACGAACGAAGTCTTAGTCAGTGCATGAGGCTTGTGGCGCGTCTTCTAAACCCTTGGATAGTCGAGCCTATGCTCGTGCATCTAGATTATCTAAATAAAAGATGTTAACTCAATTAGACCAAGATCCATGCAAAAACAACCACAACTCAATTAAGGACACGTCTCGCTTCAATCTTTACGGCAGTCAAACTTGGTTAAACAGATGCCCAACCACATGTCGTCAGTTAAACATTTCAGGTGCAACTATTCTGGTTTTCCAAAGTAAATGTCGATGTTGGTGAGGTGTGATCGATGTTGGATTGGATCATGAACCCATCCGGACGAATCACAACGTTAATGTTGCAAGTGTACCTAACATAACCGACATGACGATGACGATGTCGTAGTGGGGTCTTATGTTCCTATAAACTGGCTCCACGTTACGTATCGTTGAACCAAACGATGACGCATTCTGGATTAGTTGATCCGCTCCAAGCTCTTCTCTTATCCCTTTTATTATAAACTAATTAATTAATCATTCGCTCAACAAAAAAAAAAAACCATTCATGTGATTAGAAGGATCATGGCACGTAGTGCACATCTGTAGGGTCACACATAAGGTCCAGTGCATTAGTGGGAAGAATTAAAAAAAAGTTTTCAGGTTAAACGCATGTTTATTCGAGTCAAAAATAGTATTATTCAAAGTTCTAAAAGTTATGCAATGATCGCATGTAAACTTTTGTATCGGTGTTTGTGTTATGTGATGGTTTCGATCATTTTGAATTAACGAAGGTCAAAGTATGTGATCATGTTTGTCTCGATTTATCAAAAGTCAAAATTAGCATTTTTTTTTTACTTTCTTACTAAAACAAAAATATCGTTCAAAAATTTATGAAATTATAAAATAAAACAAATTCAAATTCATGTATCGATATTTATATAAATAAGAGAATTTCACGTGTTTAAGATAATAAGTCAAGTGCATGTATTGCAGAATGTACAGAAGCCAAAGTGTTAAAAATGATAGTCACTCCAAACAAATAAGTTAAGTAAAGGAAATTGTTAACGAAAGTCTTATGGTCACTTGTTAAGCCTTATTAAATGTGCTTTGAAATGTAAAATTTCAGCCAGTGGCCTTATTAATGTTGTAATTCTTTCATCGTTATAAATGTCCTAGAAAGTATTGTTTCCATTTATAATTAAATTTAACTAAAGCCCTGGAGGTATTTGTTGACAATACTCTCTATCAGAAAAGAAAGAGAAAAAGTCAATCCAAAACTTTCAAGCCCAACTGATCATAGTATGTACTAACCCGTTTGACCTATAATTATAATCATTATTTCTGCCATTCAAATATGAAGTAGGTCATTCGCATTAATAAGTTTATACAATCATTTTGTGAGGATGTCTGTTTTTTTTTTTTTTGTGATTATTGTGGTTTAGTTTGAAGTAGGGTTGAGAAAGCTGGACCAACCAAATCGAACCCGGTTCCCTCCAATTCCCATAAGTGTGATTCCCAGTTCCTAAAAGTCAAATCGATGTCCGGGTGGTCCAATTCTTAACTCCTAAAATGGTCGGATCAGATCGATTAATTTCTTCATAGTTTTTTTACATAAGAGAAAGATATAAAAAAATAAAAAAAAAACCCCAATTTATATTTCTAAAATTCTAATCTTTACCCAACTTTATCAAAAGAAAACAAAAAATATTAAAAATTTTTGAATTTTTTGTTTGAAATTTTTTGGTCTCATTGAACCGCTCGGAAAATCAATTGCCCCTAGTTTGAAGTCACCACTCTTTCTAATATATTCTAGTAAATCTAAGCTGGTGACGTTTGCACGGAAAAACTAACAAAAAGAAGAGAGGAAAACGTGTTGGTTCCTTGCAAAAGCGAGTAGAAATGGGAAAAGCATTTCGGTTCAAATTTGACACTTCTTCTCAAATATCTTAATGCAATTCGATTCAATACGATTCCATGTTCAAACGAAATCACATTGTCTCCAATTCCAAAACCCTAAGCAGTAGATGTAAAAACAAAAATGAGGGCATCGAACCTAGGTTAATTTAAATAGGAGCGACGATGGTGTTGGCGTCAAGAACATTGAAGCAGATGGCAAAGACCAAACATTACAAATGCAATCGGTGACCATGATCAAAATTTTGGGAACCATGATAGTAGCTCCGGTTTTTCATTAACGTGATCAAACAAGGGGGGGGGGGGGGGGGGCGATAACATATTCCCATTGCGTCACTTGAACTTTGGACAATGAAATCGCATCCTAATTCCAGCGTACAAAATGCAACAAGGACAAAAGAAAATCGCTTGTTGTGTTGGCATCATATTGATTAATAGAAGCACCAAAGTCTAACAAAAAAGAAGAAGAAGAAGAAGTAAGTTGTGTTCAATGCAGAGATCAGAAGGCGCAGTGGGTCAGAGTTGGGTGAGGCAATGGTGATGGGGAGGCGCCACCTAACGAGATGATTCTCTCCTGCAAAAGATTAGGGATGGGCCGTAAATGAATTCACCTTGCCAAGTCTTTTTCGTTGACTTATTATTGGGCGACCTATTTTGCTCCGTTCCTTCCAAGGCACGTACCGTGAAAAAGCAGGGGGAGATTATAAGATTGGATCTGGGAATGGTGGAGGGAAAAATTCAGGTGCTTGATCGTGTGGACTGAGGTACAGAAACCCTCATATCCTGATTGGGTTTTTTTTTTTTGTCTTGTCCACCTGAATTTTCACAACGAATTGATTCTTGAGTACAACATCAGCATACTAGGATTTTTCTGATGTTGTTGGTACGTCTGGATCCGTCAAATTGACCCAATGAATCCGTTTCAATTTTGTTTTTATGCAACCCATAAACAAAACGCTCGTATTCGACCGGATGCTTATTCCTAAAATACTTTTTATTTAACACAATCTAGGAAAACGAATACCCTAATTAAGGTGAAAACATGGAATGAGCGGGTGTGAGATTGAGTGAGGACAAGAGAGTTATAGAGGCGAGTTAATAAATAAGTCGTGAATTCATTTAACATTCATATTATTTTTAGGCTTTTCTATTTTGAATCAATCTAGGATCGATCTACTCAATATAACTAATTCAAATAATAACTCAATCTATCAAATATATGTTAAGAGATGAGTTTAAGACCCCTTTTGCCTGGACTTATCTGGCAACATTTGATAATATAGTAATCTTCGGTGGATGTAGTGTTCTCCCGTCCCAACCACATGGGGGTAACTATAGAGTTATAACTTCATGACCTTAGAGGATTCTTGTGCTTGGCATTTTCACAGTTAAAACTCATTTTCACAGTTAAAACCACCCCCGAACAAGGGGGTGGTTTCTATTTATTCAAATCTCACAAGTCGCGTGCAAAAGTATTCTGGGTCAAATTGAGCACATGGGCCAAAGATACAAGGGTGAATCCTATGGAGCTTGAAGAGCGTGTTCCAGCAGACAATGCGTGCCAGGAAAGAAGCTCGCGGGGGGCCATTTGCTGAGGTTTTGTCAGTGTCTTTCTTCATGAAAATTCTTCTCCTAAGCACGACTTGAACCGTTTGATCAAATGTCGAAGTGAGTGTTTTCTTTTTCAACTTGCATTGGGGAACAGCAGGGCAACCCCACCGCGTGCTATACAACCAATCGAACGCAAAATCCGGAAGCACATCTATATTCAATAAATGGAAAACAAAGCTGCTGATAGTAATGATGATAGGGCTGTGGACACCAGATGATGCAGGTAGGTCCATTTTGTGGATATTATGGATATGAACCCGAATTGGTCGTCAGGTGGGTTCGGGTCTGGCCCATTTTGTTGCTCCGACCCGCCTCCAACAAAAATTGTACACAAGTACTGTTCAGGGCATGGGCCTGCAACTTCACGATTAGATGCTCAAGTTCCAAACCGAACTGTCCGGCCATTTGGTCCAGGTCAGCTCGTGAACCGTCGTCCGCCCTCTCGCCGAGTTGATTATGGTAGATGTGAACAATTTAGGACCACAGCAGTACCCAGTGCCGGGGGGATGAGGCCACAAATTTCTGTCACCATTGAGAGTGAATCTCCGATCAGCTTATGCAATAGGCATATGTTAACTTCATGTGGAGATACTTTGTCTTTTGGCATGCCGATGAAGCCGCAGTGACGAAACCCTAGATTTCGAACCTTTGTGCTCATAGTGGACTCGCGAATTATGACTCCAATTTGAACATTCCGCAACAAGGCGATGCGCTTGTGCTTAACTTCTTCAGAAGAGTAATTGCACGGATCTTCCCTCCCCTTCCTTTCACCTATATACGAGAGAAGAAGAACCCGCAAACTTCTCTTGCAACTTCAACTAGGTAAAGCAAAAATCCCAAAAGCTTTGATGCTCTCCTTATCGTTCTCTTTTTATGTGGGGGCAAAATGAAGTGGTGATGCTCTTGATCACAGTGACTTCGCTCTTCTTTGCGGGTACGTAGAAACACCAATGCCCCTCATCCTAAAAGACTCCACTTCCCAACCATCTTTCCCTTCCTTCCTTCCATTGAAAATCTCACGGAGCGTCACCGAAACAAGCACCCAACAAAGATCCCAAACCCCTTTTGCTCAAAGATCCCTCGGAGAAACATGGCATGGGGCTTTCCTTGGGTGCAATAAGAAGTCAATAACTTGCAACTTTAAGGTGATAACGCCTTGAGTGAGAGGACTTTTTCGCGAATTAGTTTTCCGAACTTTCACCAGGCTGGTTTACTGAAAATGATCAATCAATGGAAAATTTATTTATGGTCAAAGAAAGTACAAACGAATTAAAATTAATTCTCTAACCTGAAAAATGGGGAAATATTTTCCCAAAAAAAAAAGAGATTTTTTAAAAAGTATTTTTCTTTATCATGAAATTACCAATACTATTACTCGCCGAATCTATCTATCGGACAAAGAATCAACTTTTATGCTTCGGCCCTTCCACTTGTTTAAGCGGGCCAGTTTGCTGTGAAAGGCTCGAGCCCAGGGAGATGCCGGAATAGTGGTTTGACAATTAGCCATTTTAGCTCATTCATCGACCGCCGGATACGAGCACCCCCAGCCAAGCCTCCGCCTCCCCATCGGCCCCGCCAGCCGCCGACCACATCTCGTAATGACCCAACAGACGTCCCCTAGGCGAGACAAATCCCTCCTGGGTCTAGTGCAACGTCCGGTGAACATTAAACTCTCGAGACTTTCTTGATGTGGAGAAGTTCGTTTGTCGGAAAGAGCCAACCGAGGTGTGCCAAGATCTCGAGTTTTCGTACGTGAATCAGAATGTACTTTTGCGTACGAGTCCACCGAAATCACTTGGGGACTGCCCCCGGCATCCTCTTGCATTCTCCTCTTCACTTACAATCACATTGGACACTGACAAGTTGATCTTCTCGAGAAAAGAAAGAACACTAAATCTCGTCGCAAAATTAAAACAAATGCGTGAGGAAGATCGATGTGTCGCATTGTCATGTAGTTAAAGATGACGCTCTAATATTTACACAGTGAGCAAAAGTGACCTAATCATAGGCCATCGGCTCACTGAACATTTGCAAACTGTGGAACTACACTCTACCTCTCCTGCACAAGTCAATTTTGGGGGTGACCCAGTTCTCCAATTTGGACTTTGGGCCTGACATTCATCAAATTCAGTAACCTATTGGGCTAATGTTACACAAAGTCTTAGGCCTGAACAATGCTTGGAGCTCGCGATACCGTAGGACATCGAAGTCGTAGGCCTCGAAGAGCTTTCGCTGCTTCGTCTCGAGCCGGCGCCTGAAGAAGCCTTGGAAGGACGGCTCATGCGACGTCCTGAGGAAGAAGGCGTACGCTGCCACAAAGTGGAGAGACGCGACGAAGAAGCAAATGGGCTCCATCACGTCCCAGCTCAGCTCCCAGAAGGTGAGCCTCAGGAACGCGAGGGTCTGGACCGTCGTCAAGCCGAGGCCGCAGTAGAGCTCGGCACGGACCTGACCCCGGGCCTTCGCGTCGATCGCGGCCTTTCGGGCCTCCATCTGCCGCAGCTCCTCTCGCCTCGGGTCACCCGGGACGGGTATGGATCGGGAGATCAGGCTCTGCATCGACTCTGCCACCTGCAACAAAATTGGAATTCATTGAGAAAGTCGAGGGTCACATGATCAGATGGCGGATGCATGAGATTAACACGAGATTGGGGAAGATCGAGATGAAAAAATTTGCGAAACCTTAGCTCAAGAGGGGCAAAAAGAATGAAAATGGACGTTGAATACCATAAATTACAGCGAATAGTCACAGGATGGAGACTGCGTGGGCTCACCTGTTCCGGGCTGAGGAGAACAACGTTGCCGAAGACGATGACGTTCCCGGACTCGTCCATCGTCTTCGCCACCTCCATCCCTCGACCTTCCTCCTCACACTCCTCCACGCAGATACTCACGAACTCGCGGTACGAGATCGACCTCTCGGAGATTGCCCTCAGCCTCGCCTTCACCTTCTCCACCTGATAAAACCTCAGGAGCTTCCTCGCGTCCTGAACGGTCAGCCCCCACACCTCCCCTCCGGCTGCCGGCAACGGCGAGAGCCGGTCGGCCAGGCGGCGATCCATAGCGATGCCGCCGTCGCCTCGGAGCTTCTCCCTCAGCTTGTCGCCGGTGGGGAGTGATGAAAGCTCAGGACGCACTCCGGCGAACCGGTTCAGAGCCCGCCGGAGAATTCCTCCGTCGGCAGGTTCTGGCGAGGTCAGGAGCTCGCGGCAGAAGCTGGTTTTGGCAGGAACCGAGGAGGTCAGGGCCTGAAGCGAGGAAAAGGGGGCCGAAGAGTTGTCTCGAGTCACCGCTGGCGACACGGCTCGGCAACAGTCGAAGAAGCGCTTCGCCAGTGCATTCCGAACAGCCATTGAGGAGAGAGAGAGAGAGAGAGAGATAGAGAGAGAAAGGGAACCTGCAAGAGAATTTGGAGGCAGGGTGCATTTATAGGGGGTCTAGGGATGCAGGAGCAGGGATGATTCGTTTTTCAATTTCGTTGAGGGAAAATATCACTTAAGAACTTAAAGTCGGACCATTTTTTCAAAAAGGGATCCAAATTAAGCTTTATCACAAATAAAGACCCGAGTGGCTAATATAGTTTCAAATAAAGATCCGAGTTTGCTTGCCAACCAAATGTTTGTCAGTCGGCAAGCATGGATGATTCACATGACTGTGGCTGGGGTCATTTTTGTCCACAGACCGTTTCTTTTCTTGTTCTCTCTTTTTTCTTGTCAAGGTTTCGATCAACTTTTATTTACTTTTTTGTTCTTCTTAGATGAATTTCACCGGAGATGAGAATGTTAAAAAGAAGCATAAGATGATGAACAAGAAGACCCAGACGGAGCTAAAAATGAGTATCTATCAAATTTAGCTCTAAACCCTAGTCACTATCTATTTCTTCATCTCCGAAATCTCCACCTCTATCGCCTTTCCCCTTTCTTCGCTCGCCTTCTTCTCTTTCTCAAAGCTAGACCTGGATGCCTCAAGCTAGGGCCTCAACCTCTCGTTCGATGCTTCAAGCTCTCTGATTTGCTTCACTAACTTCACAATCTTGGCCATCTTGGAGCAAATCATGCCCTCGAGCATGGGGATGAGGGACGCCATCTCTTGGCCGAGCTTGCGCTCGAGGAGCTCGGACTTGAGGCGCGACTAGCTTACAGATTAGACGAATTAGAGCAGAACTACATAAAGATAGAGAGAAGCTTCAGTAGTTGAACTTGCTTGGATTATTGAAAAAATGGAGAAATTTGGGGATTAGGTTGCAAGTATTTCGCTCTTGATCATACATGCAAAGTTCCATAATGACCACGACGAGCAATTTCATAGGATTCGGAACATTACCCTTTTTTAGGCCACGGTTGATACCGAAAATTATGTTGGAGAGATCAATTGTTATTCACTAAACCCGTAAATTTCAGTCTCTCCGCTTCTTACTTTTCCGATGGAGCGATACGTAATGGGGACCATGATACGAAACGTCGGTATCGAAAAGGGTAATTAGGACTTCTCGAGTCTGATGGTCAACGGTTTGTCCGGGAACCTCTCGGGCAGGCCCCGTTTTGTGCGTGCGTGTTGTCCTGGAGCCGCACGACTCCTCTGCACGCAACCCTCGTGCGTCTCTTGCAAGACCGTTCCGGCTAAGCTTTGTTTGCCCCATTTTCCCTGAGAAGCAAACTTTGGATCTTAGCCCAGAAGGCGGCTTCGAATTCTTTGGCCATGTTTAAATTGTGGAGGGATGATGAGTTTACTGAAGCACTTCTCGTGCCCGGTCACCCCGGTCCGATCGGGATGGATTGGTCTGGGTGACCCGAGCCGAATATCGAGTCTAAAAACCATCGCGGCCGGTCCCGTCTGGAGAACCCAAAGTTGTCTCCGCGAGAAGAGCAGCTTCCCATGCTAGCCCCCTTAATTTGCACTTCAGCGTCTAGCAAGCTTAAGCGAGTTTGGCCGGGTCATAACGTCGGTGCATCCAGGATAAATGTGCATCCATGACCGTGACCTACCCCAAGTACGGACGGGCTTCTTTCTTTTGCATAAACAAGAGTAGTCCATAAGGACCGACGCTTTTTGTAATTACCCTCGGGTCATGATCCCAAGGAGCTTCTCATTGGTAAATAGAACGGTGGCCTTTCCACCCTTAGATCGAGTATCGATCGACGGTTGTAACAAGGGGCCTCCACTATCGAAGGAGGTGCCCTCCCCCTCATTTATCAAGCATTCACACCTTTGAAGCGTACGTTTTCTTTAAAGCCTTTCTCTCTATCATTCCGAAGGAAGAAAATGAACGATTGGCCCGTGACACACGCATGAACGATCGTTTCACCAAGAAGAAAATGAACGATTGTTTAGGCACTTGTGTTTGATGCCCAACATATATTTGGCATTGGGGAGTTTGGATTGGTATTTTCCCTATTAGTCATTAGGAAAAATGATAAGAAAAAATGTCGTAAATCTATTGTGACTGTGTCAATTTAATTATAAACATCCTTTTGTTTCTTGGCCAGTTGAATCCTAATGTTTCTATATTTATGTCAATTTAATCCATTTTAAACAATTTTGGCCGGAAATAATTGACATCAATTGTTAACCGTCCTACGTGATGCAGCCGCTGCTAATGTTGATGATTTTTGTAATATTTTTAGCGTTTCTTCTAAATTCATATATTATTTTCTTTTTTCTTCTTCTTTTTCTCTTTCTCTTGCTTTTTTCCTCAATCATTGGACCTCGGTAACAGGCCAAAGGTGAGGGCCAATGAGGTTAACCTCGCTAGCCTCTAGCAAAGCTCGCCCCTGCCAGCCATTGACAAGGCAAGCCCTCACAATCTCTAGGACCACCATGAAGCTAGGCACTACATATATGATCATCATCATAGTCATTATGACTAACAATTGCCGTCTTAACAGGCCTATGTAGTTACAACCTCAAGCGATGACGGTTTGGTCGTAGATTCTATTTCGATTTTCTTATTTTTAGGCGATGGTGATCTTGATTGAGTACTGTCTTTCTTTTCTCCATTGAATCATGTTGCTTCCTTGATCTAGCTTGGCTCTAAAAGGAATACAGTCATCCTGACCCAACGTCTCTCGTCGCACAATGTCAAAATATAACCTCATGCGAAATTTTGGTAATGCTTTTGTCAATCATCCATCAAAGTTAACATAATTAGGCCAGTCGATTGAAGAGTAATGTCGCATTTCTTTTGCTTTCGTGCCTTATTTTGGCACTCAAGAATTGGAATATCATCTCGGGTCATGTTGAAAGCTTAACAAAGTAAGTTAGAGGACCTCGATTTGTAAACAATGTAACATGTTGTGATACTACTACCATTATTTCATCTAAAAATCTAATTAGATAAATCTCATTCCTCGTACAAATTCTTGTCATCTTTTTTAGGGAACTTTTACTTATGCTTTAGGTTCGCGTGCATTTTATCTCCCTCCATTAATTTTGAAGAGAATTTTATACCAAATTTTCTGGTTGCTGAATCTAAAGTGTAGGGAGAGTTCGTAACGTATTTGAATTTAAGATTGCTAAAGTTTCTAGTCATCAAAGTAACAAAATGCTTCTACTTTATGAGAAAAGGAAGCCTTTTCAATGTATGCTTTCCCTTTGCTTTATTGACTGAGTGTCCCATACTTTATTAAAACATTTGGTTGCATTACTAGAATAAGGTGGCAATACGATTGTTATTTGATGGTAATTCTATTTTTTTTTTGGTCGGACGCAAAAATCCAATATGGGTTATTAGATATAGGTTTTTTTCGCATTTAATAAATTGATTAGGCATGAGTACATTCGGCGACACACCACATATGATACAAGACGGGAAGGTGATCTACATCACGAATGGCGATGGAAATTGAAGCAGATTTATGTCCAAAGAGATGTCTGCTCACGAACTGCAATGTCTAGTGTATGGTAAAACATGAAGGTTTGATGAAATTCGAAGAGGAATCATGCGAAGAAAGAGGTGTCTGGTCGGGCAATGCGGCTGATGGCAGATGACAAATATATAACTAAGCGGAAAATCACATGCCCTTTTTACTATGGTGTATTGACTAGTAATAATGTGTTAGCCGCCAATCGATGGGTTAATACTTAATACCATTAAGTTAAATCGCATGGCAACTCATCACGAAACTTACAATCTTTATTTTCGGATACTAATGAGTGTTCAACCGCTCAACTCAATTAATCGCGATGGCACCATGCAAACATTTTCACCGCGCATCGGGCAATACTCCACTTAATATCCACGACGTGCTTGTTGGGGGGTGACATTGTAATTAAGACATGTATAATTTATCACGTCTAAATTGAGCTCTTAATCAATCAATCACTTCCTTGGAGATTCAACTCAGGAAAATGGAAAAAGCGTGCCTGCGCGCTCTATAGCACGGCTTGGCCAGGGAGTGGCCACACGCTTGGCACGTGCGGCCCATCGCATAATAATGAGGTTTGGCCGAGGCAGTGCACGTGTGCCACAGTCAAATTTTGACCACTCGTAATTTCACCGTCCGACAACCCAATTGAGCTATCTTCGTGCCCTAAAAACATGGTCAAATTTCCAAAAACGGGCATGTATTGCGGATTTCATTGATTAGGCCAAGTGGATGGCCGTGTTAAACAAATTGCGACATCTTATCCGTTAAAACTCCGATCGAAATGAGCCATCGAAAAGTTTGAGACTAGACTTAGGTGAGATCAACACTTGATTGGGAGAAAATTACATTTTTTCTGATACCTTTAAGAGTGGACGGATGTAGTTGAAACTCACGATACCTTGTGAGGCAACCATCCAATTTGGGCAAATCGGGTGGCCCTCCAAGACTATTAAAAGAGCACGACTCGATCGTGTCCTCCAATCGCAATCTCAACAAAGTTTCACCTTTTGTCAAAATCAGTCATACCCGGTGATGTCTACACCTAGCTCTGTCTCCAAATTCATTTCCTCGAAAAAAGAGAGAGCATGAATTCTATAGTGAAGGCGGCTTTAAGATTCTCTAACTAGTCTAGTCGAGTTGAGCAAGGAATAGGGTTTCCCATCCTTCAGGGAAAAAGGAGAACATCATGCAATCCATTCATGCACGAGCGCAAAACGAGGGAGATCCATCAGAAGACTGGAGAAAATTCACATGGGGAATCCATCCAGCAAGTTCACTGAAGAAAATTCACATGAGGAATCCATCCAGCAAGTTCACTGAAGGCTACAATCTAGGAATCTTAAGTCGAAAGTCCAACGGAGTCGGTGGGGAAAAGTAGGATTCTGTCGTGCTGGTCAGATTCCACATTGGTGGACTCGTGGAGATTCTTCAGACGCGGGCGGAATTTCGGACCAGCCTCCCTGCTTCTTCGTTCGCGCCTGCTTCTCTCTATCCCCATCTACAAGTTTCCTTCATGCGGGCCACTTGGTTTCGGCAATGTCGTGCGAGAACTTTCTCGTGTGGAAAAATTGAATGTTGTGGAAAAGATGCCTTGACTTTTTGCACCGGGGACATGCCTTGATACGGCTATGGAGAGAGGAATGTTGAATGATTAGAATTGAAAAGAGCGATCGGCATATTTTAATATTGGATAGATGTTTTATTTGTAATATCGAATCATGGCCATAGTGTTTTCATGTTTATGGGTTATATAGAAAGATGAAGGTTTTAGAGAGGAACTTTTAAACGCTTTTGTTAGATATGTGGTCCGTGACCCAATGGCCCCATTAAAAAGAAGTTTCATGTATGCATCACGTCTTTTGAACGGCATGAAAAATGACTTCTAGAAAGAAGATATCATAGACATGTACGACAAACGCAATTGCTAAAGCTTAGTTAAGCAAAGTGCCAGGTATACGTGTGCGTCTATGTTTTTTAGAACAGTCATTCACATCATGCAATAAAAATAATTACTTAAAGAACGAGTACAACGACCAGTAAACAATTCATTCTCTTAGTGAAACTTTTGTGCACATCCTTGAAGAGAGGCCAATCAAGCCAGAAACATTCACGATATCTAATTAAGCCCGATTTTTGAAAAATTTAAGAGCACAACTGTTAGAAATTCTGATTTTCATCAAAATTTAAGAGCATCTACACACACACACGTACATATGTTTAGAGAGAGAGATTGTGTTAATTGGGGTAAAAAAAGATAATAAGAATGCAGAATTGAACGTAATTTTCCGCTGTGTTTTGGAGAAAAAGAGCAGAAAGATTGATCGTACAAGGATTGACACTAAAGACAAAATCAAAACGGTGCCCTCTTATATGTGCGAAGAGGAAAAAGTAGGGAAAAATAGACAAAGATTAAATTTAATAAAACATAGTACAGACTGATATATATTGAGTAACAGATCTATTAAATATAAACGCCAGTGCAGTAATTTGACATTAAAAAAGGCAAATGTCTCAGCAATTCAGCTCTATAATTGGAGTGATTGCAAAGGAACTTAGCTCAAACCACCAATTTTCTTCCAAGTTCTTCTCCCTCATTTAATGTCATGCTTCCACAAAAAATAAAATAAAAATAAAGTTAATACCATTAAAAGGTGCTACTCACATAACGCATTTACCTCAATGTAATTTTCGTTACCTGAAATATCTTAGAGTGATATCGATTGATTTATTACTCCGTATTAATTGTTGTCTTTTGAAAATCTTAAATTGATGCCCGAAAGACATAATTTACTCCAAACTCATTTAAATCTCACAAAAGAATCTGGCCCAGACCCTTGACTCGATTTACTCTCCGTTAACATTTGTCTCATATGTCAATATGAGCCTTGACTTTAACGCAAGTAATAAAAGACCCGACTTGGAAAAGCCATTGACATGTATGCATCTTAATAAAAGGTAAATTTGGGTTAAGTGTACCAACTTTAGAATTTTTGTGCGACCAAAATTAGTTTCGGATAATGTGTCATGGGATACCGATTTGTGATTTTTTGTTAGACGACAATTAATTTAAGTAAAAACGTTGTGGATACCTATCAGGGATTTTTAACTATATTAAGCCAAAAAGAAGAAGAAATGTCTACATTATTTTCTCCCCCTTGGTTTCTTTATCTCGAGATCTTTCTTCCCAAACATTGTTTTGAAAAAAGAAAAAAAATAACGGTTAATAACATGAAAAACCCTAAACTTTGCCCATTATGACACATTTACCTCAAACTTTTTTTTGGTAACATGAAAAATCCTAAATTTTGTTCAATGTGATATATTTACTATAAACTTTACCCTTTGTAACACATTTACCCTGAAATTTTTTGTGACACGAAAAATCAGGAACTTTGTCCATTGTAACATATTTACCAAAAACTTTACCCACTTGACATATTTACCCCAAATATATTTTTTTCTTTTTTTAAAATATTACCGATGAGCTCTGCTGACTGCCGGAGCTCGCCGGTCTCCGGCAAGGGCGGCGGGGGATGAGGAGGTTGCCACGGCCCTCCCCCACAATTGGCGAGGGCGGCTTGCCCAGATCTGGGCGAGGCAGATTGAGGTAGATCTGGGCGAGGGCTACCCCGCCCAAATCTAAGTGAGGCAGCCCTCGCCCCTTCGCCCAGCAGCCAGCGAGGGCCACCCAGCCCCTACAACTAGTGAGGGCCGGACTTGGCCTACCCTGCCTAGACTTCGCCCAAAATCCGGCCGCAGTAGACGGTTTTCCCACGAGTGCCACCTATTTGACAAAATGCGCAAGTGAGTTGTGATGAAGATGAAGATGAAGACTCGCGCATGTCGTCGGACATGTAGCGTGTGTGGGAAGACCGTCAACTACAGTCGGATTTTGGGCAGAGTCTAGGCGAGGCAAGCCATGTTCGACCTCGTCAGCCACAGGCGAGAGCTGCCTAGCCCCTACGGCCCTTGCCCAGTTCTGGGCGAGGCCGCCTTCGCCGACCGCGGGGGAGGGTCGCGGCAGTCGGCAAGGGCTTCACTGCCCTTAGGCAAGCTCTGGCAGCTGGCAGAGCTCACTGGTAGTATTTTTTTTTACAAAAAAGAAAAAGAAAAAAGAGGGTAAATGTGTCACAGTGGGCAAATTTTGGGGTTCTTGGTGTCAAAAAAAAAGTTTGGGGTAAATGTATCATGGTTGGTAAAGTTTGAGATTTTTCGTATCACAAAAAAAAGTTTAGGATAAATGTATCACAGTGTGCAAAGTTTGTGACATTAACCCAAAAAACAATCAACATACAAAAAATCTACTTTTCTCAAATTATCATAAGATGGGAAGAAAGTTGTTACAAACATGCATTAGTGCCAATAATCGCCAACTAATAATCCTGAAAATCTCATTTTCGGTTCTTCTTTTTGTGGAAATTCATCTGGTAGGATGATGACAAACCTATGCGTCCACCATCTGTAGTCAAAGATGTGCTTGACGTGGACAACCGTCTCATTCATCTCCATTCCTTCCTTGTGCTTTAAGGAACACTACTCTTCATCATAAATTAATATATTATCATATCTACTATCCGTCCACATAGTTATTTTAAAACCCCCCCAAAACTCAATAGACAGCCAAAAAGAAAACGAAAAAGCGAGTGAAGTGCCCCCTTTGCCAAGATTGGAGGAAAAGCATATGATCAAAAGGCACTTAGGTGAAATCAAATATTTGACCGCTGCATTGTCTTGTGTGGAGACCGGAGAGAACCAACCACCAAATTCAACATCAATGGTTCCGGTGGTGCGCCGGAAAATATTTTATCATTTTATGTAACGATTGTATTGCATAAGGGATATAAATGAGCCGATGGCAATAGTCGCTTTGAATAATCAAAATCAACTTGCATTCGCATTATTGAAGTCTTACATTGAGTTTGGGAATCTCTTCGCATGTCATTGTTGCATCACGCACCGTCAAGGTATGCATGTCAAGCAGCGATATTTCCAAGAAAATCAAATTTTCAAATTGTCCCTCCATTTCCCTTTTCACATCCAATTGGCCCACTTAAACAAGTGGAGTGGCCAAAAGCAGGAAAGTCGCTTTCTTGACTGGAAAGATTCAGTGGGTTTCGACAATTTCCTCATAGTGAGGAGGTGATTAGTATACCGGAAAACATATCATTGCTAAAGCTGGAAATTAGTGACTTCTTGATTGCACACAATGGGTCTCCAAAGGATCTTTGACCAAAAGGGGGATTGGGATCTTTGTTGGGTGCTTGTTTTGGTGACGTTCCGTGAGATTTTTCAATGGAAAGAAAGGAGGGGAAAGATGGTTGGGAAGTGGAGTCTTTCTGATGAGGGGGGCATTGGCGTTTGTGCGTACCCGCAAAGAAGAGCAAAGTCATTGTGATCAAGAGCATCACCACTTCTTGTTAACACCCACGAAAGAGAAAAGAAAGAGTGATAAGGAGTGTATCTAAAGCTTTAGGGGATTTTTGGGTACCTAATTGGAGTTGAAAGAGAAGTTTGCGGATTGTCTTCCTTCTCTATATAGGCAAAAGGGTTGGTAGTAGGTCATCATTGCAGCTATTTCTCTAAAGGTTTGTTGGAGGGGTGCACGCTGTTGATAAGTAATTTGAATCATAACTATTCTGTTCACCTCGAACGCAAACGTCCGACATTGATGATTGTGTCACCGTAGCTCCACCAACGTGCCGAAAGGCAGACAATGTCTTACACATATGTTAAATAGATGCCTATTGTACAAGCTGACTAGAGTTTCAATTACTATGTTCCCTGAACTTGTGGCCTCCTTCAAGACGTACTTTTTACCATCGACAACTATCTTCGCCCTAGATCAGATCATCGATTGAGCACAGTTTAGGGCCTTCATTTCACAATAAGCATGGATCACAAGCACAGACCGCCAGCACATGCTAGACGTGCCTAAAACGAGGTCACAAGTTGAAATGAGAATAGAATTGTGGCACGACAGAAGGACCGGTCGGTGCGGGCAAGGCACGGGCTGCTTGCTGTAGTGTGATCCTAGTGCTAAGGGACAGATTCATATGTGAAATAAATGTACTACATATAACATATATGAACATGATTCTGGCCAATTCAGAACTAATTTGTTTTCTCAAAGGAAAAAGAAAATCTTTTAAATGATTCCAATCTTGATCTTCCGAGCAAATCGTGGCCAAAACTAAATTGATCCATGTTACGAGTTCCTTATACTAATGGATTAATGTGAAGTTACATAGATGACAATTTGATTAAACTTCATATTAAATCCTAAATATAATTTCGAAATGTTGATATGCCCTCCTATTGCCGTTTAGCAGCCTCTCCATCAGGCGTCCCGTCGTTTCTATCCCCTTAAAATGTTGTGTTGATGATCTTAGAATTTAGGTTGACTAAAATCAATTTCTAATGGTCCGGGCACTTTAGAAGGAAAAATCATTAGAAAAATTATAAATCGATTGCACATTGGCCAAATCAATCCTAAATTTTTTTATCGTGCAATAAGTTTAGGATTTTTTTTTGGGTGATTTATCCCGCTTCAGAAGAGTGTCTGCTTGGTTCCTAGAAATGCCATAGAAATCTGCAAATTTTAGAGCTCGTCGTAGGATCGAGTCTTTACTTGGCAAATGGTTAATCTTCGGACCCAAGTTAGGATATGGGCCTGAACCGAGTACAGTCCAATCCAAACGGCCCGAAGAAGAGTCGAATCTAAATGCTCAGCAGAATGTGCATCTCTAGGTTGGGAATCTGCGGCCTCTGATTGAGCAGTCTCCTATAGAGATGTATAGTTTATCACGAAAAAAAAAATGGGGGTGGTATCGAGGCGATTGGATTTTGGTGGCTTCAAAAGAATATGAAGAATCATGTAGACAACTTAAATTCAATTGCTTGTGTGTTTTTGAAAAATTAAAATCTTCAGCATCTAATAAAGTATAACTAGAGAAACTAAAGTTCCACGACAAATCACTCTAGGTGACTACATATGTAGTTCATAAGTTTAGTGAAGCGCTCCTATCAAATTTAATGATGCAACAATCGCGTTCTAATTATTGTGAAATACGAGGATGCTCTAGTTATCTATGGAAGAAAAGAATTGAGACGATGTCTCGAACTTCAGGGTTTTATCTTAAACTTATCGATCACTTCACACTTTGAATTGTTAGAATAGATATACATGAAGAACTCAATGACTCGATTATTCATGAATAATCAAATCCGTTCGTAATCAGAACCGAACACGGAACTTAAAAATCTTTACTTACCTCCAGCCATTGATAAAATTCGATGAAGAACCTGTGTTGGACATTTAGAAGTGTCGAACGGAAATCTCTAGCCAATTGCCCTCTAGAAACTGATGGTGTGTTTTTCTGAAGCCTTGAGTGTTTGGTTTAAAAGACCCCTATTATATACTCACGTTCACACCCCTTTAAGTAACTTCTCTCATCAAGAATATAACATTTGAGTACTTAGTAATTATCACATAATATAAGTGAGTAATATCTTTTCATGAATTAAAACGGGAAACAAATAAATGTGAGATCACAATATATTTATAACATGAATAGCTAGCTAAGGGAGCGGCTTTGGTCTCCATGTTATTTAAGTCAAAAGAGGCTTCCGGACCTCTAGGGTTGGTGTAATCAGTTGGGGCATTGAAGAATTTTTCGGTTTAGGAATTGAAGGTCGCTCATCCGTATCCTATCGGCTACGTTCAAGCTGCTTCGCATTAGGGCCACCTGCAAAGGCCAAAAACACCTCGGTTCAACCGATTGATGGACTTGTATGATGCCTCGTGCATGCATTACGTATTGGAGTCTCCATGTGCATGTCCTTGAATTGTTCAAGGAAAAAGAGGGAGGCCTTTGTGTGATATATTGGGCATTCCTAAATTACTCTTCCACAAGACAATACACAAACAAAAAAGGATATGACTGATGCATCTTCGGTGACTTCTCACTTCATCAACTTCTTTGAGAACTGTCTTGTTTCTTCTCTCTCCACGAAATCGCCAAACTTGCGCGCCGACGCGTAGCACGAGCCCAGTAACTAGTGTCTAAAATAAGCGACACAACGCCGTACATCGAATACGCAGCATCACAGGCTTAGCTCCAGATATTAATCTTTCAAGAGCAAGCCTCGGATATGTTATCGCAGAAATCACTCTCCACTTCTCTTTAAACGATTCCTTATTCTCTGTTCCTAATTCTTGTTCGTCCCATTGTCTGTTTCTCATCTTTCTACCGGCTCCAGAGTTGCCGGCCACGGAAATCATGTTTGAGAAGTCGGGGGAGCCGTCGTGGCACTTGGGATGCGGTCATTTTTTTTTGTAAAATGAATAATTTAAAAAATATTTTCTAAAAATAATCACTTACCTCGCTTATAAAATAAATGAGCGAAAGATACTTTATCGCTCATGAATGTATTTTGGCATTCATTGTTGAGAAGAAAAGAAAAGTACTCCTTATCTTATTTAGTAAGAGGTCTCTCCATAATTATACAAAATAAGCCCCAAAAACCTAAACACTATTTTACCCTTGTTATACCTCTAACAATTCCCCTCAAGCTAGAGCATTATTACGCTCAGCTTGTTACAAATATATTCAATCCTCCCATTGCCAAAAGATTTTATAAAGATTTCTGAGAGTTGTTCACCGGTCCTAATACGATTGGGAAGAATCATCCAATTTTCAGCTTCTCTCAAATAAAATGATAGTCAACCTCAATATGTTTCGTTCTCTCATGAAACAAAGGGCATGAAGCTATATGTATTGTTGCCTTATTGTCACACCATAGAGACTTAGGAATTGAAATTTTAAAGCCCAGCTCAATCAATAGTTGTTGAATCTACACTAATTCACTTGTCACTTGTACCATGGCTCTATATTTTGACTTAGCACTGGATCATGCAATAACATTCTATTTTTTACTTTTCCATGACACTAGATTTCTTCCAATCAAGGTACAGTAGCTAGTGGTTGAACTCATCATTTGAAGACCTTGCCCAATCAACATAACAGAATCCTTCGACTTTGCTATGACCATGGTTATTGTAAACAACTCCTTTCCCTAGAGCATTCTTCAAGTATCTCAGAATCCGAATAACTTCATCCTAGTGAGATGTACGAGGAAAAGACGGAAATTGACTTACTACACTAAATGGAAATGCAATGTCTGGTCGAACGACTGTAAAATAATTCATCTTCCCTACTAGTCTTCTATATCTCTCAAGATTATCAAGAATCTCTACTCAATTAGCAACTAGTTTAACTCCTTGATCCATAGGTAAATCAATAGGCTTTGATCCCAACAAGCTTGTCTCAGTGAGAAAATCCAAGACATACTTATGTTGTGTCAAGACAATACCATCTTTGTGATTGTGTCACCTCAATTCCTAGGAAAAACTTCAATTTTCCTAAATCCTTAGTCTGAAAATGTTGCTGGAGATAAAGTCTTAATTCAACTATACCAACCAAGTCATCTACCGTGAATATAATATCATCAATATACACAATCAAAAATAGCTTGCCCACCTCCGACTGTTTATAAAAGACAGCGTGATCATTTACACATCTAGACACAAAAGAGAGTATAGCTTTAGAAAATCTTCCAAACCATGCTCGTGGAGATTGCTTGAAGCCATTCAAAGACCTTTTTAACTTACAAACCAATTTCCTGGACTTTCCCTGAGCAACAAACCTCGGAGGTTGCTCTATATATACCTCCTCATGAAAATCACCACGCAAGGAAGCATTCTTCACATCAAGTTGAAACAAGGGCCAATTATACGTGGCGGCTAGAGTGATCAAAATATGAACAGATGTAAGTTTAGCAACGTGAGAAAAAGTATTAGATAATCAACTCCATACACCTGAGCATACCATTTTGCAACAAGTCATGCTTTTAGATGACCAAGTGAATCATCAGGATTAACTTTCACAACGTATACCCATAGACAACCAATAGAAGTTTTACTTGAAGGAAGAGGCACCAAGTCCCAAATTTGATTAATCTGTAAGCCGTGTAATTCTTCTTCCATGATTGTCCTCTAGTCAAAACTTTGTAATGCCTTAGTTACAGAAATTAAGATAGGATATTAGTCAACAATGGATGGAAATGACCAAAATGATGGAGATACTAAAGAGTAGCGAACAAAATTAGAAATAGAAAGTTGAGTGTAAGCACATGTACCTTTGCGATAAGCAATAGGAAGATCGAGATTAGACGTAGAGAGGGTCAACTAATGGTGGATTTGGAGCTGAAGATGACGTAGTAGTATCAGGAGAAAGGGTGACAGTAGTCACTCAAGGACGCTGAGTATAGATTTGAAGAGGAGATGGTTCTTGTGTAGATACTAGTGAAACAGTCGAAGTAATTGATCGAATAGTAGTCATATATAACCATTCATCTACTTTAGAAATTATGAGTGGAACATCATGATACAGAGTAGATTCAAAGAATAACATATCACTAGTTATAAAATACTTCTTCAGTGATGGAGAATGACACTGGAATCTCTTTTGAGTACGAGAATAACCCATCAACATACATTTGATGGCCATGGAATCAAGTTTTGACACACCGAGTCAATGATCATGAACAAAACAAATACAACCAAATATATGATGTGGTAAGACAAATAATGATTGATTGGGAAATAAAGTAGAAAAAAGAATATGATCTTGCAAGACAAAAGAAGACATATGATTAATGAGATAGCATGTAGTTAAAATAGCATCGAACCAAAAGATTTTGGGGACTTTCATTTCAAACAACATTGACCTTGTGACTTCTAATAAATGTTTATTCTTCCTTTCAATTGCACCAATTTGTTATGGCGTATCAAAATAGGAAGATTCATGGATAATTTAATGTTGAGTCATAAAATTAGTAAATGCTGCAGAAAAGTATTCCTTATCGTTATCGAAACGCAAAATTTGAACATTCACGCCAAATTGAGTATTCATTTTAAAACACAAAATATAGAAAAATAATTATGAACGACTTTTCATTTAATAAAGCCAAGTGATCATCAAATAGTCATCAACAAAAGTGACAATATCTAAAACCTAAATTGGAAACCATGTGGCATGGACTCCAAATATTTGAATGAACTAATGAAAAAGGAGACATTGCACGTTTGATGACTTGAGCCGGGTAATTGGCATGATGCAATTTACCAAGTTGACATAACTTACACTCTAAACTTGAAATAGACTGAAAACTAGAATATAATTTATGAAAACTATGTAACGAAAGATGACCAAGGCGACAATGGATCCGATGTAGAGAAGTAACACTAGTGCATGCAATAAATGGATCATCTTCAAGTACATACAGCCCCCTTGCCTCATGTCATCTACAATCGTCCTCTTCTTAGTCAAATCATGAAAAGCACAAGAGTCGGGCTAAAATGTTACTGAGCACCGAAAGTTTTTGGTTAATTTACTGACATGAGTCTAAATGAAAATTGTGGGAGATAAAACACCGAAGATCATGGCAAAGAAAGAGTTGGATGAACTATACCAACTCCTTCAACCTACATTGATGAACCATTAACAAGGATAACATTAGATGATAATGATGGAGTAAGAGAGGACAATATATCTGAAAGTCCTTACATATGATTGGAGGCCCCTAAATCAATGACCCAAGGACGAGAAGCAATTGAAAAGCATATAGTAGCATAACTATTGTACCAAAGTAGCAATGGAAGAAGTAGGTGTGAAATTTGAAAGTGATTGTATCGAGCCAGTTCTTCATCAGACATAACCACCACATTGCCTTCAAAAAACTGTGGTAAAGGAGAGAAGTCGACACTAGATGCAGCATTTGCAAACTGCTGTTGTTGCCCTGATCTCCCATGTAACTTTTAACAAAATTTCTAAATATAATTAGGCTTACCATAGTAATGACAAGCACAAATGACTCCTGAGATATCATTAGAAATATTGGACTATCGATAAAACTACTGCTGTCATTGGCCTCTCCCTATTCTTATGCCTCAACCACCATCACGGCTACCGCGACTATTATATCCTCCACGGTTTCGTCCATCACTTCTACTACCACCACTACTTCAAGAATGGGATACAAGGGTTGAGCTATCTAAAATAGTTGGGATATCCTGAGAAGACTCGCAAGATACCCAAAGAACTCAAATAAATGTATCAGTGAGCAATGCAATAGCCTCTCCTATAAGAATTTAAGATCTATCAGTTTCATAATCTAGACCAAGACCTCTTAAGAATCTCATTATAGCTAATTCTTCTCTGTGAAGTTGCATTTGCTAAACATTAGCTGAAATAGGAAGAAGAGCATTCAACTCCTCATACATCCTCTTAAAATCAGCAAAGTATTATGTAATAGAATGTCCATTTCTCTCAAATAGACAAAATCCTTGCGATAATTCATGAACCCATGAAAGGTTATTTTGGCCAAAATACAATCATTCAAATACTCCCATAGTTCTTTGATCACGTCAATACGAGTTATTAGATCAATTATGAATGTGTTTGGTAACGTTTATGTTTCAGGAAACAATTTTTGAACATGTGACTTTTTATATTTCTACTCCCTGGAACAATTTTTGCGTAAAACAGAGCGTTTGATAAAAATTATTTTTAAAATAGAAATATGTTTGGTACGATTCACAAATTTTTTGTTCTTTTTATTTTTTCTTCTTTTTTATGGATGACCAATCGCTACCAGCCAACCGCTATCGCCCAATCGCCACCACCGGACCGCCATTGTCACCACCGCTGGTGGTCCAACGGTGGCGATCCAGCGACAGTGACGGCCAAATGCTACAGCGGCAAGAGAGAAAGAAAAAATATAAAGTGTTTCTTAAAAAGTGTTCAAAAATAATAAAAAAAAATTTTGTTTCTTGTTTTTATAAAAAAAAAATAGATTTTTTTATTCCTGAGAATAAAAGTGTAAATAAACATGTTTTTGTTCTTTTTTTTATTCCCCAAAACAAAAGAACAAGTCTGTTTGTGAACACAAACAAACATGCCATATATTACTCTCCATAGCAACATCTAACCAAGGATACGTGCATCAACAACATCCCAAGTTGTATCATCCTTCGGTTTAGTCTCAATCAAGTGTGTGTGATGATTCCTCCCTATCAAAGTTAACCTCATAATTTTCTTCTATCGTTGAAAATTAGCACTGCCCTTAAGCTTCTTATCGGTAATCCAATTGGAAGAAAAGGAAATCATCTTAGTTGTCATACTATTAGTTTTCATGGGATCACCCATTCTCTAATAGTCCAAACTTTTCCTTCAAGCAAATCAACTTCAGCAATTCAATGATCCACCACAATTGGATATACCACAGCACAAAAGAAAAGTCCCAAATTTTCTACCCAAAAAATAAATCCACCAGCTTCACTTCCGCATCAGAATAGTCGCATAACAAGAGTAAATAGGCAAATCAATTTTCTTTTTACCAGATCATCTTTATTTTATCACAAAACTCCCAAGAATTCCACACTCACCGCACCATCACTGCAAAATAGAAGAACTTGATCAAAGGCAAACACTGAACTAGGCATATAGATCAGCTTTAGGGGCAGAATGTGAACCAGACAGACAAATCAGCTTCAAATTATCAGCCACTAGACATACGAATCTGCGAACTTCATGCGAGCAAGAGATCTCGCTCACAGAAGGCTTGCCAACGTGCGTCGCCGCTGTAGGGAGCTCGCCAGCAAAGGTCGATGCCATGGATGGCTTGTTGACGGGAGTCGACTCCACAAATGGCTTTCTAGTGTGGGTCAACGCCGCAGATGGTTTGCCGGCGTGAATATGTGTCGCGAGGAGAAGCTGGTGATTTTTCGGCGTGTCGACACTGGAAGAGAGGCGAGCCGAGGCCAATGCTGACGAATCTTAGCATACACTAATTTTATTTTTTTACAACTAGAGTTTTTCTTTTGTATGCTCTGATACCATGAGAAGAAAAGAAAAGTACTTCTTGTCTTATTCAATAAGAGGTCTATCCATATATATATACAAAATAAGCTCTAAAAACCTAAAGACTATTTTACCCTTGTTATACCTCTAATAATTGTTATCAATATAATTATTATTTAATATTGACTAGTTATTTCAAGCGAATTTTTTTAGGAAAGCATTTTTCAAATTATCCGAATTCTGTGAAATAAATGGAGGCTTGCTGGCCCTACAAATGTTGCTCCACCAATGACATTTAGGGAAAGCTTCACATGTGTAGAGTTTTTATAGGGGGAGTGGCCATGCGAAGATGCGACAACGTATCAAGCGAGCATTTTTTGAGATAGCCCTTCACAAAATCACCAAGTTTTCCTATTTGGGAAAGTGAAATTTTCGACCTCGCCATGATCCCAATTCCCATCGGGTCCATTGACATGGTTTGTGATGACCCGTTGCATTATGGCTTGTCGTTTCATAGCTTTAAAGTGATGACACACCATTTCTTTACAATGGTATAGTATCTAAGGGTTGATTTGGTTCAACTTTGAAAATTGACTTTGAGTACAATGCAAATGCTGAAAGTCAAAGGCTCTTGAAAAAATGTAGGTTGCTTTTGATTAAAAAACGACCTGTTACAAAGCAAATTTGAGTTTAAGTAATATTTGGTCAAAAAAAGATTTTAAAGGACTTTGATTCCAAAATTTTAATATTTTTTAAAAAAATCAAACCTTTTGTCCATGGCAAGGCATATTTTGCACCAATAATCGTCAATCAAGGCCATCTAAGTCAAGTGAGCTAGGCAACAAAGCTTGAGGTGGCGTGACCTCAGTGGCCATCGCTGGCCGCCTCAACTAGTGCAACCTAGGTGAGGCCTAAAGTCACGTGACCTCGATGGCCATTGCTTGGGGTTGACAGCTTGAGATCGCATGATGTAGGCAGTCATCGCCTCCATGACCCAAGTGACGAGGCTTGAGGTCATTGGTGAGCTAAGGCGAGGGCGTCGATGTTGTGCAATCATGATACCAGCGACAAGCCAAATCCTTATAAAAAAATATATAACAATAAAGGCAAGATGGAAATATGAAAAATTCAGTGAGGCGAAGAAAAAGCCTAAAAGTAACATTTCATCCAAGACTGAAAAGCTCAAAACTAGCCAAGCTCCAGCATTGGGGCTTTCAATTTTTCACTTCAAAATTCCTTAAAGATAATTGTCAAACACCTCAACATTTTCTCAACAAACTCTCAAGCTTCAACAAGTTTTTCAAACGCTAAACTAAATGCTTCACATGAACCACATTATCGAATTCCCAATTCTGAGGGTTTTATTTTCCTTGCTCTTTCATACTGAGTGCGAGTGTCGGAAGTTGCTCATTGCGGACATCATTCACGCGACGGGGAGGATGAAGTGAATACTGTCCGTGAAACTTCACAAGCTCAAAGCATTTTGGTATATATACATGGATTCCTACAGAGTTCGAACGTGCACGAAAGCCGCAAGTGCTTTTAACAGAGAGAATCGTGGCCTACAATGTCCAACGACTTTCATTTAATTCTACAGTTAATTAGGACTTTTTTTTCCTGGGGGGGGGTTGGGCATCACAGCCTGGACTTATAAGATCAGCAATAGAACAGACGATCCAAGATATCATATGCACTATTACAAAGTATCAATCTTGTGGGCCCAGAGAGAGAGAGAGAGAGAGAGAGAGAGAGAGAGAGAGATTGGATTAAATGAAGCATATGTACATATATTGGAGAAACCCTCTTCCCTGAGTCAGGAATTAATTTAAAGTCAATCCACATGGGATTCTTGGTTCTTGGGTATCATGTCAAGAGTCTCACATCATATATACAAGTTCAATGCTACCTGAAGATGTTAAGAAACTCTACAAGTCAGAGACTAACACTCTAACCTAGCAACCGAGATTAGAAGGATAGACAGCACATGGACACATATTTCACAAGTATGGAAGAGGACTCCAGTAGCAGTATCAGTCGATCAGTTAGCATCAACAGTGGCAAAAGCGGTCATTTCTCTCGGGTTAACTTTCCAGCAGTTCTCATCCTCTTCGCAGCATGAACAAACCCCACAATAACCTGCAGCTCGTCCATTTGCTTCACCGTACCAAGGGGAAAAAAAGAAAAAAGGAAAGATGTTGGCACTTTGCAGAAACTTGAATGCTAACAGAAATTGAAGTAGAGCCCCATAAACAATCTGCCACCTACTAACACAATTATGAGGTTCCCATTGCTTTAACCTAATTTATATAATCAAAGTTCAGGATGAATGCTGCCATACAGATAAACCAAAATTCGCATCGTCCAGCACAGAGTGCTACATCCAACTGAACAATGAAGTATGTAGCAGTTGAGATAGTACCTGCGCCATGAAATGCCTCTGAACAACATTGATTAGTTGCTCTTTTGACGGGTTGGGGATGGCATTCACCTGGAAAAATGACTGATGAGACGAGACGAGACACAGACAGTCACATGCAACCAATGCTTTTTGCCACATAAATAAATAAAAGGAAACAATGAACTGACAAGATTAAAATGTCGTAAGTATCTCCACAAAGCAGCTGTCTCCAATTTGCTAAGGTCAACCTTCTGCACAGAAGAAGCCCAGTTTAAGCAATATTTCAAGGCCATGGAAGAGGACCCATAGGAAGCAACAGAAAAGTGAGGAAATGTTCTCCAGCTGTACAAAACAAAATAGGAGAACAAGAGTGTTTTTTTACTTACTGTGGACCCACGTGGAAAAGAAATAGATCCTTTAGAGTGGGAATCACAAGAGAGGGACCGGCTCATAGTCCTGTGGGAGGACCCAGATGATTTATGCACTCGATGCCTCGATTTGTGTGACTTCTGAGTGTCATCTGAAGCTAAAAAAAGGTATCACATAAACATTGCACAAGTGAAAGAGTGTCAGTCCCAATGACATGACAATATTAAAACCCCACACACAAAAAAAGGTTGATGGGAGACAAGGGAGACACTAAGCAGTGTGAAAAGCAAAAGGCATAAAAAATTGGATCCGAGGTAACAAGCTCAACCATGTTCAAAAAGAAGCCCATTAACACCATTTCAGTACCTAAGAAAAATAATGCATTCTAAGCACATGCTTGTTCTTCTAGATTTTTATGCAATGGCAATCAGCACTTCCTTACTAAACAGCAAGTATGACCGTAAAAGAACCTATTAAGTATTATCTCTTTTGTATAATCATATACACATTCAGAAATATTTTGGTAGAAGTATCACAGACATAAATAGGTTTATTATTAACTTTATTTCCTTAAGCGGCAGACAGCATGATTAAGGAAAAGAATGCTGTCTACTGAAAACCTCTAGTCTTGTTTAACAATAATCCCAGGTTCACTCAATGAGTTAATTTCCACCAGGCTCCGCTTAAAAAGACCCTCCTTTCTCTGAAGGAACAAGTGGCTTTGAAGTTATACTTATCGTGTGCTCACCCATGTCTGATCCATTGCATTGTCCATTCTCAAGATCAAGGTCATCGTCTTCCTCATTTCCAGTTGGAGCTTCAATTACACTAAGTGCATTTCTTTGAAGCTTAACTTCAATTCCATTTGTCAGAACCTACACCATCAGAATTTGGCAGGCCAAAAAGTGATTTCCATGATCAAGTGAACAACGAATAGAAAGATGAGCACAAAATAAATAAGCAGAAGAGACTTGAAGGGACATATGATGATGAAGCAATGCAGATGAAATGCGGTTGCTTATAAAGAAGATAATCTCACTACTTAAAACAGCTTACAGCTAATTTTCTCAAACGGACATTAGCAAAAGTGCCCTTTTACTCTTGCTAAAATAATTAGGAGAATATCTCTTCATTGTACATGATTGGCACTACAGCACACCATCCAGTTGATACTCGGGAAACTAAGAAAAGAAGCCTCAATGTATCCACGCCTAGCCAATATTTTTTTCAAGCCAAATTTGCATAACTGGTCGAGGAATCCCCTCAATAAGTTCCTCAGAGCAATAAGAACAAAAATCTCCTATCTCCTACACAGTATAGCGAGCAGATTCCCGGATTGAACTTCTCCAATGACAGCAGAGAAATCAAATGCAGTACATGTTAGTAAGACAAACTTCAGATTCAAGCACCAGGGGGAAAAAAAGCATAAAACTATGAGCTTAAGTAACAGTCTAGGAAGAAGCATTATCAGTAAGCAAGGAAAGTTGACTATGAAGTGTCAAATAGCAAGCTCAATTTCAGTCCAATGCCAGTCAACAGTGTCACACCTGGAGAAGGACTGTCCAATCACCAGATCCGTGGGTTCGATCAAACATGCAATGCCAATAGATAGCACAATCACAAAAAAACATCCTCGATTAGCGTCAAATAACACTAAATCCTCAATAGGCACACAGGATCTCCACACCGTTGCAAGAGTGAACATGCATTACCCAGCGACGTGCAGAAAGACCTAATCCAAAGCTCCACAGATGAAAGTGAATCTCACTCATCATCAAAACAAAACCTCCAATCAATCGCGGAAAAAGGAAAGCTGCCCTACTGGCCAAATTCGCAATCACATTGTGACGAAGCAACAATTGCAAGCTCGGAGAATTCAGAATTCGAAATGCAGACAAACCACATTGCATGTCGCAATGCAGGGGACTCAACCAAAGTCACATTGCCTAGCCGAGCACAGAACCAAACAAACAGAAGGACCGGAGAATTTACCAGCCAATGCCACCCCCCGAGGCCGACGGCCTTCTTAACGACGCCCCGGAGGCCGACGAGCACCGACTTGGTGCGGTTGTTGCCAGTGACGACGACCTTGGTGTGACGCGGCAGCACGGAGAGCTCCTCCTCGCTGCTGTCCCCGCCGCAGCTCTGCAACTGGGACAATCCCCCGTTCACCGAGCTCCGCACCGCCTCCAGCATTTCCCCCGCTTCGCGAGCCGCAATCCGACCGTGCCCTGGGATTTCCGGAGGCCTCACGGGTTGAAATAGGGGTCAACGGAGAGATCGCGCATCGCTGAGTTCGAATTCGAGGGTCTCGGAAGCCAGTGGCGGGCGAGATCGCGACAGATTTCGGGTTTTCAGCAGAGAGAAAAAACACAGAGTGATAGTGGTAGTGAGAGAGAGAGAGAGAGAGAGAGAGAGACAGATGGGGGGTGGACGAGAGTGACGGGTGATTTTTATTGGTGTGGTTGTATGAATCCCGACGACACGGGACCGGCCAATACGACGCCGCCACGTCGGACGGGGAGGTTACGGGTTCCCCCCCCCACCATAATGCGACACAGCTTGTGCGGTCTGGTGACTGCTGGGGAAGGATGGAGCGTTTACGGGCGGTTGACCGGTTGACCGGGGGTGCCGAAGACCGGGGGCCGCGTGGGGGCGGCTGCGAAATGACGTGACTGCCCTCGCCTTCCCCCGGAGGACGGCGGTGGTTGCGTAATTTCCGCGCGTGGCCGAGGAGAAAAGGGGGAAATGGGGGGACGTAGAACCGAGAGTAACGGTTGACAAGCCAGAGATGAAAGGGTGGGATGGGACCCACACGGCGGGGGGTTGGTGGGGCCCGGTCGGAGACCCCTGACGTGGGAGGAGTGCTGTCTTATCCAGCATGGGATGCCCCCGGTTTTTTTAATCTTTTCCCTTTCTTTTTCTCATCGTGGAGACGAGACATTTTTTATTTAAATGAAATGGATAAATGGGAAAATAGGATGAATCGGGTTACGCAAGAAGGCAAAGCGAGGAGAAGAGAGGAAATATCTGCTGATTCTGCTGACACTGGGAATCGCCGTGGGGGCCACGATCTTTTCCCGCCGGATTGGTGAGATCTGAGCCGTGGGTTCGCGAGATCCGGAGCATCGGAGCCGTCCCACCGCGGCCGAGACAGATTCACGTGTCGTCTCGGCGTTTTGAACCGCCCGATGACACGTGGGACAGCGCTCGGACGAGCTGCGACATGGGCACTGCTGCGGGGGGCGCGTGATTACATTCTCCTTTTGGCAAACCCATTTTCGACTTTGTTTTTTTTTTGCATAATATTGTCATTGAAATATTTATTTTAATTATTTACATTCGTTAAAGAGAGATGGTGAAAAGAGCGTTACGGCGTTAAATTGTCCGTTAAATGCCGGGCTATTGGCTTATTGCCTATGCGACCGCCACGTAAGAGGCCATCGTAGTCCCCAAAAGGAAGAATTTCTCAAGCCAACCGCAGTTCCCCCTCGTTCCAACGGCGAGCCAACTCATCGTCGCTAGCGAAATTGAAGATGCGAGCGTTCATTCGTGTGTACAACTAAAAGGCTTAAAGCTAACAAATTAAGAGAGATCACACTTATATATATGAAGATAATATTAACATTATAAACAAGAAATTTGAGATATTTCCATGCCCTCTTTCCAGCACGCGAGTCAAGTTAGAAATTACATGTATATTTTTACGAATGGGGGGAGCCGCACGTGCAAAATAAAGTAAGGTGGTTTTTGGCTCTCGCATAATGTTAACATGTTCACCTCTGAAATAAAAAACCAATAGGTGAAGAAGTATTGCCATAGGATATTGAGATTATGTAAATCCCTAGATTAATGGCATGAGATGTAGTAACGAGGCCATTCGATGTGCGACTTGGAGTTCGCAATTGAGCTGGTCTTAGGAGGGAAAATGAGGAGGCACCGAGACCCTTTCAAGTGAAGACTAGATGGTAGCTCCTTTAGTGCACAATTTAAATGGTATCATCGATTGAGGAAATTAATGAAAAAAGTCTTAGATTATATATTTATATTTATATAATTCTAAACTTTTCGGTTAAATCAATCTATTCCTACCTTTGGCATATGTGTAAGTCTTTTAGCCAATTTTAATGATAAATTGCCGATACAAATATCGATCATCCTACTTGACACGACTACATTGACATAGATATTTTTAAATAATATTTTAATAATAAAATATTAAATATTTTTTCTTTTCTTTTATTTTCGTTTTCATTTTGGGCTGTGGAGAGTCACACTCTACAAGGGCTGTGACCCTTGTCAACGGCTAACGAGGGCTTGCTAGGCCTTGGCTAATGATTGGCAAAAGAAAGAAAAAGAAAAAATGGTTAGAATTTACAAAATAATCGTTAACATTATTTTAGTGTTGGCACTAACCATCCTATGGCCATGACACATAGAATGATTGGCATCCACATCAAAGATTTTTGAACAAAATTGACCGGATGGGCTCACAAATACAAAAATAATTTAAAATCAAATTAGTTAGGTTGGAAAGTTTAGTCTTGAATCGATACGGATACAAGATGTTCAGAAGTTTTTTTTTTATACTTTTCCCATCATAAGTGTAGGTGCTGATGGTCATGAGATGGAACAATCGAAGAGTCTCGTGGCTGGACTTGAACTTGACACACTGGAGCACCCAAGAGGGATCTCAATTTCAATTGGAAATGAAGAATGAGGACAATGGCATCTTTAAGCTCTTTGGAGTTTCGAATGTGCAGAATTTTCATCTCCGACGTATGTGGAGGTCGTGTCCCTTGCCGACCTCTGGCTAGTTGTGAAGGTTTGCAGCCTCACATCTCTCTCTTTCTCTCCATCCAACTGTGAGTGCCTATGGAGGTCAGTGGCTTAATGCCTGCACTTTTTCACAAGAAATTGCGCTTGAAAACTTGAGGTGGTCGAAAGAAAAAAGTATTTAGATACTTGATCGTAAAATTGGGAAAATATTCATATATTTACAGTGTCATTACCCCTTATATAAAAGAGTTTATATCATCAACCTATCATATTATGTAGCCTGATCAACATACATAAATTACATTTAGTTGTCCAAATTCAGATTGAGATAGGATAGGATGATGGGTGATTTGAAATAATCCAGATATCCCCGAATTATAAAAATATATCGCCATATGTGTGATGCAACTTGAGATAGGATTTGAAATCTTTGAAAGAAATATCGAAGAATCCTCCTCATTCGAACATCTTTAAAAGTCTTTGAAAGTCCCATATTCGATCGGTCCTCTTGAGACTCAAACCCTTCTAACCACAACCTCGGGAGCATCATGGCTCAATCGACCGAGTTCACATGATTCTAGGACGGCCTCATGAGCAACGGGGAAACCCGTTTGGTGAGTCGGGCAGCTGGACTCCGACGCCAGAGAAAGTGGCTCCTCCATCCCAGATGAACTAAGAAAGGCGACAGAAGAGAAGGCCTGCATCGTGCGATGAGCCGGCTATGGTAGGTTGCCAAAAAACCAATGGCGGGGTGGTCGTATCTCATTGATCAACGGGCGAATAGCCAGCTCAGTCACGCATGAAAGGTTGAGTTCAATGTGAAGGACGTATATACTGGGACGGAAACAATCTTCTTCCTGCGATGCAAACTTCTCACCCCTGACTCTCTATCTCCTTGCTCCCTGAGTTGCGAGGATGAGTCCATCGGTCGATCTGCCATGGCTTTGAGCAGCGAGCCTTTGGCTCTCCTCCTACATTGCAAGTTAATATCTATTCGAGCGGTATTAGCGAGTCCATGGCTAGAATTTGTATCCGGAATGCAAGGTACTCTTTGTTCAATACCAACAGAAACCTTGTGGCTTTTTGTCTTTCTCTGATGGTCTAGTACTACTTAAGAACATGATCGGGTGCGTCGAGTTTTTCTTCACTGCCTCTAGCTTGTTCCAAAGCGCTACAAGTTTGTTGTAGCAAACCCTAATCGATATATTGCCTTATTTGTGTTCCGCCAGCTGCTGTTCTATTACAAAAATTTTAGCTCGATCTAATTTTCCATACGATATCGTCCCACATATGCTTTGGATCCTCTGTCGGGGGTAATCCATCAATGACTTCTTGGCTTAATTGTTCTCTATCCAAACCAGTCGACGACGCTTGATCCAAAGTTGTTGGAGGCATCCGTTCGTGGGTATGGGTATATTGCCATTGAGGATCCCTTCTTTGTCTTTGGTCTCGAGAGCTCGCACATGATTCTGTGGCCCATCCAATATAATTCTCTGGTCCACTTAGTGTCTAGCTGATGAGACGAAGTTCGGGTCCTTTGCCGATTGAGATGAACAAGGGATCTCCCGGCTTTGGTGGGTCAGTGATGAGCAGAAACGGGTATGGTGTGATACCAAGTTGAGGAACCAAGTAGGGATTCGAACCTATACCTAGCTCCTTGGTCTGGCTAGATGACCCCAATTTTCGGACCCAGTTGTGGATGGCTGACTCCTTGCTCTAAGGCCAACCCCATAGTATTTGGCCCCATAACCAGACCGACAGATGGGCCTTTAGTGATTTGTCCCTGGACTGGATTTACGAATCCAGTAGGGTAATAAAGCTGGGAAGCCCATATAACAAATACGAAATATGGACATGACTGAGTTGAGCTTGGCTAGTGAGCCTAGTCGATGTTGATTCCCTATTTCGTTCTTCTACTTGTCGAATGTCAACAGAAGGCAGATCAATCGATGATGAGTTTAACCCATAATCTGAGATCTAATCTCCTTCAGTGGTCGACTTGTTCGTCGTCATGGTAAGAGAGGGTAAGTGTGAGGTGTATGGTGAACTGATTCCTTTGCTGGAGTTTGTACCTTGTTTTGCATATCAATGTTTCTACTATAACAAGGATAAATTTCCGGTGGGTAATCAAGAATTTGCGAAAGCTATACCAAGAACACACCGCTCTGATACCATGAGAGAAATCGAGAAGGACGCAAGGTTGAGGGAAAAAAATTGTATATTCTTCTATTTCATTACTTTGTAATAGCATACATTCTTATAATACAATCTGATGTATAAACAAGGAAATAATAAATGTTCTATTATCTATATTCCTAATTAGTTCTATAAATGAATAAGGAAAGTAGATTCTAGCTATGGTTCATGCATATCTTCCAACAGCTATATACGTCAAATATATATGAGTTTGGATTTTTTCATCAAAGGAAAGAAAAAAGGAAGTAAGGGGTACTTCTATCATGGTGTGTATTGAGAACGATTCAAAGTGCCGGCGCCTCGATTATGGCGGATTCCCATGAAAATCCACATCAAACATGCACCTGTAGATTCAAGGATCTTGGCAATCTCACGAACTACGGGAGTAGAGACACGGCAGCGAATTCGAGAAAATAGAGGATCGATGGGGTCAAGAAGAAATCAAGGGGAGGAAATCATTAACGATAAAAGAAGAGGAAGAAGAGAGCACCATCCGACGTGAAGGACTGAGCGCGAAGAAGTACGAGGAACGAGAGAGAAGATTTGGGGCGACTCTGCGGTAGAAAGGGACCAACGAATTGGGCGTGACCGTGAGCGAAGCACAAGGTCCTATCAAAAGCGTGGTGTGTCTTCCTAACAGTCCCACTTGTAGAATCTCCTCTAAGTAGCAAATCTCGAGAGTTGAAAAATGTTTCCTTTCCTTTCGAGAAGAAAAACATTTTCTTCATTTTTAGAAGAATATTTTTCATTGATTAAAAAAAAATTTCGTTGACAAACAATGGTGCGTTTGGCAACATTTCTGTTTCAGGGAAATTTTTTTGAACATAAACATTTTTTTGTATTTCTACTCCATAAAATAATTTTTGAATAAAATAGAGCGTCTGGTAAAAGTATTCTTAAAATAGAAAATGAATAGAAATATGTTTAGTACGATTAATGAAAAAAAAAATTTCTCGTTTTTTTCTTTTTGGTCATGGGACGACGGGCAATGACCAGCGGCCGCGGGCGGCGATCAACGGCCGTAGATGCAAGAGAAAAAAAGAAAAGAAAAATAAAACATGTTTTTTAACAAAGTATTCAAGAACAAGAAGCAAGTTTTTTTTTTGTTTCTCATTGTTGGTCCAAATGTGTTTCTAGGAACAAAAAAACATGTTTTTTGCTTCCGGGAACAAAAGTGTACACAAAACATGTTTTTTGTTGTCCTTTGGAACAAAAGAACATAAACACAATTGTTTATGAACGTTACTAAATATGCCCTTATTTTCCGCCATCGAACACCATAATTTAAGGAAAGTATTTTTTGGAAAAATATTTTCTACGAAACGTACAGAGCCTTAATGAGTAATTCATACCAACGAAAGTCGGTAGTTATTCAGCAATTCCAAGTTAAATTAGTACTAGCCACTAATTAGTATGGCCCAGTTGATCTGGGCTAGCATAATTTGATAGTTGGTAAGCTGTTTTTCCAATGTGTGAGTATTACCATAAAGTAGAGTAGAAGTCACAATTGATTTAAACAACAACGTTATCATTGTGTGTATCATTAATGAAGTAACTCGGTAGCTACCAATCAGGGTTGTACATTCATCGATGCACGAGCCACTTTTACAAAGTCTAAGACTTTCTTAGCTCAGACATGTTAGTTTGAATCTCATAATTAAGATTAGATGCACGCACATATTAGACATGTTCATAAAGTGAGCATCGCTCGATAAGTGCGTTGCGCAAATTGGGCCATGTTTGATCTTCATTTACCGTTTGAAGGTACAGGTTTGGTTCAGCGAGGATCTTCATTCCGATGATCCTCATAATTCGGAATGGCCTTTCGAGCGATCCGAGTCTCCGGCCGGGACATCGCTGTCCTGTGCATCATTTCGTTTCCGACCGACAAAATTTAGTCATGCGTTAGCAGCATTGGCCGCGGCATTCGAATCACGAATGTTTGGGTTATATTCCTTGTGACGGGCTTGTCATTTGTCTCGGATGGCAAACAAGGAAAGGACCCCTCGTCAATTTGCATGGTCACCATCGTGTTTTCTGGTCAGAAGCCTGTCTGTTTACTGCCTTAAACAAGCCCTCCATCAATTTAAATTTCGTTGGTAAATTACTAAAATAGAAATTAAACATGTTTGGTTGGCAGCCCCCAAACAAAATTCTTTAATGAGAACGTCTTCTTGCCTTGAAGAAGATGTGATCAAAGAAACTGAAGGCAGTGACTACTCTACAAGAATTAGACAACAACGAACTTGCCAAGTAAAATAAAGATAAAAAAAGAAAAATACAAGAATGAACTTGGCTCAATGATGGACATCTAGGAACCAAACAATAGCCCTGCAACCATATATAATCTGCGGAACAAAACAGAAGATGCCGTGTCAGAAATTGCCGATGATGTTCTGCAATTTGATGTTTCTTACTTCCTTTTCAACATCAATGCACGAAATTTCAGTACAAATAGACACAGACCAATCCTAGTAATATTTGTAATTGACAGTGGTATACTAAGTAGATGGAAACAGCTGTTTTCCATCAGTCACACATACATTATAACAAAGTTATAAAGTCCCCAACCCCCTTGCTATTGTATCCAATCGCCTATCCTTATGGCCACCAATCAGGTTGTATTGTCTCCTATATGTACCCTATCCTCTCAAATCAGATGAACTTCTCAGACCAGCATAAAGAACATTTTGCATACCTATCCCTGCATATTATTGCTGCTCTAATCAAACGGAGACCACTGAACTCTTGATGATATGATTACATGGCAGGAAAAGAAAACTCCAAGAGTTAAGAATCAGCACAGGAACTGAAATGGCATGAAGCACAACTTCTTCAACATCTTGCTTTTCTTATCAGGCTTCCTTCTCCTTTCCAAGGCTGAAGTATTTTCACTTGTTGAAGCAGGGGATGCAATATTTTCGCAACCAGATTGGCTTTTCCCATCTCCAACTGCATGCTTCGGATTCCTTGCATCCACTGCTTTACTTCTTATAGCAGAAGAGGAACCAGTTTTGGGGATGTCTTCCCGTTCATGACTGGTAAATGATTCTGCAGATGATTAAATATCAATTTAGTTGCCTTCACGTAATTCAGAATCAGCGAAACATTAGTAAGAGCAAGTTCTAGCATCCTAATCTAAGTAATAGAAAGAACTAGTGTCTACACTGAGCAAGAAATGCTTCCAGAATATCAAAGGCATCCATGAACAAAAAGTACTAGATGCATGCAGCACTATCTTTGGCAATTGAAGAAACGAATCTACATCACTGAGACAACTTAGCTTTGCTTCACTTTACAAGTGTTCACAATCTCTTACATTAAAATTAGCGCCAGCAAAAGCTACAGAAAACCTGTCAAGCATAAGGATGAACTTCACGTAGATCATGGATTAACTTGTGTTAACAATCCTTCTACTGTTTGTCTGATCTAATTCTAGATTCTGCACTTCAAGATTTATAAATTGAACAAACAAAAAAATGCAACAAATTCACTCCTTTGTTTATGTTAGCTAGCTAATTCCCCCAAAATGAAACCAGTCCCTGTTCTTCTCTTTCAGCATCAAATAAAACCTGCTTGTTTAAGAGCTTCAATTTGTTGTTTATGTATTCGAGAGAATAATAGAATGCAATATCTTCACCCTGGTATCCCCCCAGAATCCTGATAGAGAGCTCCTGCTTCTTCCACTAGTGACTCTTTGGAGAAGAAGGCCCTGACAAGAATAAGCAGGCACACTCTTCTTTACGTATTTCAACATCCAGAGCATCAATTAGGAACACAGGCCACAAAGGACTCAGGTGGTAAGAATTAAACATTATATAAGTTCAATTTTTCTGTCCCTATGGAAAAGAGATGTTCTTGTGGGCATCTAAGAGCAATAAGCAAGATAAGCAATGAAACTGCAGAAGTGTGCTAATTCAATCTACACCCATAAGCAGAGTAAGCTATTCTCGCAATTGGAGATCATATAATCACTTAAAAATGACAGCTACTCACAACGAGGTTGGAACTAAAATATCAGAAGTCAATAAAAGCACTTAATTAGCTTGGGACCTTTTTCTCTAAAAATTACCTGAAGTCACTTCTTGTGTAACTACATTGGATTGTTTAACAGTTGATACAGTGTACTTCGCATGCACATCCTTCTGCTCCACCTCTTGGAGCTTTTCAGCCTCAATGTCTTGCAAAAGAGCCAATGAATCAAAACATTCATCTGATGACATGGTCACGCAACTAGAATTGTCTGAACTAGAGGAAGGTGACTGAGGATCAAGATCCCGCAGCTCCAAGAAGTCATCCGAGACATCAACATCTGCATGCAGATTTTCTATAGGATGGTTCTGAGGAATATCTGCTGCATCAACCTGTAATTTCCACATCTATTATTCACCCACTCGCGCTGAGAGAATTTTACCACCTGGCAAATAGTTCGTCTCCCTTTTCCCAAAGAACAGATATAGGATACAAACAACAAAGAAGATCATATGAAGACAGAATCCAATTAGTTCCCTTTAAATTCTATTGAGCAGGAGGTTCTCTCAAAAAGTAGACAAAAGATTGGCAGCATTACCATGTTTACATTGTATCAAAAGCTTATTGAAAGACCATCTAAACTCAGCATCCCATATTTAAGATCTTTAGAGTAACTCGGTTTAGGAGGACTTCTATAGCACGCAAGAGCACTATTGTGAAGAAAAATCACAAAATAGAAAAACTAGCTGATCTTACACAACTGAAGACCATAATGTAACTTATTCCTTAGGACATTAAAAAATGTTTGTCAATTACCACTTCATAAAATAGATAGACAGGGAAAACCGTGTTATATTTGGAACAGCAAACTCGTAGCCAATAACTTCATCATCATTAGTTGTGCTGACATCAGAAATGATCAAGGTCAGCCCTATCAGGAGCATAATGATATAAGCAAATGATATTTGAAGAATAAAACTCATGAAAAGTAGCCCGTATGGATCCAAAAAACAAAAACTTCAACCACCTGACACATAAATCTAATTGGTTTAGCGCTTTTCTAACAGAAACCTATACCAGCATAATGCATCAACTATGAATGATATCTAGATATCATATGTTTAGGCTACATATGTTCAAGGTTAGATATCTCAATGCAAAGATGTTCAGAAGAGCTCAAGGAGCATTCAAGAAGAGCTAAATTGGACCATATAATTTACCTGGTGGTTGCTTGTGGATCCTTTTTCAGTATTGCTTCTGGAAGTAATGGTAAGCAAAGCAGTTGACAGGTCGTTCCTTCCTCCAGAGATGTCAGAACCATCAAATGTATGAGCCGTATTCTGGTCAACTAGGTATACACGTTCTTGGAAAACTCTGCAAAGTGAATTGAATCCCTGCATTTTGCCCATCTGAACTCAGAGTGGAGGAAGCAGATAAATGATAGAAGCTAAAGAAACATCTTGATATTTTAATTTATTGCTCAACTGATCTTGCTACCTTTGCCCTGGTGTCACCATTTGACCCGTTCCATGTTATTTTGTACTCCTGCATTATCCAATTGGTTCTAAGTACATCCGCAGCTTGTCCATCACAGAATTCAAAAGTTGTTTTCCAGCCACTAACGGAGGAATTTAAAGCTACCCTAAGGGGAGCCCCTTTGGGTTTCCAGAATCCTTTCTCCTTAGCTCTATTGTCCTCCGAACATGTTAAGAACCAAATACCACCTGCATGTATTATCTCCATGAGTTGAGTACAATTCTAACAAGCACCTCTTATTTCCTTTGTAGACTGACAAACAATTTCCTAAATCAACTACACTTATTAACACGATCCAAATGAAACTGCTTGAAGCGATTGTTGCAGTTCCTCTAGATACACAAATGATTTTTCACTTTACTCAATTTTGTCTCCATGAAACATTGCAGCACTTATTTATATTTCATTACTGCTAGCATTGGTAGGTACTGCAATAAGACAAGTGCAACTTTTTAAGAACCATTACACATATTCTATATCATCAAGAGCATCTCTTTGACTCAATCTGACTTTGGAAAGGGCACATGCTTCTTGCCCAAAGTGCAAACTGGCCAGAGCAAGCATATCACCATAGCCACAAATGCTAAAGGACAAGTGTGCAAAAGAGGTCTAGTAAAATTACAACTCCACGTATCATGTTTCATTCTCTTCTTTGTTTCCCTCGTTTCTCTCTCTATCTGTTTCTTTTTCTTTTCTTTTTTTTTTGATTAGTAAGACATCAAGACTTTGCAGGTGGACTATCCCACATACAGACCCCTAACAGGGTGACACGTTCTCTTCTTTCTTGTGGTAATAAAATGTTACTTTGCTTTGCTGTTCCCTTCTCCTTTAGCATCAATTAATCAAGAAATCACAACAACAGACACTGGGGTAGCTAGCACAGCAACACAAATAGGTAGGATAGAGACATTCAGTCCTGTTAGAGGCACCAAAAATCAGAAAACTTTTAATTCAAGTGGGATTATAATTGTATTAGGGCACAACTAGCCCTGGACTCCATGAAAGTCAGACTCGTATATTAACATGCTTGGAATAACTAGAAACATGCCTCTGACTATTTATGATAATTCAGAAATTGTGAACTTACAGCTGAGATGCAATTTGAATCTCCTTAAATAAACATGACGTCCAGATGGATGAGAATTTCCATCCATGGTAAGAATCATAGAGCAAGGAGAAATACGGGCTGAGCCTTAGCATAACATTGTACCGAAAAAGTAAATTTACTCCCACGGTCTCCTAACTCTTTGATATGATGAAGCAGGAAAATCACTTATCTATAGAAGTTAGACATCATGCTGCTCAAGCATCTAAAAGTGCCAATTGAACCTAGTGGTTGCATTTGGCAAACATGGCATATGGAGAAAACAGAGGCTTTTGAGCCTTCTATTCTTTGGTGTAGAACCCCAAGAAGGTCAAAGATATTGTTGATACATAGGATTTATAGGACTATTATTCAAGTGAATACAGAGGCTTTTGAGCCTTCTATGCTTTGGTGTAGACCCCCAACCAGGTCCAACAAGAAGGTCAAAGAGATTGTTGATACACAGCATTTATAGGACTATCTACTCAAACAACTAAGAGTCTGACAGTGCAGGCCAGCATAAAGGAATAAAAGATGGAAAATTGCTCAAACTTAGAGATTCAACAGTAAGTGAAACCTGAAAAGAGCAAAATTGGAAAACCACAACTTTTACCTGGTAAATTTTCAGGCCGACAGCAGTAGGGATTTACTTCAGTGATTACATTCTCAGGAGGAGAATTTCCATGCATAATGCACTCCAAGGACACGAACGCCGCATCATCAGAGCAATCATATTTGATATCAGCCAAAGGTTCAGTTGCCACGGGACACATGATCACAAAACTATAATTTAATTATGTCTCTTGACAATATGCCCCACGACCAGGATGATTTTCAATCTGGAGAAGAGCCGAAGAAAAGTGAAGGTAATGTCCCGGGATGAAAAATGTAAGGGAAAATTACTTAATCACCAAAGTAGTGTAATGAAGCAGAGCATGGACACTTGAAATTTTGCAAAGTAACAGCTGCGATTTGAACTTGACAAGTACAGTGGCGATGACTAAGCACATCTAGTTACTTTCTGATAATTGCAACGACATTGGCGAAATCCCTATCATTCAGTAGCATGCACAGAAATCCAAATCTGGTTCTCCTTGCATCCATTTCAAGTAATTTATTCTAAAAGTAAGTAGTGCATAAGTAATTTTTTAACAGATGGAATAGAGAAAAGGACAATTATGGAGCATAATTAAAGGTCCCAGATGATGCAGCCTGGATAGACAAAGTTACAGTAGCATGAAATCAAGCATTTAGATGATCACTCTCCACCAGACCTCACCAATCTATCGTGTTCATAACTTCGGCAATGCAACAATCATCAAACTTCACCACAAGAAGGAGCCAAGCTTTACACCCACCAAGTGGGCTCGGCTACAGGGATCTTCTTGCGCTGTTGGGTTCAACCTTAAAACACTCATAATGAATACAAAAGAATACGCTGATCAAAAGAAAAGCATAACCTCAAGACCAATTACAGAAATATCCAAGACCCCATGGATTTTCTTAACTGATGGCTCAACTCGTGGCTCTTTATCTGAAGCAGCAAGAAACAGCGACGCTCACAGGTACCTAATCCCGCATAATAAGAGCAGTCCTACAGCTATCAACCTACATCCACCTTCTAAATTCTAACCTCATCGATATCGATTCAAAAACCCTCTCAGGGGTTCGATCTCCACAACTCTGTACAACATTTCCAAATTTAGAAAAACCCAACGACACACGATCCTCCAGTGACACGAGCCACACAATCAAGGAAATCTACCCAAGGTCCGACGAAGCGGAAAGCGATCGGTTACTTCCTAATCATCCACCCCCCCCCCCCCCCCCCAAAAAAAAAAAAATCTCAATTCCGATAAAGTCGCCAAAAGACCCCCCGAGATCAGGTGGGGAAATCGGAAATGAACGGGTCGCGGACAGAACGCGAGGCGTGTTCGAATTGCTCACTCGTTCACGGAATTCGCGATAGCGATCGAAGGAACAGTGATCGAGGGATTCTAACCTAGACGAAGAAGACGAAGAAGAACGAGTCGCCACCACCACTGCCGCCTCCGCCGCCGGCGCCGCCGCCCCCACTTCGTCAGCTTCTTCGCACGGTTCCGAGGGAGAGCGAAGGCTTTTTTATAGCTGTGATCGTGATCGTCGCTTGACCGTGGTTAAATTTCGCCCGCGCACACAGTTAAGGGGCAGAACCCCCCCACCTCCAGTCCTCCATCGTCACTCGCAGTGACGTCGAAGACGCGAACGAGCCTTTGGCCAGTGAGAGCTGATTACATGCTGCATGCCCATTGGCCCAGCTGGCACACGGTGGTGGGCCCCGTTGCGCCAGGGAATTGTCGGGGCAGGGATCCGCTTCATCTCGGCCGTTGAACGCCGAGAGCCCACTGTGGTGCCGAGCGCACGGTATGGTTGCTCGGTGGGGGGGACGCGGTTCGTCGTGAATCCGAGGAATCTTGCAGCCATTGGAACACGTGGCGCGTTGAAGTTTGTTTTCGCTGACTGTCGGAACTTTTCTTGCTCATTCTCTCTCCACCGCAAACCCGAAAAAACAAGCACCGTCTAAAATTTCAAATAATTAATGTATAATTTCGCATGTTGGCCTGGTTATTTGCACATTTTAAAGTTTAAGATTCGCATAATTTGATTAAAAAAAAAACCGAATGGCTTCAAAAGATCTCTAATCTAAACAATTACAATGCAAGTTCATTTTTCGAATATTCGATTCGTAACGAACAACTTATAAGCAGTGTCATCCTTTAGCAAATTATATACTTCAATGCGGTAATTTCAACCCGCCATTTGTTGGGCCAAGCACATAATCCATGCACCGCCGCAATGCGAGTGGAAAGTCCAAAACAAACGATATGTTCGACTCTCTAGCTCGTCATTCGGAGACTAATCAAAGTTTACTCGGACCGATTGACCAGGGACTTAAACCCTGTGACATTGTGACTTGCGAGACGAATTCCAGATCACTTTACCAACCCCCGAGGTTGCTTCCACGAGCCTAAAACGCAGGTCAAACACCCAAATAAAAAAGTTCTATGCCTTTTCCTTTCCCAGACAAGATAGCAAGATCACCTGCTGCCTCTTTTTGGGTGAATGGCAAGTACGAGGTCGTGGGCTCCTAATTATAGACGACATGATATGAATGATTGTACAAAATCTAAGGCTAGCGACCATCTTTCCTCGGATGTTTCTAGACCAATTTCCCATGCCCTAACTTGGAAAGACGACACATAATTGGTGGGAAAGGCCAGATTTAGACCCCTTTGATTTAAAAAACTTTCCACATCTTCTATTTATGATTTTTTTTGCTTAGACAATTATTTTCTAATTTACTATATATAGTAACTAAGAAATGGAAACTGCTCCACATTTAAAAATACTTTTAAGACTAATTTCCGAATGAAAATAAGGAGAAATGTTTATTTAAAAGTAAAGTCCAAAATTGTGGGGCAAACCCGTTTGTGTTTCCGATATTTCATTCCAAGCACGGGAGTTGCTTTTATTATTTTTTATGGAACGCATACATGTTTCCACGGATTTTCGACTTGTTATGTGAGATTTTTGTACAATTGCAATCGTTAAGAGACTCAATGGCTTTGACTAGTCATTGAAGTCCAATCGAGGGTGGTCGATGGCCAATTAAAATTTCTAAATTCGACTTTGAATAAAAGATGGATGGATTCTAATATCCCTTGAAGTCTTGAGAATTTTGCAAAATTTATATTACAAAATGATGCACGAACAATAGATTGGAAACTACAAGAAAATTGCATGAAACTTCATCAAATTAGAACGATCAGCATACATTCTTGAATATCTTGCTTGCTCCATGACTAAAATTGGACATAAACTGCTGCTGAAGATGACTGAAGTGGGTAGAGAAAGTAAAAAGCTTATAATATGTGAATGGAGAGATTTTATAATCAAAGGTAGGAACCGGCTTAGGAAACCTAATCTAGTTCGAATTTAAAATTCAAACAATGATCCCTGCATCTTCAAGTTTTTAAGAGTCAAAAATTTTTGATGTGCTGTTTCAATTTCTCCCATGTTTGGTTTGGGGAGAATTGTTAAAAAAAATCCAAAAAGTTATTATACAATGTCTAATTCAATGGTATTTTTTTAGGGTTAATATCACGAAAAATTTCAAACTTTACCCACTATGACACATTTACTCAAAACTTTTTTTTGTCACACAAAAAATCCCAAATTTTGCCAATATGACATATTTACCCGAAACTTTTTTTTTCTTTTTTTTCAAAAAAAAAATACTTGGTCAATGAGCTCCACCGACCGCCTAAGCTTGCCGGCCACTCCAGAGGGTGGGCCAGCCTCAAGCAAGGGCGACAAGGGCTGGGGAGGCCGTCACGGCCCTCGTCAGCCGCTAGCGAGGGTCGCTTAGCCCCGCGACCCTCGCATGCAGTCGATGAAGCCTACCTTACCTTGCCTTGCCTTGCTCCAGAGTCAACGGTTTTCTAAAGCGCATCACCTGTTTGACGAAATGCGCTAGGGAAACATCACGCGGCTCACTTGCGCATTTTGTCGAATGAGTGGCGCGTGTAGGAAAACCGTCGACTCCGGAGCAAGGCAAGGCTGGGCAAGCCTCGTCTGCCCCTCACCCGTAGTCGGCGAGGGTGGGGGGAGGCTGCCCTCGCTTAGGTGAGGGCCATGGTGGCCTCCCCAGCCCCTTCGCCTGTGGCCGGCCAACTCCGGCCACTAGTGGAGCTTGCCAGCCAAATATTTTTTTAGCAAAAAAATGACAAACAATTTTGGGGTAAATATATCACAATGGACAAAGTTTGGGGTAAATATGTCACAGTGAGTAAATTTTGAGATTTTTCGTGTCACAAAAAAATGTTTATGGTAAATATGTCACAGTAAGCAAAATTTGGGATAAACGTGTCACGGTGGGTAAATTTTGGGATTTTTCGTGGTATTGACCTTTTTTTTAATATTCTAATTTAGTTATATAACTTTTGCAATTTGTTGACATAGTCTTTCTAACAAATCTTTAAAAAAACCATTCCACGTGGCGCGATTCGTGTTGACTGGGATGAGTTTTCCAAAAAAAAAAAACCCTTTTATTTTCTTTGCTTTTTCTCTTTTCCCAATTTCCCTATGTCGATTGCTAGCCATAAGGCAACAAGATCTCACAGGTCCTTGCCTATGGCTAGTGACCCTCCCCAACCATCGTTGAGACCTTGGTGGTCAGCGGAGGGAAATTAGAAAAATAAAATAAAAACTGCAAAAATCATTCACATCAATGCTAACTTGCTACAAATGACTACCAGCATCTACATCAATGATTTCCTATCAAAATTATCAAGAGGAAATATATTTTAGGACTAAATTGAGCCAAATTGAATAGTTTAAGACTAAATCGATTGGCTTACAATAGATACTAGACTTTTTGGATCATTATCCTGTCGTGATTACTTGTGAAAAAATGTCCCCATCCTTGACCCTTCCCGTTTCTTTAAATGGGTTATTCCGTCATGTGTAATAGTCAAGAATCTCTAACTGTCATAAACCACCAAAAGAAAAGGTCATTCCTCTTTTATGTCGGTTGTGGGTAAGTTGACTTGAACGCTATTTACCTATGGTCATTCTCAGTCAATTGAAGCTCCTTAGCTTAGTTTTCAACTGATGTGCATGCTCTGAGCTAATCAATCGTTGCCATGTGCTATGTACTAACTTCAACTTTGTCAATTGAAAGCTCGTCATCACAGAGCTTAGAAGACATTCCATTTTATTGATGGGTCTCATAATTCAACTGTATTGTCATAACCCTTCGATAATCAATAGGTTTGCCAGGCATTTCATTAATTGAACTTGGTGTCGACACAACCTTCAAGAGAAACCCCCTCTTTTTTATCGCTGAATCAAGCGGTATTTTCCTTACCATTTTTGACACGCCCCATTTCCAACAAGAATGTGAGAGGTGACATAGCTATCTTCTCATACGAAGGAAGCAACCTCAAGTATAAACGATGTAAAATATACTTATATTAAAAATCTAATACAACAGCTTTTCCAAACTAAGAAACTATGCCCCAATAAATATTATTTCAAACATATCTAACTATAAGAAATTTCTCATCGGTATTGCTCTCATGCTACTTCTTACTAGCTAAAGCACCTAAAAGGATCATAAGGAATGGGTGAGTAGTTACAATTACCTAAATTGTGCATGTCTTTTCTAAGCAGATCGGGCATTTGATATGCACATTTATAAATCAATGCTAAAAACCCATAACTCAAACCCAAGATATAGTATAAACACCAAAATAAATATGAATTGTTTCATTCTAATAGAACTTTATACATATAAGAAATACACATTTGATCTACCTTCACAAATCAAACATCAATGCTCGCATCAATTTATCAATATCCATCAAACTACATGTTGAGTGAATTCCATTGACTAATCCATTATTAAATATCCAATGATGATTACAACATAATGCCTAATGACAAGGCAACTGAGATTCCTCCTTTGGTAAAGTCTTCACCCATATTTAGCTAATGCCTCCACCCATAATTATGTCCTAAAACCAATATGGATGTCCATAGACCCCTAATTGCATTTATAGAGATAATAAACATCAAATTATCATTCTCCACTAATCCATATACCAAATCCAAAATTCATTTCCTAAATCAAAATGCAATTTAGAAACCCTTTTAGAATTCACTTCATAAACCAAGATCACAAATCAATATATATATATATATATATATATGTAACTTTTCGCAACACCTTTCTTAAAATGTTTGTTAAACAATTAACAAATACCAAAACGTAGAAGATACCCGATTTAGATTTTTTGTGATAAACATCCTCTTATTAACTCACATATGTCAAATCTCTATCACTTCAAGACATGAGTTTATAAACTCCAAGAAAAGATAAGAACCATTCACTTCATAAAACCTAAACCAAACCACGAAATTATATTAAGCTACAAACTTGAAATCCTATCAAATAAGAAAAAAAACAACATCAAAATAAAATAAAACGCTACCTCAACTGTAAATCGACTAAACTAAGTTTTTTCACCAACAAAATAAATGATACGTACTAAGAAAACTCATGCCTAAAGTAGATATTCGAAGGTGTCCCGAACACAAAGCTTGTGCACGAAGTTTTAAAAAAATCATTTTGATTTACTATAATTCGGAATCAAATTCTCGCAAACCCTATATCTCCAAAATACCCTAAACAATCATTCCCATATAATCCATAGCTTATAAATCCCCTATCAAATCCACAATTCAAAATTCACATAATTTCAAGCTGTGTCCTGACTTCAAAAATCACTTCAATTAGATGAATAAAGCAATTGAATCCTTCCAAAAGTTGTGAAAATATTGTTTATCTGGCTTGTGGAGATGTCCAAGGCAATTTTTCACCCTATTTTTCTTCAATTCTTCTTGCCTCTGTATTACCGTATGAAACTCCTTGTCCTTTCTCTCTTCTATTTTAGGATGGTTTTGGTTTAGCTTTTTCAATGGGCTTTGGGGAGAAAAGCATAAGGTATTTAGCAATCATTTTCAAAGAATTTTGAGATAGAAAATCAGTTCTAGGAAGGTTGAAAGTTAAAGGCAAGTTTTACTAGCTTTAAGTATTTCTCTAAAGTCAATTTTCAAAGCCAAACCAAACACATCCTTAATTCAATGTAGGGGTGAGTAAGCAGAACCGCTCGCCCGGAAACCGCATGGAACCGCCCGAATCGGTCTGTCCGGGTGATTCTAAAGCCAATCAGTCCGGTTCCCAGTTCCAAAAAAATGAAATCGGAATTTTTGGTTTGATTCCCAGTTCCGGAGGTGGAACCGCCCGCCTGAAACCGGACCGATACTGTTCACTTAAAAAATTATAAATATTTTTTTTTTCTTTTTTCCTCACAATTTCACTCTCTCTCTCTCTTGCACTCACTAAGAAGCCGGAAGACTCAGAACATAAAAGAAGAATGTCGTCCTCCCTCTCCTCTCTCAGTCTTTTAGAGTCTTAGTGTTCTGAGAAATCCTAACTCTCCGCCTCTCCACTCTCCGGCTCTCGCACTCACACCTCGCTCGCACGGCCCTCTCCTCCTTCCTCTTCTGCTCTTTGTCTCTGGCCCTCTCCTTAAATTCCTCGCTTTCTGAGCATGCCCCTGTAGCAGTTGCCTTCTCTCTTTCAGTGCCAAAATCGCTGCTTTTGAACTTTCTGGAGACCAATCGAACAAGCTCATCAAACGGAGTAACTCGGGACTCGGCATTTCACCCGGTTCCCATCAAGCTCCCGTGGGGGGCACTCTCCTTTCCATAGCTTCATTCTCCCGAAATTTACCGAGGTACACTTGGGTCTCTGTCATGTCTCGTCCCTCTTGAAATTCAATGTCTACGACAAAAAAGAAGGAAACTTTGAGTCGATTCCTTGTGTTTTATGGTCAATTCGTTGAAGGGTACACTGAGTTGCTGATGAGTGAGTTTGATTTGTGTTTATGGCTTTTGCAACTTTAGCTTCTGTGGGGGGTTTTAGCTTGATGACATTTCATATAAATGTGATCGCACTGGGTTTGGATCTGGTCTCTCGGACTGTTCTTGGTTTCTGCATATGGTGTGCATAAGATTCATGATTATGCATAGAGAGAGATCTCTGAGACATGCCATCAGAATTAGTGATGTTGCACACGCATCGTCGCCTTTCAGTTCCCATTTCGAAATCATGGTCTTTGTGGACTCAGTCGAAGCAAAAGTCCAGTCGAGCGGGTAGACCCAAGAAGAAAATCTACCATAGAGTCCGGGAACTTGACAAAGTCATGGACTTGCAAAAGAAACCAGCTTTAATTCTACAGCTCAAATCTATCATCCAATCCCAAAAGAAACAATCTCTCCTTCTTAGGGACCTAGAAAAAGAAGTAGGGTTTGTTCAAAAGTGGAATTTTATGGCTGTGATTGAAAGGTACCCTTCGATGTTCTACGTAGGCGGTGGTGAGAGAACGCCTCCTTTTGTATCACTCACCGAGAAAGCTGAGAAGATTGCTCGCGGAGAAACTAAAGCCAGGATGTTAATGGAACCCATTGTGGTGAAAAATCTGAGGAAGCTGTTAATGTTGTCCGTGGATTGTCAAATCCCGCTTGAGAAGATTGAATTTATTGGGTCTGAACTGGGATTGCCTGATAACTTCAAGAATACTTTTATCCCAAAGTACCCTGAGTTCTTCTCAGTCAAAAATGTCAATGGAAGAGATTGTCTTCGGCTGGAACATTGGGATTCCTCATTAGCTGTTACAGCCCGTGAGGAAAGACTAGCACGTGAAGGTCTTTTGGACTCCAATGTAGGTCAAGAGAAGGTCAAAATATCCAAAGATGGTAATTATGCAGGTCCCTTTGCGTTTAGACTGATTTATCCTCCTGGTTTTAGACCAAACACAGGTTATCTTGCGGGAGTTGAGAGGTGGCAGAGGTTGGAATTTCCTTCACCTTACTTGAATGCACGAAGATTTGAGGTGACCGATCCTAAAGCTCGAAAAAGGGTGGTAGCTGTGCTTCATGAGCTCCTCAGTTTGACTATGGAGAAAAGGATGACATTTTCACAATTGGATGCATTTCACTCAGAGTATCTATTGCCATCTAGGTTGGTGCTTTGTTTGATCAAGCATCAAGGCATCTTTTACCTTACTAATAAGGGTGCTAGGGGCATGGTGTTGCTTAAAGAAGCTTATGATGGATCAAATCTAGTAGAGAAGTGTCCTCTGTTATCATTCAACGATAAATTTATGGAACTTTGTGGGCGAAGCGGAACGAGTTTACATGTAACAAGATGACTTTATCAGATGGTGTTAAATGACATGTACTTAATCGTTCGTTTGTTCTGATGTTGAGAATGACATGCTCTAGATGGAGTTAACATAGTAAAACATGTGGACTACTTCCTCTTTCCTTTCTTCCCCCTCCCAAATGCATTGTGGCTAAATTTCTCTCTAAAACCTCTTACTGAAATCTACTTTGTGACAGTATTCCTTTTCAAGTGAAAACAAACATTCTAAAGATAAGGCCTTATGAGGTCTCTTATCCAAGTATTATCTCTGTAACAGGTGTCCATACTTTGATTGAGCCCAATTTGTCCAATTTACAGTTTTACATCCAAGAAAAGAGACACAAGTGATTCGATAATTTTTGGGGTAACTTGATATAGTTGGATGGACTGAAGGCAATAGAGAGGAGCAAATCAATATAAAGCGTGTTTTTTATAATGTTCAATTGAGTGAGAATTACTCAAGAGTGATTTCTTGATTTTGTAAAATAGAAGGGAATTTTTGTAAATGCCTATGCTCTGTGGGAATGATTTAGTTGGTGTAGGTCAATTCAACGATTTAAAGAGTATTATTTGTTGGTACTCAGATGTTTGGGTAAAAATGGATTTGAGCTGGATTTGTTCAGTGTAGGTCAGTTGCACCAGCCAAAACTGGTCAAAATGAGTTAAATGCATCAATTCAAGTTGACCTGGTTCTGAACCCATCTATTTGCAACTGCCAGTTTGTAGACCCATTATATACATCAGCGCTTTCTGTTAATAGCCAGTGCAGGAGATATTTCCTAGAGTGAACCCTTATGGATCGGAGAGAGAATCAATCTCCCCAAGGTGACTTGGTTTGCATTCGTTGATTTATCTTAAGATAAATTTTCTGGTTGTACCAGTTCTTAGTATTCCTTTTGCACAAAAAATTGCAGGCGAGACTGCTCGAATTCTGGTGGAATTCTTAGAGGTTGCCATCACGTCCGTTGTTTACCTCAAGGGACTCTATCCTTCTGGTAATAAAATTCTCCAACTGTTCTTGAATTATGGATGAGCAAAGAAATAGGACTGCTTGGCAAGGCTTGATGAAAGCAACTTTGCTATATTTGGAGACTTGTGCTTCATACTTTTGACCTTTATACTTTTCTGCATCACCTACCCTTTTTCTTTTAATAAAATTTGCCAAATTATTTGGAGGTGCCTTTGAGCGGAGGAAATATTTGAATTTGGTCGTCCATAGAGCTAGGCATCCTCAACTCAGGGATTATATCCATATGGCTGTATCAGGGCTTCAACATTTCATTGAAAAGGTTTGCATGTTTCTTTTCTTTTCCTTCAGTAACTTGTACTCCAATTTCCAAGTGAATACAATTGCTTAACACACACTTGCCGGTGTTTGGAGTCTTTTCATAAAACTAGCTCTTTGAATGGAAAGCAGGGACTGATAGAGAGAGTAGCCATTGTATTCTTCGACTCTGAGAATATCCCACTGGAGAGATTTATTTTCAAGCTCTCAGTAAACCAGTCATGTGGCTCTAAGGTGGAAGATGCTGACCTTGAATTTTCTCTACGATCATTTTTGATCAAGTTGTCTGTGTCCCAACCCCTGACTAGTGCTCTTTCTCCAGGTAAGCAATTCATGTATTGGATGCAGTTTTTGTCTTGTTAGAGGATACCCTTAAGCTCATTTTGGAACATGTGTGATTATGTTTGTTGCATCACCATGGAGAAAAATTTAATTTTGGTGCCTAACAGTTGAAGCATCTTTTAGTTCAGCTTCCTTGTTTATTATGAAGTCTATGTTTCTTGGTTCTTAGTGCTTGTAAGTTGGGACCATTCTTCTAAGACCATTATGGCAGTAGATTGCAGGTGGGAGATTGTAGCTTATTTTCGGAGTCTTCCTCAGGCCAACATGGGCAACACTGCTGCTTTGTGGATTCCGACGGATACGAAGCAGTGGCAGCGGCCTCCGCTCATAACTCCCATCAAGTCAATGAGTAGTGAACCTTTAAATGTTCAGTTATATTTGGAGCATCCAAGTTTATCCAATACGATGAACTCCAAGGTTCAACACTTATGACGTTATGTGTAACACTTAAATCAGTTGGCACTTAGTAGAATTCGACAACTTCCTTGCAATCTGATGGGAATAATATGTTGATTGATTTTGCCATACCAGTTTTCTCCACCAAGATATAGCCAGGTCCTATCTTTTTTGTTCATTTCTGAGTTCTACTTACGTGTTATGGAGTCATTTGGTTTCTCAAGTAGGATGTCAGGTACAAACTAGGTGCAGCATTCCCTTGAGGTATGTCCGGCTACTGGGGCCATGGTAATTCTGATCTTTGGAGCCCGGGTCTCCAGAAGCTGAAGCTGTTGCTGATATGCACAAGAGAGGGGCTTTAAGGAGCAGCTGACCGCACTATCTGAGCGTGACAACAAGCTTTAGCTCTAGCTCATGAGTCCCTGCTTTTTGTGAAATTAAGCATGGAGGAAGGCCGGTGATTAGATTTTTGCGGCTGCTCATCGTTTCTTGATCAATATGTGTTGTGTTTTCTTTTTCCATGTCAGGGTTTGTATTCAATATTTGATCTGGGGTGGGACAATTACCATTTAAATCTTAAACATTTTACAATTTTGCCGATTCAATTTTAAATTTTATTTTTTTTGGTCAAATAAGTTCTTTTGCAACTTTGCCGATTAAGTTCTTTCGACGGATTTTGACCGGAAAATACTTGCGTGACATGATCAGGTCTCACTGGCGATGACTGACCAAAGCGACGTCGTTTTGGTTAAAAATTCGTTTTCTCCTTTTGCCCCATATGAGCATCGATAAGAAAGCTCCAAATTTGTGAGCTTGAAGAACCCTAAATTTAAGGGGCCAGCAGCAGATTGCACACGCCGAGAGAGAGAGAGAGAGAGAGAGAGAGAGAGAGAGAGAGAGCATCTGAAGAGACAGAAGAGGAATCGGAGAGAGATAAAAAAAAAAAAAAAAGACAAAGAAGAGAGGGGGGACTTCGCTGGTTCGGGGGGAAGGGAAAAACACAGAAAAAATACAGCGAAGAAGAAGACAGAAAGGAGGAGGATAGGACGAGAGTTCAGGGGAAAAAAGAAGGGAAAAACCAGAAGAAGAGGAAGAAGGGACAGCTTCGAAGAGAGAAAAGGGGGTGGATGAAAGAAAAGTCTACAAAAAGAAAGAGTCAAAAAAGAGAAAACAGAGAGAGGCAGGGAAGTTGTCTTCAAGCTCACAAATTTGGGGCTTTTTTATCAGTGGTCGTACGGGGCAAGAGGAGAAAATAAAATTTTTAGTCAAAACGACATCGTTTTGGTATTCAATCGCGTAATGTAGGTATTTTCCGATCAAAATTTATCGGAAAGACTTAATCAACAAAATTGCAAAAGGTTTAAAACTTAAATGACAATTGTTCTGATGTGAAGTTGATTCGTTGTCAAAACAACCTGATTTGCCCCCATCGGAGAGATCATGCACTCCGGTAATTCCTTGTTGGAGCAATTTCTCTATAATTCTTGAAACATTTGAATGGGAGCTTAATATAAGACTCAGAGACAAAGTCAAGAGCTTATATTTGGAAAAAAAAAATGGATGATGAAGTTGTTCAAATGGCAGCATTAATTCCATAAGGAATATAGTTAGGAGGAACTCTGATGTATTTTTGTGTGCTGACATGTTACTTGATCAAGAAACCTTGACATGGTCAACCTGGGCATTTGGGGTGCTGGTGATTTTTTTTTTTGGCTGTTAATCTCGTTTTTAAGCTTTCAAATTTTATTTAACTTTTTAAGTTTCTGAACACCAAAAGCACCATGCATCAAGCACCCTCGACTTCATAGGAAAGTTGTGGTTAAAAGTAACACTCAACTTGAACATAACCATCAACTATTTTATTTTGAAAGCAGAACAAGAAAAGGCATTGAGACCTCATTAGAAAGTATTTGGTCCGACAATTTTCCTAGTCAACAGTGAAGTAGGTTAGTTTTTATTAAGATGAGGTCGCTTCAAAATTAGGGCTTCATTCCCAAAAAAATAAATCCTCAAAATTTTAATCTTATTTTAATTTTTTTACTGAATTCGTTTTATCTAAAAAGTGTCGCAAACTTTCCATATAGTATCAAAGATGCTCCTACATGAAAAAAAAAGAACTAGTTTCTTCAAAATTATAATGTTATTTAGGCTCCATTCGTTTCACGAAAAATAACAATTAAAAAAATATTTTTCTAATTATACGACGTTCATTTCATGGAAAATAAAATAGTCAAGGAAAATATTTTTCATCAAAAGTGGGGAAAATATTTTCTATTTTTTTAAAGTAAAAATATTTTCCGTCTTCTTTGTTTACATTTAAATATCGCGGCCTCTAATAGTGTGTTTCGATTTCGGTCGAGGCTGGCAAGCCAGCGACCTCTGAGAAACGAACACCAGAATATATTATCATTTTCATGGAAAATGATTTTTCGAAAAATATTTTCTAGAAATACTATATTTTCCGTGAAATGAATGGAGTTATAGAGGTTCATTATCAAAAAAATGTGTCTTCACTACACCCTTATCTTCATATTTAAAAAAGGAAAGAACTTCACTACACCCTTATCTTCATATTTAGAAAAGGAAAGAAAAGGGCCTCCTCATGCCAGTAATTCAAAAGAAAACTACAGCTATTTTTGGACGCCGGGCAAATTCTGGACTCGAGTGAAAATTTGTGACTTTTTTAGACGAAAAAAGTTTAAAATATAATTGGTATTATTAAAAAAAAGGAAATCAGGCCTTAAAACTATCCATGATAAAGAGAAAAAAGAGTAAGGATGTCCTTCTAACAGCGGGTAATAATAATATCACGTTGAACAAAAAGCCCAGAAACCACATAAGTCAAACAGAAAACTCAATGTTGAACCCTTTAGAAAAGAACTGATGGGCAGTCAGTCATATGTTAATAATGGGCTAAACAACTTCACAAAGCATGACTATTTGGAACTTGGACCCCACCTTCAAAATTGTTTTCCTGTAAGGATTCTTGCGTAGCCCTTAAAAAAAAAAACAAATTTATACGACATACGGTTTTTTTTTAATAATTAAGGTGAAGAGGGAAAAAAAATGACATATATGAGTTTATCGGTTATATGATCGCCATAGCATCAACGGTATTCATAAGACTTTAGCCATGTAAATAACTCTTAAGCAAACATGACGTCTACTCGCCATAAATTGTGTAACTGTATTATCGTCGGTACGTTGAATCTAAATAAAAAAAATTTCTTTTTTATTTTGTTGTTGTTGTTGTTGAGATTCAATGATTTGGATTCAATATCTTATTCATTCCTTTTGATGAAGGAAATAATTTATGAGACAGCTGGTGGGTTAATCGACCAAGAGGAGGAGGACCCAACACAGGAACCCACGAGATGTTCATGAAGGCCCTTTAAAAAGCTTCACAAAGCTGAATCCACGAGAATGCTCTCGATCTCCCAACCCTTTTCAAGCTTCCACCATTCATTAAAAACCCCACCGTTGACTTTTGGCTGTTCTACAGAATACAATGCCGGAGAGAGATGAATAATTAAATAGCATAGTAGGATTATACGTACATACATACGTACACACACATATATATATATACATATAAAAAAATATATATGGGCCAATCAATAATATGAGTATTTTTATCAATTTTTGGCAAGTTGGGTGACATATACATGATCCCTTCCGGCTAAAAAGAAAATGGCAGAGGCGTTCCCCAAGCACACAGCCCAAAGACATTTCTCCTCTCCTTGAGAATGACCTCGCTTTTATGCATGTAACTCTTTGTTTTTCGATGGGGCACTAATCTTGTCCCAGTTGGCCCCCGCTTTGTCAATTTGTCAGTTCAATAATGCCCGCAAGCAGCATCAAGCAATTGTCCTTATTATGTGGTTTCATGTGCAATATGATTCCTAAATTTTTACTTTTATTCAAAATGATTACTGTAGTTTGATCAATGTTCAATTCGGTCTGTGAATTTAAAAGAAATATTCGATATTGTCGTTAAATTCAAATTAATGACAGTTAAAGTTGATTGCTTTTTTATAGCTTAGATACTGAGTTGAATATGTATAAAAAGTTTAATGATTATATTGAGTAAATTGAAAGTTTAGAGATTATGTCGCATATTAAATTAAAATTTATAGATTATTATGTATCATATTATAAGATTTAAGGGCTATTTAATAATGGACGCGAATTGCGCTTTCTTTTTTTTTTTTTTTCCTTTATGAGTTTTCGCACCCCCTCGGAGACAGCATATAATTCCACAGAGAGAGAGAGAGAGAGAGAGAGAGAGAGAGAGAGAGACTCCGTGATTGAGCAGTGCGGATAGAAAAAAAAGGCAAGTGAGAGTCTTTGGGGGGTAGCTTGAAGCTCCGAGTTTTGCGTCTTTCCCTTGTCTTTCTCTTTCCTTTATCGTTTTCCCATTTTTCTCTACTGTGTTTTCCCTATCTTTGATGTTGCTGTTGTCAGAAAATGAGAGTGTGTGTTTCAGGAGCAAGCATTCTCTTGCTCAAAGACTGAACTTGGTGGCTTTTGGAGGTGGTCTTACATTTGGGCTCTAATGGCGGCCTCCTCCTCTAATTCTGTAAGTTCTGTTTCTCTCTCTCTGTCTCCCTTCTCACTCTGCCATTTACTCTGCTGTTTTAATCTCGAGATTTCCTCTTCAGTTTAATGGTGGGTCTCTTTAGACACATCGAACTTCGCCAACTAAAGAAGAAGAAACAATGACTGATCTATCCGTTTCTTTTTCTTTTGATCTGTTACCGTTGCTCTGTAATGCAGGTAAGCTTCTTGTGTATTTTCATTCCTATTTTGATTTGTCTCTTGTCATTCGCCGTTCCGAAGCAGATCTCTGTTCTTGACTCATAAGATCTGAAGTTTTACCCTTGTTCGCTTGGTGGATTCTTGAGTTTGTAGCTGCTGGCTCTGATGCTGCGATTGTAGCTTCAGTTCTTTTTCTCTTATCTCCTCCCAAATTTGAAGAGTTCTGGGTAAATTGAATTGCTCTACTTAAATTATCTATTAACTTGCAGAAATTAAAGGAATGTATCCTCTGCTCTTTTAAATTTAAGAAAGAAAAAAAAGAAGTTTCGGGCTTGAATGGAAGTCGTCTTTTTCCAACTTTCTGTGATGTTTTTCGTTTGCTGATGCCATGAGAATCTCTACTGAGACGATGGAATTTGGCACACAGATTTTCAACTTCATACCCTGGATATAATCCAGAATTCACTATTTCTCTAGAATTTCACGTTCACAATGACGGTTTCATCACCTTATCTCACCCCTTTATTTTCTTCACCTTTGGAATGAACAATCTAAGCAGTTTTCTAGTCAGTTTCTTGGCTATGTCCGATCAAATTTGACCTGATAGTGCTAGAAGGTCGGTCAAAGATTGTGCGACACATGTTCTAGAGTGGAGAAGGCTTTCTTTCTTTAGATACTGTTTCTGTTATTCTTTATTGACCAAAATATTATAAGCCTGCATCTGTTGTCCTTTTCATGCTTTTTTTTCCCTGCAATGTCATGACATGCACTGCACTAACTGATATTTCTTGTTGACTTACGCCAAAGGGTGGGAATCGTGTAGATTGGTTACATTCTTGGAGCTCTCTGAGTTTGAACTAGGGAGGCTTATCTTGTGTTCCTGTTTCAAATTTGACCATCTAGTCTTTTGTTGCTTTCTAAAGACCTCCCTTACCGGATTGAAACACAGTGCTTGACCTTATTTGGCTGGCTTATATCTGGGGACACTTGTATATTTGAATGTGGTATTACATGTATGTATGGAGAACGATTTCCTTATGACTGCTGATTCACTGCTTATTTGTGACTTTTTTTCCTCTAGGATGTATAATTTGACAATCTACGCTAACATGTGAACAAAAGTTGTGGTGGAGTTGAGTTCCGAAACCCCTAAAAGCATGTCAATAGAAGTTAGGGCAAGATTCCTTTTATGTAAGAACTCAGTAAAAGTCAATTGATGAAAATACCAAATAATCAATTCATTTTTTCTTATTTTGAGTGCCATAATTATGTTCCCCAATAGTTGTTTTAAGCCCTTTATGTTGATGCAGTAGCCTCCCAAACTCCGGGATTTTTTGATATCATCAGCCTCGAAAGCTAGCGTTAGTTGATGAAGCATCGGTCATTTATATGACATCTTAATGTGAACTTGAAGTGAAAAGGCTGTTGCAGTTAGTTTTTCACATCATTTTAGACTGCTAGTCTGTGGTCTATCTAGTCTCTTCAGCTCAGTAATTCTTAAGAAATTTGATGATTCCCGAGGACTCTTTGATTATCTTGACGCTTTAGTAATTCATGATTCAATTCATCAAATTAAAATGTTGGCATTATTATCATTTGGGTGTGTAGTTGCGCTACTTGGGAAGTAATTTATTAACTGATATAAGAGCTTTGGAATGCAATGCACCCTTCCTTTTTTAGTACCTAATCAATTCATTACCATATTTCTCAACCTCCCCCCTCTCTCCACCCTGAAAGAGTAATTAAAACCATTTATAAATAAAATACAGCATAAATTTCATATGGGTTGCTTATGTTTCTACGTTGGGCCTATTATTCAGGTTGTTTGTGCTCCTTTGACTAAACCTTTTTTTCTGTTGTCGGCCTAACAGGTATGTATAACTCCTTGACTGAGATTTTGTTTTTTCACCCAAGATAAGAATGAAACTGGGATCGAAAAAAGCATGGAAATCAGTGGTTCCCCGTCGTTTGAGAGGCAAATCAGCAACCCGGTTTTGCTTCCTTCCCAAGGCAAAGTCAGTTGACTATGGTCCAGGCTGTGCACCAGTTTATCTCAACGTGTATGATCTGACCCCAATGAATGGATATGTTTACTGGGCTGGACTTGGCATCTTCCATTCTGGTGTAGAGGGTAAGACAACCTTATTCGATACAGAAATTATTAAAATGATTACATCTGGTTGTCCTCTTGGATTTAATATGGAGCTTATTAATTAAATAGTAGAAAGGGGAACTTACATATCTGGGCATCTATTAGTTTCACAGGTAGAATGAGGTGCAATTCTAATGGAACATGGAACTGCGCTTGATGCTGAGTGGTTTCCATCTAAAATGCATTTGAATAGACTAAAGTTTCAAAGTTTTGTTGGTATAGTTTGTTGTAGCACATGTGGATCTTACCTCTCTTCTTCTGACTCTAAACTCCCGAAAGTACATATGGCTGGATATATGCTTATTTTAAATTCAGACAAACAATGAGAAAGAAGAATTGGTCAGGAAGTTAATGCTTTTATATGGGTTTTCTGTAAAAATTTTGAACAAACTTCCTATAAGCCACTATAAACCAATAGAACTCCTATTTGCTCAGCAAGGATACATTAGTGTACCGTTTGGATGAGTGTAAACATGTTCGGAAATATCAGAGAGGGAAATGAACAGTTGGATGAATACCTAAATATTGCTGCCTGTGTCCTCAAGGAAGCTATTTAATGGCGCAGAAAGACCTCACGAAATGTATTCCATTGTTTTTCTATGGATGAGCAATCACTGTGCATTGTAATAAACTTCCGAACTAAGTCCATTGTTTTGACCGCTGCAACTTTTTTGCAGTTCATGGTGTAGAATATGCATTTGGAGCCCATGACTATCCAAGCAGTGGCGTATTTGAGGTCGAACCTCGTCAATGCCCTGGCTTCAAGTTTAGAAAATCGCTATTCATTGGGACCACTTCCTTGGACCCTACTCAGGTTAGGGAGTTCATGGAAAACCACGCCGCAAGCTACAATGGTGATTCATATCACTTGATTTTTAAGAATTGCAACCACTTCTGCAAGGATGTTTGTTACAAGCTGACAGGGAAACTGATTCCAAAATGGGTCAATCGCCTTGCAAAAATAGGTATCCAATTCGTATCTCACTTTTCTACACTGAATTTCTTCTGAAATGTAATAAATCCCAAAAGCAGGTTTCCAGGATGATTGAGTTCATGCTGGATTTTTCCATTTTCTTTTGCTGCTTTTATATTTTTACAATCTACAAGTCTACATAAACAAGGGATAAAACATGCATGGCTGTCATTTCCTTTTAAATATTTCTCATGAGACCTAACTGTTCTAGAAATCAGTAATCATGGCCTTGCAGCCTTTTCATGTCAAATATACTTTCTAGATTTGTAACATTTACTTGCATCATCTGGACTTCTTTTCACTCTTTTTATTTGTTTATCTTGCATCATGTTAACAAGGTCATTAAGGGCATTTGTTGAGCATTCTTAATAAGGAATGAAGGATTTCTGAAAGTAATAGTAAACTGCAAATTTTAATAAGGAATGGAGGATTTCTAAAGTTATCGAAGAAGGAATAGAACATAGTAAACTGCAAATTTTATTTATTTGATTAAATGGCAAGTGCCTAAAAGGCTCTTTGACAAAATCTCCATGATAATCTGTTTTTGATCCATGGATGGGTGCTGCGGAATGTTTTTTTTTTGGGGGGGTAAATTATGCTGCAGAATGTTTTCTGCTACTGAGTGCAAAAAATATCGCAAGCCTTTTGTGTGTCTATGTGGGCAACATAAATGAAACATTTGTTTAGTTCAGATATATATACATAGTTTAATAATGATGTGCTGGATAACATGGTCCTCTTTCTTCCAGAAGAAGAACCAGAACAAGAAAAAGGGCTGATTAGTTCTTGTATATGATACATAATAGATCCCCAAATATAGAGAAAATAAAATAGTACTCCTTTTGTTCCATAATATTCTTCAATTCTTCCTGTTGGTTACTCTCTCAAGTTTTTGCGGATTTCCTCTGTATCTGGTTCATCATAGGTTCTGCCTGCAACTGCTTACTTCCCGAGACCCTTAAGATCACTGCGGTACATCATGAACCTAACTGCCAACCATGTGAAAGTGAGAAGCGGAGGTTAACAAACAACTTCAGTTGCCTGTCTTCAATATCGATGAGGCAGAAGCAGTTGTCCACGTCTTCATTGTTCCTTCGTTCTCCATTGAGAGGCTGTTTACCGCCATGGGAACTCAAAAGGTCTAACAATGGCTCCTTGAAGGAAAGGTGAGAAAATGCCTAGAGTGAAACTGCATCGCAAGCAATCATGGGGTTCAGGGGCATTCAGTTTCCAGTTTTGTGTATGAGCTCGAGCGCTATGGCTTCTCACATTTGCTTATGCTGCACTGGTTAGAAAAGAAGCTTGTTGCCAATTGTTAGACATGTTTATGAAACCCCTAATTCTCTGCAGAAGGCAATCATGCGAACTGAGATAAGAGTAATCTGCACACAATTAGGGACTTTTACGTATAAGTGGTGTGCTTGTTCCCTAGGTTTTCTGTACCAAGCTCTTCAAAGCTATGTGCTCATGGACTTTGTCCGATGGAATGAGAAAGCATTCTGCCCATCCATCTTGTAATGTGCTTACTCTCTCTTTAACGTCGTGGTTGCTCAATTGTCTTGAATCTTGAATGAAGAAATTCTGCACTTTTTCTCTTATTGGAAGTAATCACCTTTTAAGCAGTCTTTGACGAGGGAAGGTTTTGATATTTCTTTGACATCCTTACCCTAGATAGCTGTTTTGGATCTGTTCAAGATGGAGAGCTCTTCTGAGAACCGGCTTCAATCTTCTCTCACAAATGCCGTACTGTTTAGAAATATTTTATGCATGAGATTCAGCGGGACTCTCTTTGAGCCTAGCCGCTGTGACAATCATTTTTTTTCTGGTCATATTCTTTCAAGCACAACATAAAACTTGTATTTATTTTAAGTTGCAAAGATGATAAAAGGATAAATTTTCAAGGATGCCCAAGAGAATTTACCGACTAGAGTATATAATCATGAATATCTGCATTCTTCTCGCGATTGCAAAACTAATTGGACTACAAAATTTATAACAACCGAGATAAATCCCACCTAAGTCTTCGAGACTCGTTTTTTGGCTGGTAAACTCAGGGGGGCTTAGGCAGCGTCAGCATTCAAGAATTAAGACCCAGAAAAGTTACTGAAGAAATGACTTGAAAGAGTCCTTGGGGCATTGGGTTTCCACATGTTGCTGGGTTAGAAGAAAGAAATAACTGAAGAATTCTCCTTCGCGACATGATTTTAGACCTGTCCCTGCCATTTGATTGGCAAATGAAATCTGCAATCTAGATTACAATGATGGAAAGACGGAAAGACGGGTAGGCTTGCTGCATTAACAGCGATGAAGCTACCATGATGGGCCGTAGCATGCTGCATTCGCCTCAACTCTAGTGTCCACAGCAGTGAAATTTGCTAAATCTCGTGAGGATAAGTACAAGCCCCCCACTTGAGGATTGGAAATGTCCCGAATAAATGTCTAAGTGAGATCTAACCAACCGATATATCATCTGAGAGATCAAGAATTGCTACTTCATATGAGCACCCACTTATAAAGCTTAATGTCAACATGAAACCGTGATTACCACTACTCCCAAGCTAAACCCAAAAGCAGACTGAACAGCTGTACCCTTTACCCCTGGCTATACAAGAATTGCCTCAATGAACAAACATTCTAAGTACAGTTTATTAATCTCGAAAAATAGAAAAAGGAATCTGTGGCCAGATTAAAAAATGCCACGCTAGCTACAGAGGAGAAAACTACAGTTTGGAAGATACATTTTGGTCGGGTTTGATGCAAGTATTCTGGTTCTGCACAGGATATTCACAACGATTTTTTTTTTAATTTGTTTGAATTAATAATAGAATTGAGTAATGAATACACAGACGGCATATCCACATTAGCATTGGCAAATCAAACCTGCAGCACAACGAAAGAGAAGCTTCAGCATTACAGATCCATATTGCTGCTCATAAGGTTTTATTTAGGGGCTTTGCATAATTCAAGAGACAGGCCGACACAACCCATGAAAAAGGAGCATTAGCGTCACGACCTTCAATTGCATTTCAATTGTTACTTCAACTTTTCATTGGCAAAATTCACTGTAAGTTACAAGATCAGCTCAACGATTCCCATTTCCTTCAAATGGATAAAATGAAAACTTTTGCTTTGGCTGCACCAGCCAGAGCAAATATCACTGTATATTAAACTCAACCGGAACAAGAAATCAATTGGGAGTGTAGCCATGAAATAATCAGTCTTCTTTCTGATGCAAAACACTAGGCAGGCTATTATTACCATTAAGAGCAGCATGATATACTCGCTTCTCAGCGAGGCCAATATCTGATAGAATCAAATGACCCTGCAGGCAAAACAAATCAATATTTCTGCATCAGATGAGATCTACGCCACAAGAAATGCCTTCCAACCGAAGCATTTGTATACAGCTTAGTCGGAGCTATAAGACATCAGCAAAATGTAGGTGTTCCACAGTGTAGTTTCATAGTAAAAAATCAAATGATTAAAGCAATGACTATATCCAACATAGGCAAAACATTAGACTTTAGACCGGGAATAAATTGGGGGAGGGGGGGGGGGGGAGAGAGAGAGAGAGAGAGAGATCTAATGAAGTCTTTGCACCTTCGAGTTTTTGATTATTTTTTAAGGCTTTTTTATCATGTCAGCGGGTAAGCAACTAAAGACAGGACAACTGAAACCACAGAAATGGAAAGGACAGGTAGGGTTGGCAGTGGAGTAGGGATTTCATTTGAAGGATCTCTGTAGTGCCATCATGACTTGCCGACCCCAATATATTGCATGTGCACTGGTAAATACTCATGTCTTACAGAAAGTAAGCAGTAATTCTAGCACAGGATGTTTAGGGATTTCATTTGAAACCATCAATATGTCCAAGTTAACACTGACATGCAATTCGCATAGGCCTGTTCTGGCTTACTAGGTTCGCAATTTGGAGCAATCGCTCCTTCTCCTTCATGGGTGTCTTGAGGATGAAATAAGTAGCTGCATCGATTTTTTACTGAAAATCCACCTTCCTTTTGAGAGATCAAATTTCTCTTATTTCACACTCAGAATATTTTCTTCCTTCCAGAAAAGGAAGAGTCATGATGTTCTCCTTTACAAAACTAACATTGGTTTTAAAATAACAGAGGTGGATAGAATGTGTTCTGCCAATGGTAAGCTCACCTAATCCTCACTGCATTTATTTTGCTGGGACCATAAAGAGGCCACTAACAAGCCCAAAGAAACACCGACTTCAAATGCTACACAAAGCTAGAAAGATGACAGTGCATACCTCTTTAGCCATCAGCATTCGGACATTATTAGCATACAGTTTTGCATTATCCTTTTCTTGCTCTGAAGGGTAGTAAACAGGCAGATGTGTCACTTCAATATAATTTATGAATTGACAGAGAAGAAAAATCACATGGCGTGCCTGCAAAAGGAATCCGTGATTACTTTTCATTTGGAATAGATAAGTGTGCAACCAAAGATAAGTATTTTCTTGAAAAAAAAGAAGAACAGATAGGTTCTCAAGATTTTGATTTGTGCAAAGAAGTAGACAAGATTACAAGCCCAAAGAAGGTAAACATGCCACTAATATTTATGAGACTACATCATGGGTACCAATACAAAGAACAAGAACGAAAAGGAAAGGAAAGCAATAGTGCAAACTTAATTTCTTTTTTGCGTTTTTGACTGAACAGATTGCTTCAATTTGGCAGGAGCCTGTTCAGTAAATTGGACCTCTTTCTTTCTTTACCTTGAGCATAAATTCTATGGGTTCTATCTTAAGTTGCCATTTTTTTGGAACAACTTAGTGAGCAGTCAACATGAATCTCCCACTAAAAGATGACTAATTTGTGCATCCTGCCTAAAACAATGCAAAAACTTCTTTCAGGCAAACCCCATAGAGATCATCCATTTGTCATAAAACAAATGTAAGGATTCGAAAGTCCTCTCATCATGCCAACTGAAAATGCATGTATAAGCCAATTAGAATCTAATGCGAACTAAAGTAGGCTTAAAAGAAAACTGAGGATGCTGGCCCAACATTGTGAATGAAACTTATAATCAACATTTGAAGATTCCTCAACAAATCTCATGGCAAGAATTGATAGCATCCGATATCTGGAATTTTTAACTTGTTAATAAAGAAGGAAAAGTCACTAACTCACCCCACTTATCGAGTCCCAGGCAGGACTAAATCTCTGATATGGATATTTTAGGATCACTGGAAGCACAGGAGCTTTTGCCAAAAATGCACCCGTCTTGAAAGGAAGTAGGTAGTCCCCATTTGTGGTTGTGCCTTCTGTTGATAGTAAATTGTTACTATTTGATAATTCTCAGAGAACATACAAAAAGAGACAAAAAAGACTATAAGCACCATGACACAAAAGAAGACTCTAATGCTCGACATCTTTAACCACGATCAGCAAATATGCACATGATTAAATAATGATAACCTGGAAAAAGCATCATCATTGGAGCATCTTTGTTCTGTTGAGCTTCCCTAACTCTTTCAGAGATGACACCTACAGAAAAAGAGACAGAATAAGCTGTCATAAATTTGGTACAGTGAAAAAGTTTTAGAACTCTGAACTGCTAAGAAAATATGAAAGAAACTACAGTGGGAATAGATGCTCTATCTTATAATTTATTTGGAACGTAAAGTAAGGCAAGAAGGGGAAAGTGCTAAACAGTAACAATCTAGTTAAGTGAAAGAAGTGAATAAAATGAAACAATCTATTCTCAAGAGTAAGTAATAACATGTGTCCAGCTCGTGCAACAATTTGGCCATGTCAGCCTAAGGTACATACCAGAAACACCCTTGAAGTCAGATGACTTGGACTCTCGTTGAACATAGACACAGCCAAGGCACTTGCTGCCAAAAGCAAGTTATAAAGTGTATCATTTCCTAAGTATATATATCAAGAAAGGTCAATAACTGGCCAGGGACAAAGCAATTAGATCGGGAATATAGAAGCTATCATATTTCAAATAAAAAAAAATCGGTGAATGTCCACATGTGCAATCGAAAATCACAATAAACAACAGCGATAATTCATGGAGACAGAAATATAACCACACATCAAGACTTGGCATTGTTTAGTTTAAAAAAAAATAATGCTGATGTAAACTTCAATAGAGCCATTTGACCAATGATCAAAACTAATAAGGAAATCCGTAACGAAGATAACATGATGAATCTGAATGAGAGTACACTTCATCTTCGGCTACAAATAAAATCCTGGAACAATAAAAACACATAACTAGACAAATTCATGATGCTCACAGAAAAGTGGACCAACCTGATGAGACCGACCAGAGGAAGTTTAGCCACTGATCTCTTCAGCCATTACAGGAAAAGGAAGAGATTATCAGCAATGACAGAACAAATTATGATAGAAGACAAGGCACCAAAGTGGTGCAGGACGTATGTGGCAGAAACAGCACATTCTCACACATGAAAAAGCTAACGAACCTTCGCAACAAAGCTCGGGAAGGAAGAAGACATGTGGTACAAGATATCGACGTAAGACACGTGATTGGATACAATCGCCCCAGGTCTTTGGTGCTCTTCCTGTTGTCTCCTGCCCTCGTTCTAATGATATTGGAGAAAAACAGAAAGAATCGGAGTCATTCCGAGGGACAACAGAGGAACATATGGATTTCAGCAAACCCAAAACTCAATGTCAATCATATACCACAATAAAATCAGTTGAATTGACTACGCTAGGATACCTCATAACAACAGGCCACGGTTTCGCAATCAAAGTACGGTTAGCAAGGGGCGTGCCAAATGAGTACATAACAAACATCCCCTCCATAGGTTTCATTGATTCAATACCAAAACTTGATGAGAACAGATAGTGAATCACAAAACTCATTACAATTAGCAGGTTGAAAGCCACAGTGACCATTACCAAAAACCACTCTCAAAGCAGACACAATGAAATACTCCTTATCAATCAAACGCCAATAGCTTCGAACTAAAACTCAAAAGGGGGGACGAAAGGTACTTCAGAACCGCCGGAAGCGCTGCGATATGTCTCGCTGATCCAATAAAACCCCATCACGAAGAGCATAACTCGAGACAACACCCTCCCGCACGCGACGATCACCTTCCTCCTCCACCCTCCCATGTGCGCGTAGTCCTCCTGCTCGCCCTCCTCCCGGTTCGGCGCTTTCAGCAGCGTGCAGGCCCTGCAGATCAGGTAGTACGCCACCAGTATCGCCAGCGCGGCGACCACGCGCACGGGCACGAGCGTGGCCATCGCGACGCCGAGGAGCAGCTTCTCCCTCAACGGGAGCTCGCCGCGGCCCATGCTGCCGTAGGCGTCCCGGCGTACGTAAGCGGCGAACCGCTTCTCGAGCTCGGCCAGGCTCTCCGGCGTGATCGCGGAGGCCTCGGCCTCCGGCTCCGGCTTGAGGAGGGGACGGTCGTCCTTGTCGGAGGGGGCGGGGGGCTGGGGCGGGGCGGGGGGGGAGAGGTCCTTGAGCTCGGTTTCCATGGCGGAGGGGGGAGACTCTGCTGATGCAATTAGGGGGGGCTTTTCAATGGAAACGGGGCGGCGGCGTCGACGGCGGCGACGGCGGCGGCGGTTGCATTGCGGAGGAGGACGGGAGGAGTGCTTGCAGATCTGGGAAGGCTACCGTCATGGTTTTGCGTTTGGGTTTGTTCGTTCGTTGGCGTGAGATTTCTGTTTTTTTTTTTTTTTTCTTTTTCGGCTTTTTATTGACGCGCACACCAAGTGGAGTGGTCGAATTTGATGCCTGTATGTTCGACGAGGATCGATTGGGCAACGTGTCACATCAGGTGGGCCCCCATTGGAGATCATTTTTTATTTTTATTTTTTTTTCCATTTTTTTTAAGGTTATACTTTCATTTTAAATAATGCGATTTTCAGATAATGACCGAGAGCGGCAGTTTGTGCCTTGAAAGCTGTAATTTTTTTATCCATTAATTATTTTAAAAATTACAAATAGGGCATTAGTTTATATAATCCTTTGTTTTTGGGAGTTCAGATACTTTTAAAATTGTTTTTTATGGTCCTTTCCAAAATTTTCAGGATCAAAAATGTATTTTCAATGTTATCATATATAGCTAAATAGCGAGATTTGAGACACATATGAAATGACAAATTCATAAATCACTAAACATACATGAATTGGATTATGATCGATTGAGCTTTTCGATACTATTCTAATCTTCTTACCTATATATGTATATGTCCCAAATCATCGTCGAAGTTAGCATTACATGTGGTCTAGAAACCCTCATTGAAACTCTATCAAGAGTCTCCCGCCAGTTCAAGTGGTGGAGGAAGGAGCGGAGCTATCCCTTTCCTTCTTTTTTTTTTTTTTCAATTTTCAATATGATGTTCCGCGTTATGTCGATATTTTTAATAGATGATTCTTGGTCGTTATACACTCACCAAATAAGAACAATTAACATCATTTTATAGAAGGACCTAACAACACAAACCAAGTGATGACAAGGTCACATTGCCAAAACTTATAGCATTGACTCTACCATCAATCATCGATCTTAAAAAAAAATAATCAGAAGGTTAGCTAATTAGCAAAATACAAGTCAAAAAAATGTGCATTCACCAGTCTCAAACTTCCTATGTTGCATCCAGTGGGGCTCAGGGCTCATGTAACGAAGGGGATTCTTATTTGTACAAATGGTACTTCGTACTTGGAACGAGCATGAAGAATTTATTAATTTAGTCGAAATCGAAGTGAAAAAAAAAAGAGAGAAATAAAATCCTGAAAGACGTCTAAATTGTTCCACTTCCTTCAAGTTAGTACGGTAAAATGGATATTCGGGAATAATCCAATTTTTTTTTAAAGGCACTAATCGATTCCTTATCGGATCGGATGTAGTGGGGGCGTGGGGGTGGGACCCACCATTGACTTTTCAGGTTAATCTGACTCTTCTTAATCCATCTTCTCCCGCAGCCAAAGCGGCTCTCATCTATTTTCTTCTTCTTCTTCTTCTTTTGTCTTTTTCTCTAACTGGCAATTTCTCCGTACGTGATTTTCAGAAAAGGGGAAAAAAAGGCACAAAAAATCTTAAACTACGTCAACTGGACTGCGACATACTTACTTTAAATCTTTTTTTTACACTTAAAATCTCAAAATTATATCCGTGTGACATATTTACCACAAAAATTTAATGTTGTAGAAAATTTTTTTAAGGGCATTGATGTCGACATAAAAAATTTGGACAAATATGTTGTATGAGTATAATTTTCGAGATTTTTTTTTGTGCCATGAAAAATAGTATAAGTTTAGATTTTTTTTAATGTCATGAAAATAGTTTTGGATAAGTGTGTCGCAATGTGTAAAGTTTAAATTTTTTGGTGACTTTTTTCCTTTCAAAATGTACTTTCCCCTCTCGCACATTTACTAAATTTTATGCAAAATTACTTGCTCTTTCGTTATAAAATGTATTGTACACGTACGACCAGATAGTTTATTGTATTCTCGCAAAATTCCTTCAATTATTTCGCTTATTTTGTATCTTTTTCATTAAGCAATTCGTGATGTAATGTGCCCATTGTTATGTTACGTTCCTGTAAATAGATGTTTTATCCTTTGGATTTTATCGTCAAGTGCCACAAAAAATAAAGAAACTCGATTTTCTTAGCAGCAATAATTTTTATACAAATTTGCAAAGAAAAAAAAAGTTGTGCAGATCGTATCCATCTATAATACAATTAACGTAAAACCACAACAGCAATACTTTTTTAATTTCAAGATAATCATGCGGAATCTTTTTCACATAATTTTAGGAAAAATGAAGATAATCCCTGCATTTCGATGTTACTGTTCGAAGTTAAATTCGACAATTTTTTTTTTTTGCTTACAATGATTAATAGCAATAGATAAATTAACAGAATGGCTTTTAATATTTCGCTGGATAATTGATACAAGTGACGACGGTCTTTTTACATAGACTCCAACGCAATACGGAAATATGTGTACATTTATATATACAAGATACACGCGAAATTCATAATATTTATGAGATTTGATAAATAGCAAAAAGTACGAGACTAAATAATAGTATAATGTAAAATAAATCCTATAGAGCTGTAAAATAATAAAGAAAAAGAAAATAACAAAAGTATGGCCTGTAGCTATAGGCACGCTCTAATCCAAAAGATAATTGCATTATCGATGCGCCAATAAAAGTCCATTTTTTTTTCTTTTTGATGAGACGAGGAAAACTTGTGCATTGAACTGGATGAGTGGACCAGCATGTTGCGCGTTCCATTCATAAAAAGTAGCATTTAAAAAAAATATTTTCCAAAAAAATATTTTCTTGAAAAATGATAATATTTTCGAATGTTCATTTGAAATTTATAAAAAATTATAAAAAATTTATTATTATTATTATTATTATTATTCTTTTCTCTCATTTTTTTATTATACATTGACTGGCAGTTGGTTAGAATATGAAAAATTTTTAAAGGTGAAAAAAGAATTTGGAAAATGTTTTTCACTTTTTAAAAAGTAGAAAATATTTTTTTCACTTTTGAATGTATTTTTCTGTTGGTGGAAAATATTTTCATTAAATATTTTATTTTCAGTTAAACGAATGTCAAAAATACGGAAAATATTTTCTAGAAGTTATTTTTTCCGTAAACGAACAGAGGTTAAAGTAATCGAATGACTTGCTGGGCAATTAAAATATAATTAGCGTGGATAGAGATCAGTCTAAGAGAATTACCTAAATAAATATATTATTAAAGAATGCACTTACCAGTAGGATTTATAATTTTGCATTCTCGCATTCTTGCAATTTCAAAGCAAGAACCTCCTTTTTTTCAGAAAATTACAATGAAAAAAGTCATAAATTTATTGCATAGCAATTAATTTAGTCCTAAATGTTTTCATTTAATCTATTTTACTCATGAATCTTTTGATGATTTATTAATATAGTCTTTTATTCATTTTTTGTCAGAAATCATTGACATGGATGCAACCGCTTTACTTGGCACAAATATTGCCGATGAAAATAATTTGTGCATTTTTCTTAAGTTTTCTTTTTTTTTTTAATTTTTTTTTATGATTTTATGATTTTATTTCTTTTCCTTTTTTCCCAACTCCCAAGCTGGCAAGGCTCGCCGGTAATTAGGAAGATCCTAAATTGCCAATGAAAATAAGCAATATTAAATAATTATAATCACGAGATAGTAATATGGTAGACAAATGGGAAACTTTCATTATGAGTGGATCTTTTGCAAGCATAAAGACCCACTCCTTGCATCTTCGGAGTCCACGTGGCAAATAATGGCTCAATGAGGTCAATCTGAATCATAATTACTCGACGAGGCTCGAGATGTTTTCCACATGAGATGACAAAAAATAAAAAGGTGATATATAATTTTTGATATTTTATATTTTAATAAATAAACTTAGTTTCGGTCCGGTCCTAGTGGGCGGTTCCACCCCCGGGAACCGGACTATTGCTTATTAAAATTGTTTGGAATTGACTGGTCTGGGCGATTTCCGAGTAGACAGTTTATAAAGATTAATCGAAAAAATCTATTTTTGAATTTGCGATCTATCTAAAATTTAAATGCGGAAGATACCCTCAAGCTGCATCTGATTGTCTAGACAAGCGTTGGGAGAAAATTTTTATCAGATTACCAAAAATCCCATCAAATGTATTGGTGAATCTTGGATAGGATGGAAACAATTCAATAAAAAATAATTTTAAAAAAAGAAAACATACTCTACTGTGGCAGCAATTGCCACTGCGATCACCGTCTATACAATTGTTGCTGCCATAGATGTCGTCGATTAGGGGTGAGTAGTTCCTTGGGCGGTTCGGTTCCCCCCCGGAACCGGGAACCGGACCGGTGAGACCGGTTCCCGTTTTCTAGGATCGTGGACCGGACCGCCAAAATCTTGGACCGGACCGGACCGGACCCGTCGGTCCGGTCCGGTTCTTGGGCGGTCCAATAGGACCGGGAAAGAAACCTAAAATTGAGAGAGAGAGAGAGAGAGAGAGAGAGAGAGAGAGAGAGAGAGAGAGAGAGAGAGAGAGAGAGAGAGGCTTCGTCTAGATCGGTTGGGCTCCTCGGCTCGACATCTTGGTCCACCCGTCGATCAGGGGGTTCTTGACATATTGCGAGTGGAGCTTGGTCATAGAGGTGCTTGGGCAGGGCCTCCCATTGGTCTTGTTTTCCATATGTAGTTCGGACTAAGGGCCGATGCTGAGGGTCGACTAAGATGGGTCTAACTTGATGCCATGACAACGGGCTCACACCTAAATGTCTTTCAACAGTCTTCATTTGAATATTGTGGAAAAGTGAGTGTATCAATAATAACCTATGGTCCTCCAAGGGGAGTTTGTCTTCTCTCAAAGTTACTAAAAAGATATAATTGTCTGTGGGGCAGTACAATTTCACTAACCGGTTGTTCTTGGATGGGTTCTTTTTATTTTTATTTTTATTTTATCTCTAACCGGTCCGGTCCTCCTAGGAACCGGGAACCGGACCGCCCGGACACCGGTTCTACTTTTGGGAACCGAGGACCGGACCGACACGTCCGGGAACCGGACCAACCCAGCCGGTCTGGGCGGTTCCCGGTTCGGGCGGTACAACTTGCTCACCCCTACCGTCGATGGTGGTCGCTAATTAACAAAAGTTGGGCTAGAAACTTCCTCCACTAAGATTGGGAAGGTAGAATACCACCACATGGGACGACAAACTACCTGCGGCGGCGGCGGCAGTCCTAGAGGCTATGGCGACCACTAGGTGGCGGTTGTGTGAGAGCCAACCGTAGGGCAGTGGTTACAACTAAGAAGTCCCTATATTTTCTTTTCATTTTTTTCCATTTTATTTCTAATCCTATTCGAATATATCACACACTCTCTGGATTATGTTTGGACAACTTTGAATTTCTCGTTATGTTTAATACTAGATAGAATAACTTCAATTATATCTAAAGTTATATTCGACCCACCAAACACATTATCAATTTTGGCTCGAGGAAAGTGGGAGAGAGACAAGTAATTCTCTAGGGAGGCATTTGCTAATTTGGATTCTAAAGTAGAATATAAGTGGGTGAGAAAGTAAATAACAATTTCGCTTAAGCCAACATTCTATTTCCCTTCAAAAAGGGAAAGAAAATAGGGGAAATTAATTTGACAAAGCTACCTCTCAAACTTAACCTTGATATTTAAGAATATATAATCAATCAATCAATACTATTTCCCCCAAGCATTATTCTTTCCTTTCATCTCCTTCCTATGCTTTCCCCATCATTTTCTTTCATTTCTTTTCGTATTTAGTTTAACAAAAGCAATATAAATAATATTTGAAAATATTTCTAATACTTCAGCGTCGAGGGATTGATGTAATGCTTCCTCCTCTTCTCTAGCATCTCAATCACACTGTCTTTGGTAGAGGGTGTTGGAAATAAGTTGAAGAAGATGAAAAATAAGATCAATTGGCTGACGCATGTAAGAATTGTCCTTAAAGATAATTTTGTGCATTGGAATATGAAACTCGGTGAAAGAAGCTTTAGCAGCTTTTTTTTTTAATAATATACTCCCGACCTTCCTCTCTACTCTTTATTGAATAATAGAGGAAATATGAATTACAAATATATACGTAACATTCGAAAACAAAAAATAAATGAAATGACAGAGAATTTTCTTATTAACGTGTGTATTTTTGTGTGTGTGTGTGTGGTTCGGAGGTTCTATTTTTTGGTCAAATGAAAAAGAGTCATTTTTTCTTCATCGATTCAAAAAATCAAGACGTTTTTCATCAATTGATAGGTGTCAAAATTATTATGAAAATGGTTGCAAAATAATTGATAGTCATCAAGTTGATGGCTATCAAACCATTACAAATGATGGTTATCATGACTTCTGCCAACGCCATTACAAACTATTGGCTTCATATGTTGAAAACTATTGAAATATTCAATAATTCCCCACATATTTTCATAAGGCTTTAAAAAGAAATAAAAGAATTTTGCTAGGTTAAACTCAATTGAAAGTAATGCATCGAAACTAGTGCATTTTGGTCCATGTAACAGATCTAAGAAGGTCATTTATAATTTTAAAATTATTGGTTAAGTTTGGAACTTCTATGAACCAAGTCTTTATGCGAATTATAATTTTCACCAATCACGTTACAACCTTCAAAATTTTCATTGTTCAATGTGGTTTTGCGCTGATTGGGCATGAGCATGCCTGGCTTAATCATGAGTGCTCTAGGGATTTTGCCAAACTTCTCATAGGAGCAGCCTCACTCCATACTTATATGGGTGATTCCATCAATTACATTGTAATTTAATATACCGTCAATAATATATAATTCCATCAATTGGTAGTGTAATCTAATATAACACCAATAATTGTTATGAAATTCATTAAGAGTTTAACTCAATTTCTCTTTTATCACAGCCTCAACCTATTCTCACCTCAAATGGGGACAATAATTTTCAATAGTGCATCACTAGATTAATAAGTGCTTTGTTGTAACGCATACGAAGCTATTTTGATGGGATCGCCAATCACATAGATTGGGTTACCATCATTGTTGAATTTTCTCAATAGGCTTCTAAATGTATCAATTAATTAATTTTCTTGCTAAAGGTTTAGTCATCATAGGATTAACCAAATTAACTTCTGACTCCAGTTAATTAATAAATATAATTCCATCTTTAACTGGTCACTTTACCACATCATGTCTTAATTGGATATGTCTATTTATTCTTTCCAATGGTTATTGTCACTCAACTACCATGATGCATGAAGACGAAATATGTCGATCTCATTTCCAAAGAAAAAATCTCTTAACCACTTAGCCTCATTGTGAAGCAATTCTAGAGATACAAGTTTTGACTCCAACATGAATTTAGTAATTGTTAGCTGATTTTCAATTTACGACACTTCTAATAAGGGTGAACACATATCCACAAATGGATTTTCTCTCATCTTATTCTAAGATCCAATTATCATTATTGTATCATTCTAATACAATGGGAACTTTACTGTATAAAATGCCATACTTTAAGGTTTCTCTTAGACTTATCATTACTCTACTCAAATAATCCAATGATCACTACTTTCTGTATGTCTATATACGCTATATCAGGTCGCATGTAATTCATTGAATGTGTTGGACTCTGAATACTATGAGCATACTTAAACTATGTCACTCTGTCCTTTTTTTTTTCTCAATACTTAGGTATTAGCATCACAAGAAGTACTTACAGGTATGACATCATAATGTTCTTTTTTTAAATTAATTTCTCTACATAATTATCTCAAGTAAGTATTAGGACACTAGCGCTATAATTAACATCATTAGAGGTCAAAAAATATTTTGTTTCATTCACAACATCAATAGATGTACCAAATTACATTTGCTGTACTTCTCACTCAGTGAAGAAAATTAAGCTTTTTCTACCACTAAAAAAGTCCTTTCAATGATGCTAACAACAAGACAATAATTTGCTTCAAAGCTTTGTTGTTGGAAACAAGTTGGAGAAAATGAGAAATAAAATTAACTGCCTGATGCATGCAAGTATTGTTTTTATCCCTCAGAGTATAAAATTCAGTGCAACAGGCTCTAGCGACCATCTTCTCAAGATATAATAAACATTTCTCTTCACTCTGCGTTGAATAATAGAGGGAGTGGGGACAAAAAAATAAATTAGTAAAGAAATGAAATGAAATGAGAACAGCGAATTTTCTTGTTGATGTATCCTTATAATTAGGGTTGGGAGATGGTAATTTTTGGTTAATGAAAGAGAACGTCGCATTTTTTAGAGATGATCAGGTCCAAACAATATAGGTTACAGACCTGGACTCTATACCTGATCATGTTATAATCGGTTCCCCTTTTTTGGACCATGTGTGATATCATGTTTGCATTGGACCTTGTACCCTACCCATCTTATTTTTCCGATCCGGTTCCAGGGTTAACCCTATTTATATTTGAATCTATTTTGTAATTGTCCATCCTATACAGTTTCGAATTTTATAACATAATTCTTCTAATTTATATTAAAACATTAAGCACTTATAATTGATAAGTAAGTAAACTTTTTAACTAAACAGAAAACTAAAGATCTACAAGACAAATTATCACAAACAAAATCATAAGCAAAACAAAAGTCTTGGCATTGCATATACATTAGCGACAAACATAAATATAATATTAGTCACATTCTCACAATGCTACATGAAACTTTTCATTTGTCTAAAATTTAATAAATCTTTACCGCAAGCATAACTCCTCCAAAAGTAAAATTAATATAACTCATCATTTAAAAATGAAATCAAACGAGCCAATCCACATGGTACAAAATTTATAAAAAAAAATTTAAAATTCATACAGAGATATATGCAAAAGTTATGATTTAATAAAGTTTAATTACTTACAAAATCATAATTTTCGCTATATGAAATAGGGTTCGAGGTAGGTTCTAGACATGGACCCTATATCTGATCCTGTTATAACCGATTCCCTCTTTTTTTGGACCGTGTACCCGATCTTGTTTGTATTAGACAGTGTTCCCGACCCTCTTTTCAGGGTGGGCCGGTCAGGGAACATGGTTTACCCGGGCCGGTTACACACATCTAGCATTTCTTCATCAATTGTTGCATCTCCTTTAATCGCCAAAGTTTTAAAATCAAAACCATTCTTCCCATTAATTTTTGTCGAAATTGCTGCAAAGCTGCTCCGAAACATTTGATAGTCATCATATTGATGGTTATCAAAATCGTTATAAAAAAATGACTTCTCAATTTTCAAGATTAATGAAATATTCAACGGGGATTGAGAGGAGAAAGAACATTCAGAACGTTATGCTCTTTGGATGGAGGGAAGGAGACGAAGAGAAAAAAACATAGATGATTGAGAGACTCCCGCTGGCTCTAATGAAGCTGATGATAGGCACTGATGTTCGAGAAGGTGAAATTTAGGCGTGACATAGAGGCTTTCATTACCTGATTCACGTTTGCCACCTCAAGATCTTGAGAGACCCATCTCTTTAGAGAGTAGTAATTCGTGATCTTCCTCTTCCAATCGTGCTGCTCAAGATGGGTAGGCGAAACTGTGAGAAGTCAATAGATCTGGTTAGCCAAAACTAGGCAACTAACCGCTGTTGCGATCAATGTCAGTGTCAATCTTGAACATGGCAAATAATCCTAACTGAAACAAGTTTGTAGCACTGATCCCTTAAAGGGGAGTCGACTTTGAAATTGTTACTACGACAGCTCGAATTAGCTTGATTATGGCCTAGAGATCTTAGTATTGATTGATTTTTACTTTGGCCACACACCAATTGGTACTTTGATAATGCATATCGTATCTGCCCCTTTCAAACGAAATCCTCTGACGCCAACTAGGGCTCAAGACAATTATAACACCAAGTCCTGGAGGTGACAGTAATAGATATTAGTCAGTGTTGCAGATGAATCAAAAACCAGCTTCTTTTTGCAAGTCCAGACTTTTTGCAAGTCCAGACCATCTACAGCCGACAGAAACATCATTCGAAGATCGCTGGTTTCATTAAGTTTGCCAAGGTCCAACAGAGAGATCGACCCAAGAATTAATTTATTGTCTTTCAGGGGAACTCCAGAAGGAACTATGCATTCCCCTTCGTTACATTCGATTGGAATTCGACCGAGAAAGTTCAGACCGAGGATTTGAGATTGAACTGCTATGTCAACATCATCATCCTCGCTGCTTGAATTGTGAGATCCTTCATGCTTGACGAAGAACTTAAAAGGACATTGCACTTGAACCAAAAGCTTTGCACATCAGAAGCCATCGATGAAATAGATACATCCACTATGCCTTCATCAAAAGAGGGTGAAGCACAAGAACCTCTCTTATTTGTGTCCCATTTCCATTTCCAATTCCAATTCCTAGTCCTCCTCCGCCATTTTCCCTGTCAAATCCTCCAAACAAGGATCCGTGTGATCGCCATTAAAACGAAAGAAAGCAGCTCAAAACTCACTATGCAAAGTTGTGGCAGGATCAACAAGACAGCCAGTTCTTATGAGTGCTAATCAGGGCTGACAAGAGGCCTGCGCACGACATCAAAAGTGGACTCGAGAGCTGCCCCTTCCCTTCCCTAATGTCGGCCAAAGCCATCAATCCATCAGCCAGGTCCTGAACCACAGACAGCTTCTTCATCAACTTCTTCTCCCTCAGCTTCCTCAGCTTCAACACTTCCTCCTTGCAATTAATCCCCCTCGACGTCGCGATCTCGATGCTCGACTCGACACACGCCTCGTCCTCCCGCAACCTCCTCAAATCCCTAATTTTCAGATTCACGCTCCCAATATACCCGACGAATTCCGCCCACGCGCTGATCTTCGACAGAACACGCGAGTGGCGGCCGTCGATGAGGCCCGATTTGGCCAACCAGACGAACTGCTCGACGAAGTAGTATATCCCCTCGCCGCCGTAGGCGATGAGGGAAAGGATCAGGTCCTGCCCGGAGTGGAGGTGCGAGGCTCGGAGAGCGTTCACGTCCTGGACGAACTTACCGAGCCGGAAGGCCTTCCGGCTCAGGCCGACGCTGGACTCGAAGCTCTTGAGGCGGCGATGGAGGGGTAGGGTTTCGGGCACGAGGGAGGAGGAGAGGATGATCTTCGTGGCGTACCTAGAGATCTTGAGGGCCTTGTCAACGCCGTCTCGCTTGGCGAGGTAGGCCTCGAGGTGGAGGAGGAAATCCCTGTCTCTGGTTTTGCTCGCTGCCTTCGCGTCGGAAGCCTCGGCGGTGGTCGGCGATAGAGCGAGCGGGGGTGGAGCTCGAGAGACCGGTGGCTCCATGGAATTGCACAGAGAGAGAGAGATAGAGAGAAGGAGAGAGATCTGACCGAAACCGGCAGAGAAAGGGAAAAGGCAGCTACGACGACGGCGCCATAGGACTAACCTTCGCGGGAGTCTCGATTCTGGAAATGGCGACACGCGCCTGGAAGTGGTGGAAAATAGACGCGCTTACTATTCCAACATAAATATCCTAAAATTGATCATCAAAATGTAATTAAATTTTAAACTTACATAAAATATAATTAAATCTTAAAACTTATCCTACAAATGTGATTTAATAAATTCATTCCATTAATCCCATCCAACTCGACAAAGAAAAATGCTAACTAATTTTATGAATGGATTGCACAAACTTGCTAAGTTTTATAACTTTATTAAAAATTTTGAATTTTTTTACTCAATCACACTTTAGTAATATTTGGGACTTGGTTGCACTTTTTTAAATTATATTACAAAATTTTGGAAATTAAGTTTATTAGCAATTAAAATTTGTTCATCCTCCAACAATTTTGCAAACCTATTTGAGCAATCAAATTACTAAAAATTAACATGGCGATTGTACTGTAAATTCTAAAGCTAATATATAAAATACAATTAAAATCCTTTAATTGGTTTAATCAAACATTAGAACTATATTAGGAAGTGCAATCAAGTCTTGCATCTTTCGATTGATCGACAAAATGTTAAACATTTGTTTAGAAGTGCAATTTTTAATTTTAAAATGTTGGTTTTCATATACCAAGATTTTTTCAATATTGTTCATTAAGGGGCTCGATTGTAGGTTTGGAGTTGGTTGGTCCAATTCGAAAGTTTAAAAATCAATTGTATTTCATTAATAAAAGTCTAGGACTTCAAATAAATTTTCTCTCCACATAAGATAACAATTTAAGATGATCTGATTAAACCTTATTCACATGACTCATTCTTGATTGCTTTCCAACATAGGAGATTGCGCTTGAATGTGCATTTTCCATCGGAAGTGTATCCTTTATATCTAAATTACATTGCAAAAAACATGATCAGTAGGCAAGTCCATCACCTATGCATCAAGGGTTGTTGAAAATTTTTCTTTGTCGGGGTGGAAACTTGAGTTAAATTTACCACTTCGAGCTCTACTTGCCAAGTAATTGTATCAATGAGCTAGAGAGCATAATTCAAGCTGCAACTACTACTTCCTTTCTTTTCAAATTACTTACCACAATAACGAAATTAGACGCAGAAATTCTCAAAATTACATGACACGCCCATCGAATCGAAGCCCTTCGAGAGAGCTCAGAGTTATTCTATAAACCAATTGCTCTCCAATTGGACTCGAGCATATCAATTTCTTTATTCGAGCATAACTTTCAATACTCGACGAGGCCTGACCCGAGCTTTGACTTTCGAGTGCCAAAATACAAGTCGTGCCCGAGCTCGAATTTGGCGCCATATTCGATCCGAGTCGCCATCGGTCGTGACCTTAGTCGGAGTGCCAAAGTACGAAGCTCTTGGCTATGACAATGACCGTATGGAGCTTCGGGAGCTTTGGCGTACTACGATCAATGAGGGTCGCGTGGAGGAATCTCCCAACCGGGGACGGCGTGCGCGTGGAAGCAAAAGCAGAGTATGGTCGTGGATAAGGCGAAGATGATGGGGAGTATGGTGGAGCGGGCCTTCCCTCCTCTCATTGATATGCGTGCCCATGTCTCCCGATGAAGTGACTTGTTGTGCTCCGGTCGAATTGCGTAGCCGGATGCTCCGGCGATGCGCGGAAATTATCGAAAAAATCCCAAATTCGAGACGTAATTTTGGTCTTCGACTTGAACTCGATACGTTCCGAAGTAATAGCAGATACAAAACGAGCATAATTGTAAGTCAATTAGGTGATCTCGAAGCTCATTTGACTCGAAAAGAAGCCACATCCAAACCGGGAGTGTTTTCCTTTAAAACGAAATATGGCGCTCGGCTTGAGATTGAAAAATTCCGAAGGATGATATTATCAGTTAATTAGGTTATTTGGAAGTTCAGAAAACTACGAGTAAGTATTTGACCGAAAATGAGCAAAACTTTCTTCTCGAACTTTTTTCTTTGTTTGGAAGAAATTATCAATTTTCACTCTAATCTTAAATCTTCTAAAATTTATTGCTAATTTCTTCAAGAGTATCAATATTATGAGACTGTTGTCGTTCCCTACAAATGTAAGGATGTATGCGCATGTGCATCGCACTACGCAATATGCCGTCATTTTTTTGGGCATATTCGTTTACTAGAAGCTTTTGTGCCAATTTGGCCAAATCAAATTGAGGATTGTGCTCCAACTTTCCTTTTTCATATTATACATCTTGATAGGAACTATATTATTTTATTGTTTATTTAATAAAGTGCATGTTTTTTTTTTGTTTTGGTCACTATCGAAGAAATGAAAGAAAATTCAGATTCATCAAATTCTATCATAATAGAAGTAACTAAGTAATGCATGTAAGTGAAAGTGGATAAACATCGTGTCTAATTAAATTAATACGTGAGCCATTAATAATCTAAATTGAGATTATAGGACATTGCAAGGAATTACTGTCCCATAAACCACAGTCCTTCTTTGTGCCAATTTCAAAATATGAATTAAAAGAACAAAATGTAAATGACATGTTTCACTTTTACAAAATATTTTGAGAGCGCATAAGAAATAAAACTTGTTATAATGGGCCGGGATGGGCCCAACCCAGCACAACCCAGCCCAAAACCTTTAAATTTTGACCTTAAAAGCTTATGTTTGCCGCCTAACTGAAGATAAAACAGAAACACCAAAAAAAAAAAAAGTGAACCCATTGATTTAGGAGTAATCGGTTCTCGCGCGGTTCCCCTAGGAATTGGGAACGAGACCGGTGGAACCAGTTCCCTATTATGTAGAACCAGGAATTGGACCGGACAGGATTGGGCGGTCCGGTCCGGTTCCCGGTTTCAATTACCGCTATACAAAAAACCTGAAAAAAAAATCGCATGTGCAAAAACTGCACGTCCGGAAATGCATGTGCAGTCCAGAAATGCACGTCCAAACTGCAGAACAGAAAATCCAGAAACATGTGCAGAAACTGCACATCCAAACTCCAGAACATAAACTCCATAAACTCGTGCGGAAACTTCACGAACTCTAGAACAGAATCTGCAGAAACTCGTGCAGAAACCGCACGTTCACAAACTCTAGAATAGAAAATGCACATCTAGAAAACATAATATGCCAACTAGAAAACATAAGGTCTATTACATTTTTCACTTACTAGAAAACATAATATGCCAACTAATAGAAAATCACAGAAAATGTGTCCAAAATCTGAATCACCACTAAAAAAAAAAAAACAAAAAACGCACAAAATGAAGGCACTCAAGTTCCTGATTAACATTCAATGTTCAACAAGGAGTTCCATGCCATCCTTCTTCAGTCTTCCTCATCACCGTCATCATCTTCCTCCTCCTCTTGACTTTCCTACAGCCAAAAACAAATATGCAAGGTAAATCATTTTGAAAATCATTCCATTATAGTATCTATGAACAAAAATAATGCTGAAAATCATAACCATAGATTAAAAGATACCTCCGCACTAGTTTCATCTTCATCATTCACTTTGAATCAACTCTATTTACCAATAAGTTCTGAGTGAACATTATCCATATCTAATATAAACATAATATCAAATGATGCATTCAATTAATAGTATACAAAAGAATAACAAAATAAAAAGATATATCCAATTTACTACACTCAAACTTTATCGCATTCTCGATGCATTCTTCAACATCAATTAGCCTAGCAATCGTTCTCAACCAATCTTGGGTGCAAATCAAAGCCTCCACTACTTTTGGAGTCAAAGAACTCCGAAAGCCGTCAAACACATGACTTGATGTACTAAAAGTCGACTCTGAAACGACCGTAATTACAGGAATAGCCAAAATATCACGAGCCATCAAAGATAAGACTTTAAATTTTTTACCAGTGATTTTCCACCACATCAAGAGATTAAGATGACGACCTTTTTCACATTCAGCATTAAGATATCGATTAAGTTCTGATAAGCTTTCATCTGAAATTTTCATCTGCTCACCAAGAAACATTTCAAATCCCTGATCGATATCGAATTCTAATTCTAATTCACAACCATTCAACATGTCTCTATTATCCTCATGGCTATCAAGATCTTAGCTGCAGCTAGTACCAATATCATTCAAAAGTTGACCACCCAATTCTTTGTTATAAGAATTACGAGAAGACTTAATATAAAAGTGAAACAAACCTTCAAAGGCAATCCTCACCTTATTGCACATCTTATTAACCTTCATAGAATCATCATCATAAATCAATTTATAACAATACTGCACATAATTCAACTTCCTTCTTAGATCTAGAATTACCACAACTAACACCATCATGTTTACTTTGTCAAAACTTCCATAATATTTGTCAAATTTATCTTTCATCTTCATATCCGTAGCTTTCAATCTCTGCTCCACAGAATTCTCCGCATGCTTTTAGAGTTTTGTATAAAGTAGCTATCTCTCTAAAATAATCATTTGCAGTGACATACAAAATTCCCGACATCTTGTTAGTAGCATCATAAAATTTCTTCAAAAACATAGAAAGAATTCTAGCATTTTCCCAATCTTCATGCTTAGGAGTAGAAAGAAATATCATCTTCTTCCATCTGTTCAAAACCTGTTCTAAACTTCAAGGCGGTGTCTAACATGAGATAAGTAAAATTCCATCTAGTTGTGACATCAAGACAAATTGAACCTTTATAAGTGACCCTCGCACGCTCAATGCAATGTTGAAATATTTTGGCTCTCATGAGAGAACTTCTCACATACCTAACCACATTTCGAATAAGTGTAATGGAATCACATACCTCAGTCAAACCATTCCTCACAATTAAATTCAATATATAGGCTGTGCATCTCATGTGTAAAATAGCATCATCTAAGATTAATAGCTTCCATTTTGAAAGTTTTTCTTTCAAAAAACCAATAATGACATTATTCGAACTAGCATTATCCATAGTGATTGTGGATATTTTTTTTTCTCTAATCCTCATTTATAGATGCATTTGTCAATTATTTTCGCAATATCTTTACCCTTATGACTATGCATCACCACAAAGTTGATTCTTTTATTTAATTTCTAGTTTTCATCAATAAAATGTGCAGTCAGGCATAAATAATTCAAGTTCTGAATTGAAGTCCATGAATCAGTTGTAAGTGCAACCCTAGAATCAAGCTTGCGAAAAGAAGTCTTCAAACTTGTTTTCTCACGATGATATATCTTTATGCAATATCTAGACATTGCATAAATCCTGATCATCCGGGCATGAATCATGATATATCTCATGATTGAAGAGCAGTTGTAACTGATTGATAAAATCTCGAAATCCAACACGCTCAACCATGAAGAAAGGTTGTTCATCAACTGTAATCATCCGAGTAAGCATTTGCCTACAACGATCTTGATTAAATTTCCATGTCGATAAAAAACTAGCACTACCAATATTAGTATTTCCTAATCCCATTGCCATTTGAGTCTCTTGACTCATGTCCACTCTATGTTTCGTAAACAATCTTTGCTTCTTGTCTATATTGCGAGGATATTTATTGCACTTTTTCAAATGCTTTCACATGGCAGAAGTATCGTTATCAACATTGTAGGTATACTTGGCCCTACAATAATTGCATATCGCATTAATTTTTACCCTTATCCACATTAAAATTCCTCCGAAAATGAATCCAAATTACTGATTTTCGTTTACTAGAAACATAAGGATTATATACATTATTTATGTCAGATGCCTCTTCAAAATCAAACTCTTTTTCACCTTCATGTTGTAGTGATTCCATTACTGGACTCTTTGCACCACCATGTTTTTCCACTTCTATTGACATTAACCAGATTAGTTGAATTAGTTGTCATACACGAAAATAATGTTCAACAAAGAAATGCAAACAGGAGGTTAAATAAAAAATGCACTTACAGAGAATAGAAAATAATGTTCATTGCAGTAGTTAAAAAAGCAAACACATAATCATGGACTAGAGATGCGCTGAAGTGAAAATGTGGGATACAATTCATCGCTTTGCACTTCCTTTAGCAGGCATGCTCAAAGAAAGAGTGAGAGAGCGAGATCGGGGAAGAGAGAGACGGTTGGAGAAGGAGACTGATATTAATGCATGTGCTTGTTAGCAGGTAATGGACAAGAACAAAACCCAACATGACTGTACAACCAAATTACGTTTACCTGATGAATTCGCATCAGAAGACGTACCCCGAATGGCGATCTCCTACATGGCCCAATCCCTCCCCACCCCTTCAGGCGATCCCGGCGTCAGCTTGCCTTCTAATTAATTAATTCCGTGCGGAACCCTACCCAACAAATCTGCAGCAACGAATCTTCTCTGTTTCTTTCATAGACCTCAGAAAATCCTCTCTCTCTCTCTCTCTCTCTTCTCTGGAAGAACTCTCCCCTCTGTCCCGAAGAGGTGTCCCCTATCTTTCGATGATAGCTTGCTTCTTAAATCCACTGAAACCCTAGAATGGCACCACAACACTATACCTTTCCCTTCTCCGCCCTCCCTGTCAAGCTTCCCAACACCAACTTTCCTAGTTTTCGAAACCCTAGAATGTTCCCCTATCTAGATTGAAACCTCGTTCAAAACAAAGACACAAGAAGTTATCTCCTGCTGAATCGCCCCTATCCATCCTTTTATTCCTCAAATTCTCGTTACCTTACACCACCTCTCTTTGATGTAGTCCGAAAAAAAAAAAGAAAAAAAACTCTTCGAGAAGCCTGGAGATATAGCAAAAATGGAGCTCCCGTCTTCTACAAGGTTTTCTCAATATCCACGCAAAAGTATGTACTTCAGCCACTGAGGGACCTTGTGGAATCTTCGACTCTCTTGATGGAAGCAAAATAAGGTACGTCCTCTAAGAATGGCTCTTCAATGGCCAACGCTGTTGTCCCTCCAGTTCGTTCTCCTAGTCAAAATACAGATATAATAGATGAGAAGGAGAGGAAGATAGCAACATTATGCAAAAGAATGGGTAGTATGTGGTCAAAAAATAGCATAGTTAAGGTGTATGAAGAAATTCTTGAGGAGAAATGGAGAAAATGCAATTTGATACTTCTGGGACAGCTGTTCTTGAAAATAAATGTAAACATGCCAGCTTTCTTTTCAACAATGAAGAAAGCATGGAAGACGGAGAATGTAATGTGTGAGATACCTGTAGCAGGCACCTTTTCCTTCACTTTCAAAGAGGAGGCATATATGAACAGAGTATTAAAAGGCAGTCCGTGGTCTTTTTCTGGGAATCTATTAGTCTTGAAAAAGCTTCAGCCAAGAATACCTCTTCAGCGACACACATTTACTCATAGTGCCTTTTGGGTGCAAATATGGGGTATCCCGGTTATACACATTTTGGAGAGGTCAATCCGTGAGGTGGCTGGCCAAATAGGAGAAGTGCTGGAAGTGAAGATTGATGAGAGGGAAGGTGGGATTTGTTTACAAGGGAAGGCAAAGGTTGATAGTGATCTATCAAGTCCGTTAATGCCAGGGGCGGTAGTGTGCTTTGAGGAGGACCAGATTTGGGTGGACTTTAAATATGAACGTCTTCCACACTATTGCTACGCGTGTGGAAAAATTGGGCATTATGCAACAAACTGTGGAGAAGTCTCTTACAAAGTGGATGGTCCCGAAGAAACTGGGAAATTGAACTATGGATCGTGGCTAAAAGCTGAAGCTAGAGATGAAAGTCCCTTTTGGAAGTACTATTATGGGACTGACATAACCATAGTTAATGAAGAGGATTTCGTCCAAGAAACACAACTAGCCCCATAACAGGAAAAACAGCTTATGTTAGTAGATTCAAATCAACACACCGAATTAGTGGAAGTGCCAACCCTAATGGAAAGAGGGAAAAAGGTGCTAGCAGTCCCAGAGGAAATGGAAGAAGCTGAATCAATCCACACTAAAGCTGTAACAACCTGGAAGCTGGAGAAACAGGAAAACACCAAACTGCAATTTGGGAAAGGGAAAAAGGGCAGCATTTCCCCCCAAGGAAAGAAGATGAAAAAAAACAAAAGCAGCTGGTTTAATAGGAAAAATTCTAAATATCTTAGATGAGTCGAAATTACCGGATGCTCCAGTTATCAGTGAGAAAGAAATGAAACAAAGGGATGGGGTGGCTAGCCCTAATAAGCCACCGGAAGATAAATGAAGAGACTAAGCTGGAACGCTCAGGGTTTGGGACCTAACCTGATGTTCCAGCATCTACGAGCCCTCGTGGCTCATGAAAGGCCCAGTGTGACTTTTATAATGGAGACGAAAAACAAGAGAGAGATGGTGGAGAGTATTAGGAGAAGATTGAATTTTCACTCGGCACATTTTGTTGATCCGAGAGGCATCGCAGGGGGACTTACAGTTATGTGGAATGAGGAAGCAGAAGTTGCGATACATTTAGAATCAGATGAAGTGATAGACATCACTTGCTTAGCTCCAGAAACAAATACCAAAATGCGTGTGACTTTTATATATGCTCCGATGGACTTTCTACGGAGAGAAGTACTATGGCAACAGATAAAAATGATTGGTGAACAAAATGAGCTACCATGGTTGTGTGTAGAAGATTTTAATGAAGTCTTATATTTTTGGGAGAAAGAAGGTGGCAATTAGGTGGAGAATTACAGGATGTCGGCATTCAAAACATGGATGGACAGTTGTAATCTTATGGACATCGAAAGCAAGTGATGTGCCTTTACTTGGTCAAACAAGAGAGAGGGCGATGCACTTGTTAGGGAGAGGCTGGACAAAGCTATGTGCAATATGGAATGGCGTATTAGCTATCCTCTAGCAAAAGTCTACGCATTACCAGCGGTGGGGTCAGACCACAGCCCTATATTAATAGACCTTACACCAAACAAAGGAAAAAGAAATAAAGAATTTCAGTTTGAGGCATACTGGATGGAGGATCCAGTATGTAAAGAAGTGGTGGTTAAAGCTTGGGGGGACGAAAATAATCAATCTGAGAAATTTGCACAGTGAATTAGAAATGTCCAGAAAGCCCTAACTACATGGAGTAAGAAGCGCTTCTCAAATGCGAAAAAGAAAATTTCAAAATTTACAGCTGCACTAATTGACTTATCAAATGCTGCTGAGTCGGTGGAGCAGAAGGAAAAAATCCAGGAGATCAAAGAAAACCTTGAGAGAGTCTAGAGACAGGAGGAGATGTACTGGAGCTTAAGATCTAGAGTCAAATGGCTTAAATGGGGAGACCACAATACTAAATTCTTCCATGCAACAACAGTTCAAAGGAGAACCAGGAATAGGATATCTATGTTGAAGATAAATGAGTCGATGTGGAGTCGAGACATGTCAGTTTTGAAAGAACATATCGTAGACTTTTACAAGAATTTGTATACCTCTATGGGGGAGAGGAATTACCAACCGATTCTTGACCAATGTCCTAAACTAGTGAATGATGAAATGAATGCAGCAATCATGAGAAAGGTGTCTATGGAAGAGATAAAGGAAGCGGTTTTCCAGTTGGGGGACACTAAAGCTCCAGGCCCAAACGGTTTCAATGGTCAGTTTTATAGACATCACTGGGAGGAGATTAAACTGGAAATTTTCAAAATGGTGGATGACTTCTTCACTCATGGCAGCCTGGACCCACAAATCAATACCACAAACATCGTCCTCATCCCAAAAACAAAGAACCCGGAAGCAATTACTGAATTTCACCCTATTAGCCTATGTAACTTCAGTTATAAGATTATCTCCAAGGTAATGGCAAACCGACTCAGAATATGTCTTCCTGAAATAATAGCACCAGAACAAAGTGCCTTTGTAACAAATAGGCAGATTCAAGATAACATTTTGGTGGTCCAAGAAGTGCTACACCATTTGAGAATTCAGGGAAAAGGAAGAAAGTTTCAGGCTGTTTTAAAAGTCGATATGCAGAAGGCTTATGATCGGATTGAATGGGACTTTTTATGCGACTGTTTAAGAAATATGGGATTCTATGAAGATTGGGTTAATAGGGTGTACAAGTGCATTTCAACTGTGTGCTTCAGTGTGAAGGTGAATGGAGAATGTCAGTACCCGTTCAAACCATCTAGAGGGATTAGACAAGGGGACCCTATATCCCCGTACCTCTTTATCCTAATGGGGAATACACTGTCCAGCATGTTGAATAAAGCTGTGAATGAAGGAAGTATTGAAGGGATCAGTCTTAACAGAAGATGTCCAACTCTGACTCACCTACTCTTTGCAGATGATGCCATATTCTTTCTAAAGGGGTCCATCCTAGAATGTCAGAATCTGACCAGCATCCTCAACCAATTCTGCTATGCGTCGGGCCAATCTATAAATCTTAATAAATCAGGTATTTCTTTTAGCAAAAACTGCCCTACATCCTTGAGAGTTAATATGGCTGCTGAGTTAAGAGTCCCTATTTGGGAGAAAACAGGGAAATACCTAGGCATTCCATCAGACTGGGGGTCCTCTAAGAAACAATTGTATGCATGGATACTTACTAGAGTCAATTCTAAACTGGAGGGGTGGAAAGAAAGCATCATCTCAAAGGCTGGGAAAGAAATATTGTTAAAGTCTGTTATCCAAGCTATCCCCCAATATGCAATATCTATATGCAAAATTCCAGCTTCAATATGCAGGACAATTGAGAAGAAATCAGCTGCGTTCTGGTGGAAACAAAATGTAGCAAAAAAGGGGGTGTTCTGGAAAAGCTGGGACTTCATGAAGAAAAGGAAAGATGAGGGGGTTTGGGCTTTAAGGATCTGGGGAGCTTAAACCTGGCTTTACTGGGAAAACAAGCTTGGAGGTTAGGTTCTAATCCAGATTCTCTTTGGGGCCGAGTCATGAAAGCACTTTATTATCCTAACTCAGATTTGTGGCAAGCAAAAAGAGGTTGTAGACCATCATGGGGCTGGCAAAGCTTATTAATGGGTAGGGATGCTATCGGAAATGAAGTTACGTGGCAGGTAGGAGATGGGTGAAGAATCAAAATCAGACAAGATCGGTGGCTTCCGAGAGGGAAACTATTTGGTCCAGCAAACCAGGAGGACCCTATGTACGTTGCAGAACTCATGCACCGAGACATCAATGAATGGAATCATCAAAAACTAGTGAATTTGTTCAGCGAAGATGAAGTTAAAGAAATTTTATCCATTCCACTCAGCAACAACCTGAGAGCATATAGATTAATATGGGCAGGCAGTAAACAGGGAGATTATAAAGTCAAGTGTGGATACCACAATATCAGAAGAGGAAGCACCAATCAAACAAATAGCTCAGCCTCAACATCCTACCAGCCACCAAAACGTCTCTGGTCCTCTCTATGGAAAATCAATTGTTAACCTAAAATTCGTCATTTCATTTGGAGTATGTGTAACAACGCACAACCAACAAAAGAAAATTTATTCAGGAGGGCGACTGTACCTGACCCTCTATGCCCCATTTGCCACGAAAGCCCAGAGACAACCGAACATCTCCTATTTCTATGCCCATGGACAACAAAGGTATAGTCAGAACTTATATTCCAGTTCAAGTCGCAGCCACATGCAGTTCAAAGGATTGATAAATGGGTGGACGAAAACATTACCCTAGATGCTGAGACAAAAGCGACCAGCAAGCTAGCTAAAGCTCTATGGTTAGTCTGGAAGGAACGCAACGCAGTTGTCTTCAACAACAAATCTCCTTGCCCGAGCCATGTTATAGCATCAATAAAGGAAAATACATGCCGCTTTCTATTCTGGAATGGACATGGACCAGGAGAGAAAAAAAGAAAGGCCATACTTGCATATCGGAGACCATGGACGATGAACCCGACCCGATGTATCTTCGTGGATTGTTCGTGGAAAGCTGAGACGATGGAAGGAACGGCTGCGGGGATTTGCTCAAATGAAGAGGGTAGAATTATAGATGGAGTAGCTCGTCGCATCGTCGCAGTGTCAGCCTTCAATGCTGAAACCCTAGCAATCAGAATGGGGCTTCAACTAGCGGAAAAGACGATAGCAAATCTAAAGAGAGATCTAAGAGAAGGGGACAGAGAAAGTGAAGTGCACGTGTGGTCTGACTGCGAGGGAGCAGTATTGTGCGTAAGTGGAGATCTAAAACCCCCATGGGCCGTGGCTTCAGTTATTGCAGACTGCCAAACCATGCTGGGTCGGAACAAGCTGATCCATTTATCTTTCTGCCCACGGGAAGCAAACAGTGCAGCTGATTGGGCCTCTAAAGCCTGCGCAGAAGAGTCCCTTCCTCAAAATTGGATTTCTAGTCCACCAGCCTCTCTTGTTTCGTTACTTATGTCTGATATTTTGCTTGTGAAAGAACTCTTAGTATGAAATTGAAGTGAGCATTTCATCGTTCAAAAAAAAAAAATCTGCAGCAACAACAGGAGCAACCTTCTGCATTCAGAGGGGCCCAAATGAAAATTGTAAGGTAAAGACAATCCGCTGAAGTCAGCACATTCCCCCAGGATGAAACCTATCAAACCCCTTTCTGATCTTATAGTGGCGATTGCTGTTCTATTGCTCGATGCCATCTCGTCCTCCCCGCAAGATCGTCATGAAAGGAAAAACGTAACGAACATTCTACCTTTTTCCCAAGGTGCCAGAGACCGGTGAGATGTTCGTCACTGAGATTGAAGAAATAACTTGGAAAATCGACAGAGCAAGGATCTGTGGCAGAAGATCGCGACGATATTACAGTGAGGGTTTTCAGAGGTTTTTGTCTCGTGGGGAGAAGATTAGGCACCGGCCGGTCTGGGCTGGGACATTCGTGCCCGAAGGACCAGCCCGGACCGGAATCACTGCCGTTCCGCCCGGATCGTCCGGTCGGTCCATGTAACAGTCCGCAATTTTTCTTCTTTTTTTCTCCCGTAACATCTCCGACTCTGCTCTCTCATTCGCTAGCACTTCTGACCCGCCTCACTAAGTCGAACCTCGCACATAAAATACCATCATCCTCACCTCTCTTGCCCCGATGCAGTCTGCAATTTGAGGACGAAAATGACAGATGCGATGGTTTCATTCACGCGCGCGACAACATCTCGAATGAAGAAGGCGAAGTCATACGCAGCGACCTAGTCCTAGGTCGCTGGAGAGATCCATCCTTTGGGATGATGAATTGAAACTGTATGCTGACAATGCGAGTGCCTTGTGGGCTGTAATGGGCGATTTCAATGCATCAATTCATAGTATAGAAAAGCTGGTTGGGGATTTGTTAACCCTCGTTTTAAGTAGGGATAAGAATGGTTCGAGTAGTTGGGCCGATTCAGTACTCAACTCAAGGACCAACCCACACAATATCTGTCACACCCCCATCTCACAGATGGAAGGATATGACATGGGCATCCCTCTTATTGAAGGATGCAGCCTCAAACAACCAAATTTAACTTGATATCGATACATACATACATATATATATATATATCATAAAAGGGTAATATGGTTTACAATATCAAAGTCTACTAAGACTGTTAGACTGCATCCTTCAACTCAAAATGACGTCCATACCAAAAATGCTATCCCAAAAGAACGCGCTCTCACCTTACGAACGGGTCTTCAAGTTACCTGAAAATAGCAGTTCATCGAGTTATACATTTCTCAAAAAGGATTGCATAATTAATATACAACAAATATGTCTAAATGATAACGAACTCATTTGCATTGAAATCAAGTTTATAAACTTTCAGAACCATTCACAAATCATTTCAATATAAGATATTCGCGTCAAAACCCAAGTCAGTTTACAAAACAAATACTAAAAGAGTTCAATGGTCAAACCCATCACATCAAAACCCAAATCAGTTTACAAAATAAATACCAAAAAAGTTCAATGGTCAAACCCATTGAACTCATCGTCTACACACAAGCTCATATATCAACCATGGTCATGAATAACACCTCATGACTCGGCGACCAAGCTTCCCCTCTTGGCTAGGTCTCCACCTACAATGTCGGTGGCTCGGCCCACAAGGATATCCTAGACTGTATGCGCATACCACAAAACCAAATAGGTTCATAGAGATACTGAGCATAAATCCATCAATCAACATCTTTCAGAATCCCACCATATCAAAACAAAAATCATCTCATAAACCAAACTCTTTTCATAACACATATCCTAAACTCATTTCACAAGTTAGCCATATACCCTTTTTTAGCAACGCCAAAACAAATAAGATAAATAAATGCCATTTCATTCATCAACTCATTTCACAAAACAGTTCATAAACTCATTTCACAATCCTTTTTCTATTCCAACAAGATTCATATATCACTTTGCAAGCCAAAACACAATTCTTATAACAAAACATAATCAAATACATCATCAAAAACCTTTATCAAATCCAAAGAGGCATGAATTTTCAAGCTTTTGGGAGAAAAGTATCACTCACCTCAAATACACCAAATACCAATATCTATCCACCAGTATATATCACCGTTTTTTATTTTCTAATCATAAAATGAAAAACACTATCAAAAACTGAGCAAAGTAACATTCTAATGACTAACTTGACTAGATATGACATTTATTGACATAAGCAGCACCTTTAAGTCACTACAAGGGCTTGCCAATAATCAAAATCAGTAGTTCCTTTTGTGCCTAACTCGTGGACATAACTTATTCATGCCATAACTTTTTCTACTGGACTCCGTTTCAAATGAGCTTGTAGTCAATGGAAAGCTCTCGCGATGTTCTACAACATTTATGAATCAACCCCGCCCAAAATCTGACCACAAACTGATGAAATTACCCCCGAAGCTACTGTTCACGTGTGATGAACAGTGCACACCCAACTTTAATATTTTAGTTTGGACAAACCGTGAATCCAAATCGAATTCCGTCATTTCCTATAGCTTAACAACATCATAAAGTACTATAACCCATGATTTCGCAACCAATTGACACCAAAATCACACTTCGCCACACCTATTTCCCATAATTCCGAATTTAACTCGAATATCCAAAATCTATTCCGATAAACTAGTTGATAGGCGCGTATACGTACTAGGCGTTGCGACTCGAAGCTCAATTGGCTTGGCAACAACTTGGACGCACGAATTTCTTCTTCTTTTCTTCTTTTCCTTTCCCTCCTCTCTTCTTTCTTTCTTCCTTTCTCCCTCGTTTTCTCCGGTCTTCACTGTGTTCACGGCTTCTTTTCTCTCTCCCCGAAGCGGTGCAAGCGGTGGACAAGTCCTCTTTCATTTGTTTGTGGGCTGGGCTTAGGCTTAGATGGGCTGGGCTCTTACATTCTACCCTCATTAAGAAAATTTCATCCTCGAAATTTATACGTACCTTATTCTGCAAACAAATGAGGATACTTGCGCTTCGCATCTTCCTCGAGCTCCCATGTAGCCTCTCTTTCGGTATGATTTTGCCATTGAATTTTTACATGAGGAATCATACGTCGTCGTAACACCTGCTCCTTTCTATCTACGATACGAATAGGCTGCTCTTCATAAGTTAAATTCTCCTTTAACCTCAGTGGGGCAAAATCTAGCACATGTTTAGGGCTCGGTACATATTTTCGTAGTAACGACACATGAAACACATTATGTACTTCAGATAATGCTGGCGGTAACGCTAGTTTATATGCATCTTCTCCAACCTTTTCTAATATTAGAAATGGTCCCACGTACCTCGGACTTAACTTTCCACGTGTACCAAATCTCATGACTCTCTTCATTGGAGAAATCGTTAAGAATACACGATTCCCAACATCAAACTCCACCCTTCGCCTTTTAAGATCTGCATAACTCTTCTGGCGGCTTTGAGCTGTTTTCAAGTGCTTTTAAATAAGTCTGACCTTTTCTTCTGATTGTTGAATAAACTCGGGCCAGTTAATCCCTTTTCGCCAACATCATCTCAACAGAGAGGAGTCATACACATTCATCCATATAATGCTTCATATGGTGCCATCTTGATACTGGAGTGATAACTATTGTTATAAGAGAATTCTGCCAAGTGGAGGTGTTCGTCCCATGAGCCACCAAAGTCAATGACACAAGCCCACAACATATCTTCTAGTGTTTAGATAGTCCTCTCTGATTGCCCATCCGTCTGTGGGCGAAATGTCGTACTAAAGTTGAGTTTGGTACCCAACGCCTTATGTAAACTCTTCCAAAAGTTGGACACAAATCCGGAATCTCTGTCCGAAACAATACTTACAGGCACCCCATGTAACTTCACTATTTCATTAACATATCACTTCGTCATAGCTTCCAATGTTAGACCGAATTGGTATGATAAAAAGTGAACAGACTTAGTCAATCGATCGACTATTACCCATATAACATTCTTACCACTTGGTATCCTTGGTAAGCCAACAATGAAGTCCATGGTAATATGCTTTCATTTCCACTTAGGTACTTCAAGTGGGTGCAATAGACCACCCGGTTTTTGATGTTTAATCTTCACTTGCTGACAAACAAAACATTGATCCACAAACTTCACTATCTCTTTCTTCATGTTAATCCACCAGAAGTTCCCTCTCAAATCTCTGTACATTTTGACACTTCCAAGATGGATAGAAAAGTTGGTACTGTGGGCCTTCTGTAATATCTCTTTCTTAAATTCTTCATTATTAGGGACGCATAACCGACCACGGAATCTCAATGATCCATCTACATGAATAATGAAGTCTCCTTGTCCTCCAGCTTTTACTCCTTCTCTAATTTTTCTCAACTGAGGGTCCTCGTTCCGCTTGAGCTTAATTCTTTCAATCAACATTGGTTGCACGCGAAGGTTAGCCAACTCAGTACCAGACTGATGCACCAAAACTTCAAGATCTAACTTCCTCATATCATCAAGAATAGACCTCTGAGAGGTAAGCAATGTTGCCATATTACCTGATGATTTACGACTCAAACCGTCGGCCACCACATTAGCTTTACCAGGATGATAATTAATAGTCAAGTCATAGTCTTTCAACAGTTCCAACCATCTTCTCTGTCTCATATTCAGTTCCTTTTGAGTAAAGATATATTTCAAGCTTTTGTGATCAGTAAAAACTTCACATCTTTCATCATATAAACAGTGTCGTCATATCTTCAAAGCAAACACAACAGCCGCCAACTCTAGATCATGAGTAGGATAATTTTTCTCATGCACCTTCAACCGCCTCGAGGCATAAGCTACCACCTTATCACCCTGCATAAGAACACAACCTAACCCTTCCTTGGATGCATCACAATAAATAATGAAACCACCAGTACCTGAAGGGAGGGTTAGTATAGGAGCTAATACCAATCGCCGCTTCAACTCTTGGAAATTGTGCTCACATTGGTCAGTCCACACAAGTTTCACTCCTTTCTGAGTCAAGCGAGTCAACGAACTAGCAATTTTGGAAAATCCTTCCACAAAACGCATGTAATAACTTGCCAACCCAAGAAAACTTCTAATCTCTGTGACATTAGTAGGGCGATCCCACTTAACAACTGCCTCTACCTTCTTCGGGTCAACAGAAATACCATCTTTCAAAATTACATGACCCAAAAATTCTATATGATCGAGCCAGAAAGCACACTTATTAAATTTGGCATACAACTTTTGATCACGCAAAGTCTGCAAAACAAGCCTTAGATGCTGCTCATGTTCCTCTAAACTCCTTGCATATATCAAAATATCATCGATAAACACCACTATAAATTTATCAAGGTACTGCTGAAATACCCTGTTCATCAAATCCATGAAAGCAGCAGGTGCATTCGTTAACCAAAAAGGCATAACAAGAAATTTATAGTGCCCGTACCTTGTTCTGAAAGCAGTCTTGAGTATATCGTCTGCCCTTATCTTCAACTGATGATACCCAGAGCGAAGGTCAATCTTGGAGAATACGTGTGCTCCCTGAAACTGATCAAACAAATCATCTATCCGAGGTAAAGGATATCTATTCTTGATAGTCACATTGTTAAGTTATCAATAATCAATGCAAAGTCTCATACTCCCATCATTCTTTTTCACGAACAACACTAGAGCACCCCAAGGTGAAACACTGGGCCTGATAAAACCCTTGTCCAGAAGTTCCTATAATTGTACTTTCAACTTCTTTAACTCTGACGGTGCCATTCGATATGGAGTTTTAGATATCGGTTCTGTACCTGGCATTAGGTCTATGCAAAATTCAATTTCTCTATTAGGAGGCAGGCCAGGTAAGTCTTCAGGAAATACATTTGGAAATTCTTTAACAACCAACACATCTTCTAACTTTGTAACTTCTTTAGTCGTGTCTCTTACATAAGCCAAATAACCATAACAGCCTTTCTTCAAAAGTGTTCTCGCCTGCATTGCTGAGATTAATCTTGAAAAAGTAGCTCTACTGCTTCCCAAAAAAGCAAACTCTGGTTGATTTGGAGGTCGAGAAATAACTTTCTTAAAATGGCAATCAACAATGGCATGACACTTTGATAACCAATCCATTCCTAATATAACATCGAAATCCTGTATGTTTAATACCACCAAATCCACAGGCATTTCAATGTTATCAATACGAAGCATGCACTCCTTGAATACATGATCATCAATCAAATAATCACCCATTGAAGTATCAACACGTAACTCAAACTCAAGAGGTTCAGCCAGCACATCAAGTTTATTTGCAAACTCCAACGAAACAAAAGAATGTGTGGCACCAGGATCAAATAATGCATAAGCACGTTGTGAGACAAGAGAAATATCACCTGCAACAACCGTGATTAATGCTGCCGCATCCTCCTCTATCATCGCAAAAACTTTCCCAGACGTTCGCTGCTTCTGTTCTCTCTCTTGAGGTCTACCAGCAGGAGGGGCAGTCATCCTCAAGGAACATCTTTATGCTAAATATCCAGGCTGTCCACAAACATAACATACCCTACTATCTCTGAAAGAACCTCTCTATGTAGGGCACGTGCTATATGTCCTGTCTTCCTGCAGAGGAAGCATGTGCCTGTCCTGCGGTGGCAAGGACCGCTGTAACGTTTCCCGTAGGTAGTACAAAAGTTCTGGACCACTTGACTCTTATCCTTCCTAAGCTGGCTGAAACTCCTCTGCCTGATGCCACTATTGATGGGGCTTTCTTGAAATCCAGAGTATTTAGGCTTCTTCTGCTGAGGAGCACTCTGTATCTGACGTTGTGTGATGTCTTGCTCCACTCTGATGGCTCGTTCCAAGACATCTCTGTAAGTTGTTAATCGAAGAGGTGTGAGCACAGAACAGATCTCAGGTCGAAGTCCCCTCTGAAAATGTTCAGCCTTGTGCTCCTCATTAGCTATCAAGTACTCTGCAAACCAACTCATCTGATTAAAACGTCGCGCATACTCCAAAACTGTCGAATCACCCTGAGAGATATGTATGAAGTCGGCCCTCATCTTAGCCTGAAAGGATACTGGGAAGAATTGAGCATTAAAAGCCTGCACAAATTCCGTCCATGATATGATGATGTCTCTGCCTCCCAAAGCCGGTCTCATACCTTTCCACCAATATTCAGCTTCACCTTCCAAACATTGTGTAGCAAAAACAACCTTTCGATCCTCAGGAACGTCTTCAACTTCGAAGATCGCTTCCATCTTCCTAATCCAGCACTCAGCCACAAGAGGATCTTCACTACCGTCATAAGTTGGCGGTTTCACCTTCCTGAACTAAGCAAATGTGTAACTCCTAACATCCCCACGTTCCGCAGGTTATCGTCTCCCTTCTTGTGGCTCTAGGCTTATTTCACCTCGTCTTCTTCTCGTAGACGTGCTTCTAGAATCTCGAGATGTCATCACAGCTTCTGAAGTGACAACTCGCTTGCCTTTCCGATTTCTACGCAAAGAGGCGAGCGGTTCTAAATCCGAACTCATATTACCTAGAACAGGTAAATCACACTTTAATATTAAAATCTAGCGAAATACTATCACAAAATCTCACGACGTCCCATATCTATTCCCAAAACTTAAAACCTATGCTCTGATACCAATAAATGTCACACCCCCATCTCACAAATGGAAGGATGTGACACGGTCATCCTCTTATTGAAGGATGCAGCCTCAAACAACCAAATTTAACTTGATATCGATACATACATACATACATATATGTCATAAAAGGGTAATATGGTTTACAATATCAGAGTCTACTAAGACTGTGAGACTTTATATGTACAACCAACCAACCAACCAGCAGCCTTCAACTCAAAATGACGTCCATACAAAAAATGCTATCCCAAAAATTCCAAAAGAACGCGCTCTCGCCTTACAAACGAGTCTTCAAGTTATCTGAAAATAGCAGTTTATCGAGTTATACATTTCCCAAAAAGAATTGCATAATTAATATACAACAAATATGTCTAAATGATAATGAACTCATTTGCATTGAAATCAAGTTTATAAACTTTCAGAACCATTCGCAAATCATTTCAATATAAGATATTCACGTCAAAACCCAAGTCAGTTTACAAAACAAATACCAAAAGAGTTCAATGGTTAAACCTATTGAACCAATCTCATCACTCATTCATTACCAAATTCATTGTCTAAACACAAGCTCATATATCAACCATGGTCATGAATAATGCCTCATGACTTGGCGACCAAGCTTCCCCCCTTGGCTAGGTCTCCACCTACAATATCAGTGGCTAGGCCCACAAGGATATCCTAGACCGTATCGCATACCACAAAACCAAACAGGTTCATAGAGATAATGAGCATAAATCCATCAATCAACATCTTTCAGAATCACACCATATCAAAACAAAACTCATCTCATAAACAAACTCTTTTCATAACACATTTCCTAAACTCATTTCACAAGTAAGCCATATATCCTTTTTCAGCAATGCCAAAATAAATAAGATAAACAAATGCCATTTCATTCATCAACTAATTTCACAAAACAGTTCATAAACTCATTTCACAATCCTTTTTCTATTCCAACAAGAAGCATATATCACTTTTCAAGCCAAAACACAATTCTTATAACAAAACATAATCAAATACATCATCAAAAACCTTTATCAAATCCAAAGAGGCATGAATTTTCAAGCTTTTGGGAGAAAACTCAAATACGTCAAATACCAATATCTATCCACCAGTATATATCACCATTTTTTATTTCCTAATCATAAAATGAAAAACACTATAAAAAACTGAGCAAAGTAACATTCTAATGACTAACTTGACTAGATACGCCATTTATCGACATAAGAAGCACCTTTAAGTCACTACAAGGGCTCGCCAATAATCAAAATCAATAGTTCCTTTTGTGCCCAACTCGCGTGCATAACTTATTCGTGCCATAACTTTTTCTGCCAGACTCCGTTTCAAACGAGCTTGTAGTCAATGGAAAGCCCTCGCGATGTTCTACAACATTTATGAATCAACCCCGCCCAAAATCTGACCACAAACTGACGAAATTACCCCCGAAGCTACTGTTCACGCGCGATGAACAGTGCACACCCAACTTCAATATTTTAGTTTGGACAAATCGTGACTTCAAATTGAATTCTGTCAGTTCCTATAGCTTCACAACATCCTAAAGTACTATAACCCATGATTTTGCAACCAATTGACACCAAAATCACACTTCACTACACTTATTTCCCATAATTCCGAATTTAACTCGAATATCCAAAATCTCTTCTGATAAACTAGTTGAGGGGTGCGTATACGTACCAGGTGTTGCAACTCGAAGCTCAATCGGCTTGGCAACAACTCGGACGCATGGATTTCTTCTTCTTTTCTCCTCTTCCTTTCCCTCCTCTCTTCTTTCCTTCTTCCTTTCTCTCTCGTTTTCTCCGGTCTTCACTGTGCTCACGTCTTCTTTTCTCTCTCCCCAAAGCGGTGCAAGCGGTGGACAAGTCCTCTTTTATTTGTTTGTGGGCTGGGCTTAGGCTTAGATGGGTTGGGCTCTTACAGTATCAGTTCTTAATTTTTGGAATTGTGGATCAACCCGTCAAGCTTGAGATCAGGGACCGGACCAACGATCCTTAAGTCAACCCGGGACTATTAAATTATTTTCATATAATCATTTATTGCATTACACCACAAGCCCCCTGCCCGAACGACACCAAAGGGTCGTGCCTCTATACATCATGGGGGACTAGCACAGGACCCCAACACTATGACCCCCCACTTAAAACACCAATAACTACAAGTTTTGAACCCTTGATATCGGCGATGAGGAAGAAGTTCTCAACAATATAGTTACCCATCGTTTGGGTACCATTTGATAGTAGTTACAAACCACAAAAAGAAAATATGAAATACAATGAAAACATAAAAAAAGAGTCTAAAATACGTTATACAAACCATGAAATAGTCATAAAACAATTGCCAATAAGAGAGATTCCTAGGTCCTAACTACGGCTCTACTCTTGGGCTGTGGGCTTGACAAAAAGAGAGGCTTAAACTCTAAAAGCTGGGCTCAGCGGAATAAGAGCGAACTTATATATATATATATATATATATATATATGAACCTCTCTTAAGTCTGCTCTTTCTTTTCTCCTCAATAAATTTTCTCCTGTATATATCCCTAAGATCCCTGGATACTATGGTGTTAGAGCCAGGGGGTGATATATGGTATAATCTCTCTGAATATCCACACTGAGACACTGGTGAGTATCTCTGCTAATTTTAAAAGAGAAGCATGAGCATACGTAGTAAAACCCAGGGGAGGTTGTAAGTCGTCTTGGCACGGGTACAAATTTTTATTAAGAGCAGAGAGAAAACATTGTCATAACCATGGACCCAGACAGACATTCCATATCTTCTTCTAGTTCGATAACACTAGAATCCACAGATCGTAGTCTGATATACAGAGATGAGATAACAATTGAAGATTTTAATAAGTCATTGAATAATTAGAAAGTTCCTAAAGTAAAGGCAAGTCAGATTTATAAAGATGCAAAAAAGTTTTTTAAAGCTTCTGATTTCATCATTCTTACAGAAGAACGAGACATTCCTCTTCCAAATTCCTTTGAAAGACTCCGCCTTTTAAACAAAGCTTCCATTAAAAGTCACATCTCTAAAGCCAAATACAATTACCTCCACTTTGGTCTTGTCCAAATCGGTGTTAAGCCTCTCTCAAAGGAAGGCCTAAACACTTCTCTTCTCTTGGTCCTTAGAGATGCTAGGCTCTTAGACTATGAAGAATCCATTCTAGCAACCATAGAAACCAGTCTGTGTAGTGGTCCTATAACCTTTTATTGTTACCCAAACTTCACAGTTTCCTTAGCTGACACTAATATTCTGGACTCCTTAACCTTAGAACTTAAAACTCATAACGTCAAAATGGCTACAGGATCCATACCCATATCTCTCATTTCTCGTGTTCACTACAAAGCAATGAAGTCAAATTTTGACCCTAAGGCTTTCCAGAAGAGCCCTAAGGGTAAGACTCTTTATATCCATACTGATATTTCCAGAACCAATGCTACTATTCCCAAGTCAATAGATTGGCAGGACGTCCATCTTCCTAACCACTGGGAATTGGATAATCCTGTCTTTAGAGGACCAATCCAAAATGTAGATCCAACCCATATCATCCAGCATCCTGAAGGAAAGGTGACAATCCAATTTGATAGAAGGCAACATATTCCAAGTACTCCCAAGAGACCCTCTTTTCTCACCTCTTCATCTAGAAGACAATATTTAGGTGAAGCAACACCCTCTCGTCCTTCGTTTGACAATAGGTAAGTAGATCTTCAGCCAAATTTACCACCCATTATAACTCTTCCCGATAGCAACAAAGGGTCAGAAACTTCTCAAACTGGTACCCGTCCTTCCAACCCAGTAGGTGTAGAAAATACTACAGGTTTTGCCAGACCTAGCTATACCATACCTCAAGACTATCCCGAACCAACACCCTCTGAGGTTGAAGCTGAAGAAAACATAACACATAGAAAACTATATGTCATAGAGAGAATCTTTGAGCCCGACAAACAACTCCTTAACACAGAATTCAACTCAGCTGAGAACGCAATCATTAGAGCTTGGTTTTTTGACAAATTCCGTGATCATACCAAATCTATTAAAGAACAATATTATGACTACATGCATAAAAACCAGTGTCATATTTTGTTCTTTGACTGGTTTGAAGATCACTTTCTTCAGCCTAAACAAATTTGTGCCATTGATCATTCGGTTCAGTGGCAACTTGACGATAACACAATTATTAAGTCCACCCATCCGCCTCTTAGGAAATTAAAAATTGACTTAGCTGGTACTGATATAGTTGCCGTACCCTTCAAGACCCCAGAGCCTACTGACGTCTCTGGAATTAAGAAAGTGATTGAACAAAACAACTTTGCCAATCAGCACCTTCATACCATAGGAAGACAACTAGACAGGATAGAAACTTTAACCTTGGTTCATAGTGACACTTTGACTCCTAGAGTTCAACCACCTTTGTTTAAGCCATTCTCTATGCCTAAAACTACTAGCCCTGAGTTCCTTGCTGAAATTGAAAAGCAAAGAGCTGCCCTCAAAGGTAAGGCCAAAGACCATCCCTTACCCAAACAAGAAATCCCAAGCTACTCCACACCGGTCTCTAGAGGGGTTGTCATTCGTGAGCCCTCCAGAGAAGTTAATACTACAGAAACTAGGCCTCCTTCACCACCCAGCCAAGTTAACAAGATTACTTGGAAGGAACCACAGAAAGTATGGTATCCTAAAACCTCGCCAGAGGATATCGAACTTAATGAAAAGTCTAATGTCTTCCAAAACCGTTACTCTGCCGATTCCATTTATGAATGGAATATATATGGTCTTTCTGATCATAATAAGATTAATGTCCTTAACCAAATGGTCATGCTAGCCAACACTTACAAAACTCATGAGGATACGACAGACCATGCAGTCGCCCATTACATTGTCACTGGCTTTAGCGGACAACTCAAAGGCTGGTGGAACAATTGTCTTACAGATGAGCAGAGAGATTCCATTCTCAATGCTTTTAGATCAGATGACCAAGGACAAGTTATTCTTGACACAAACAATGAACCTATCTAGGATGCAGTTAACACACTTATTTTTAATATCTCTAGACATTTTATTGGTGACCCTGACCATATCCGTGATAGAAATTTAGATCTCCTTTCAAACATGCGCTGTCGATCATTAGGAGATTTTTGTCAATATAATGACACTTTCCTTCAACGAGTCTACCTCCGTCAGGACTATAACCACCCTTTCTAGAAAGAAAAATTCCTCGCAGGACAACCCAAACTCATTGGTGAACAGGTTCGTGATAAGTTAAGAGAGCAGTATGGAGGAGAAATTCCTTATGACAATCTCTCCTACGGCGAACTTTCTTCTTTCGTCTACAATCTTGGCACACAACTCTACACCTCTATCAAACTTCAAAAACAATTGAAAAAACACAACAACAATACTGGTCTTGGTGATTTCTGTATTCAGTTTGACCCATCTTTTGTTGACTCATCCAAAAAACCATCAAAAAAAGATAAAGCAATGCTCCAATTGTCATTGAAATACTTGCAAGTGTAAGCCACCTCCTTCAAAGCCGTCCTCTCACAAGAAAAATCCCAACAAGAAGTCTTTCTCAAAAGGTCATCAGAGAAAGGATTTTAAAAACATCACTTGTCTTAATTGTGGCAAAAAGGGTCATACTTCTAAATTTTGTTCTTTTTATAAGAAGGTTAATGAGCTAGATTTAGAAGAAGCAGTTCTTAATCAGATCAACCAACTAATGGTTGATTCCGATGAAGAATTCTCTTCTGAAGGTTCCATTGCGGCTCTTCAGATCAATGATCTCGAACCTTCTTCTTCTTCTGACTCAGATTCCGAACTTGGACATGAGGATATCCCTCAGATTAATGTCCTAACACGAGAGGAAAAATTATTTCTTGATGCTCTTGACAATGAACCTGATATTTCTTCAAAGCATAACCTTCTTGCCCAATTTACCCCCTCTTCCTCTATTCGTATTGAGAAAATTCCTTATAATTTAGATTCAATCCTCAACCGGAGTTCTAAACCCAAGAACAAGCCTGTTACCATTAATGATTTGAGCAATGAAATACAGCGGCTGAAGATTGAGGTTCAAGGTCTTAAAGCTGCTCAAATTGAGCTCCAAAAATAGAACATTTTAAACAAAGTAAGTATTTCAGAACTAAGAAATAAAGAACGGCCATCTTCTCCTTCGACTCATGACTCAGAAAACCATGATACTCAGTTCTTATTACAAATGCTCACAGAGGTTACTTCCAGAAAAATGATTATTAACATTGTTATAAAGATTCAAGATTTTGTTTTAAGAACAACTGCCCTATTTGATACAGGAGCAGACCTTAACTGTATTAGAGAAGGACTGGTTCCGACCTGGTATTTTGAAATGTTATCTGAAAAGCTAAACTCGGCCAGTGGTGACAACCTTAGAATCAGGTACAAAATCCCTGAAGCATTGATTACACAGGATCATGCTTCCTTCAAAACTTCTTTTATTATGGTACAAAACATTAGCCAAAATGTCATTCTTGGAACTCTTTTTATGTCTCTTATTACCCCATTTGCAGTCACCCCAGAAGGAATTGAGGTTATTGCTTTTGAGAAAAAACTCATTTTCCAATTTATTACAAAGCCCCATACCCGATCTCTAAACTCACTTCAAGAGCATTCTATATCCCAGATAAATTGTCTTATTCAAGGAAAAGAAAACCACCTCTCTTTCCTTAAGGAAGAACTTGGTATTAAGCGCATTGAACAACAGCTCATTGATCCCTCCAACTTAAAACGAATTTCTGACCTTGAAACACTTTTCAAAACAAATGTTTGTTCTAACATTCCTCATGCTTTTTGGCATAGACAAAAACATATTGTTACCCTTCCATATGAACCAGGATTCTCTGAGAAAGACATACCTACTAAGGCAAGGCCTACTTAGATGAATCACGAGGTGATGGAACATTGCAAAAGAGAGATACAGGATCTTCTGGATAAGAAACTTATTCGGAAGAGTCAGTCTCCCTGGAGCTGCTCAGCTTTTCTTGTTAACAAGGCATCTGAAATTGAGCGTGGGGCACCTTGCCTTGTTATTAATTACAAACCTCTAAATTCTGCACTTTGCTGGATAAGGTATCCAATTCCAAACAAAAAAGATTTACTCAACTATCTTCATAATTCAAAGATCTTCTCAAAATTTGACATGAAATCAGGATTTTGGCAAATACAGATCGCAGAGAATGACAGGTACAAGACCGCCTTCACTGTTCCTTTTGGTCAGTTTGAATGGAATGTCATGCCTTTCGGTCTGAAAAATGCCCCTTCCGAATTTCAACGAATTATGAATGACATCTTCATTCCATATTCTGATTGCATTATTGTCTATATTGATGATGTTTTGGTCTTCTCAAAATCTATTGACAGTCATTTCAAACATCTTTCTCACTTCTACAATATAGTTCGAAAAAATGGTCTTTCACTATCCCCAACTAAAATTATTCTTTTCCAAACAAAAATTCGTTTCTTAGGACATGACATATCACATGGTGCATACACACCCATAGCACGATCAATCTCTTTTGTTGATAAATTTCCGGATGAAATCAAAGACAAAACTCAACTCCAGCGATTTCTCGGATGTCTGAACTATGTTATAGATTTCTTTCCTTATATTAACATCCTTTGTAAACCCTTGCACCAACGCTTAAAGAAAAATCCGCCAATTTGGTCCTCTGAACACACACAGGCTGTTCAAAGGATTAAAGCCCAGGTTAGGGAAATCCCATGCCTTCATCTTTCTGATCCATCTGCCTTTAAGATAATAGAGACAGATGCCTCAGAATTTGGGTATGGTGGGGTTCTTAAACAAAAGAAAAAGGATAAAGAAGAAGTTGTTCAGTTCGTATCAAAACATTGGAACGAAACACAACAAAACTACTCTACCATCAAAAAGGAAATTCTTGCCATTGTCCTTACAATATCCAAATTCCAAGCAGATATCTTAAACAAAAAATTTCTTCTCCGTATTGACTGTAAATCTACTAAAGACGTTCTTCAAAAGGATGTTTTGAATATTGCTTCTAAACAGATTTTTGCACGATGGCAAGCTATTCTTTCTGTTTTCGAATTTGACATAGAATTTATAAATGGTACAAAAAATTCATTACCAGATTTTCTTACACGAGAATTTTTACATGGAAAATCCGATCATGCCACCTAAACCAAAAAAGTCCTTAGAGCCTGATCGAGGAAAAGCCTCGGCCTCTGCTCCAGATACTTCTCAAGTTCCTAAACCTAAAGGTCTCACCCCTGTCAAGTCCTGGCTCGAAACTGCCACCCAAAAACCTCTCCAAATCATTGGCCCTAGACCTGCGTCTTCTACCGTCTCTTCAACTTCACGTCTTATACAGCCAAGAACAGGTGTGCAAACCCGAGCCTCTTTTGCACTGGTAAGTATCCAGCAGCAGGACCAGACAGTGGTCCCTCAAACAGGTATAACTCCCTCATCTCAGAAACTTCAAAATAAGTCTCTATCTAATTGGTTCTAAAAGGATTTCTTTGACCGTATCATCATCTTGGAAAAGAAATTCATAACAGATTATCCTTTTCTCAGTGCTGATAAACTCTTCCCTCCTTCATGGTATTATGTACCCTCAGATATTCTTAAACCAAGAGAATATTTTGAACGAATCCTCACAGAAACCTCCTCCATGACTATCAAACGCTTTTCCAAAACAGAAGATCCCAATCCTGATTATTCCACTGCCAAGATCATGGGAATACTCCACCCAAGGGACTGGCTTCCTTATCCTTCTTCCCCAGTCAGATTTGAGGACCCACTCACAGATACATCAGTAAAATCATATCATCCTTCTTATACCTATTTTGACTACCAGAATGCTTGGTACTCAACTTTCTATAGACAAAATTCCAACAAAACACATACATGGCTTTTCTTTTTCACTGAAGATTTTAACACAGAAAATCTTCCACTTTGGATGCTTCGCTGGTGGGAAACATTTGGACCACTTCCTGATATCCTACCTCCATCATTTCAAAAAGGATATCAACTGTTCTTTGACAACTATGCACCCCGTGAGCATGAAAAAAAATGTCCTCTTCTCATGCTCTTTTTCATCCATTTTCGCATTTCTTGGGTCATTTCCTGGACCCTTGCTTTCAAAACACTCCCTAACTCATCAACAACTTATCTCATTAGAAAATATCGTACCAAATGGTGGGATAGTTTCAAATTTGTTGACAGAGGTACTCCTCAAGCCGTGATAGCTTGGCTTACAACTCACAACAAACCACAAGATCTACCGCAACCAAGGCTAGCTCTCAAATCTTTGGCAATGGCAAAACTAGCAGGAGCCAAAGATGATGGAGAAGTACAACGGATCCTTCTCCGCTATGCTGCCGACATTCAAGAATCTCAGGACTCCGAAGAAGAATCAACAGCTTCACAACACTTTGATGACAATGAAGATGACTGCTACGGTTTTGACCTTAGTCAGTTCTGAAAATACCACAAAGGGTATTTTTGTCAACACTTAAAAAAAACCACTGTGCACTTATGTCCACTGTAACACTGTGCACTTATGTCTATATAACGACCACGCCTCTAGGAGAAAGGGGCAGACGCAGTTGAGACGACGGAGAAGCCTTCTGAGATCCTTTACGAAAGCTCCTCTGCCCCCTTCCCCCGAAGCTTGCTCCCTTCTCTCCTCCGCCTCAGATCCAAAAAATAGACAGCTCCCCTTCAACTGAAACACACTTCTCTCCCAAAAAGTCACTCCTTACTTCAGATCTAAACCAGATCGTATCTATACAGTCACACAGGACTAAATCCGAAACCTTTATCTCAGCCAGAGTAAGTTTTCCTCACAGATCTCAGACTTACTCAGTTCTACAACTGGATCTTCCCCTGCACACTGAAGTTCAGAGACTCTGTAGTCTTTTGATCTTCATTTTTATCACAGATCTTACAGATCTTGTATTCTGTTACAATATTTTGAACCTTGTTGTAATATTCAGTTTCATATATATATATTGTAAGTTTCTATTATAAGTTTCTTCTATCTTGCACAAACCCATAATTCACATGACTCTGCCGTGATCTATGGTGTTTAGTGCTTTATATATGACTTTCTTTTATCCTGCACAAACCCATAATTCACATGGCTCTACCGTGATCTGTGGTGTTTAGTGCCTGTCTCTTTTATACTAATGCATTTATATCATGTCTTTTACTTTTATTGGCAGGCCGAGCCGCCTTTTATTGCACCTTGCTCTCATGCATAACATTTTTGCATTCATATAGAACCTCTCTTAAGTCTGCTCTTTCTTTTCTCCTTAATAGATTTTCTCCTGTATATATCCCTAAGATCCCTGGATACTATGGTATCAGAGCCAGGGGTGATGTATGGTATAATCTCTCTGAATGTCCATACTGAGACACCGGTGAGTATCTCTGCTAATTTTAAAAGAGAAGCATGAGCAGACGCAGTAAAACCCAGGGGAGGTTGTAAGTCGTCTTGGCACGGGTACAAATTTTTATTAAGAGCAGAGAGAAAACATTGTCATAACCATGGACCCAGACAAACATTCCATATCCTCTTCTAGTTCGATAACACTAGAATCCACAGATCGTAGTCTGATATACAGAGATGAGATAACAATTGAAGATTTTAATAAGTCATTGAATAATTGGAAAGTTCCTAAAGTAAAGGCAAGTCAGATTTATAAAGATGCAAACATATATATATATCTAGTATTAGCATGAGAGCAGCAATATATAGTAAAAGCATAAATAAAACTGTGATATGTAAAAAGAACATAAGAAAGGCGGCTCGGCCTGCCAATGGTGTAGAAGAGGGATTGCAGAAAGTAAATAGATTGCGAGAACTGTAAATAAATTACAGTAAATAAATGGATTCAAGCACTAAAACACCACAGATCACGGCAGAGCCATGTGAATTATGGGTTTGTGCTATATGGAAGAAAGACATATTCATATAGATGGAAATATGTTTACAGAGGATGAAAATATAAAGTACAGTGCGAGATTTTACAAAGAAGAAGATCTGTAGACTAGAAAGTCTAAGAGCTTCATGTGCTAACAGGGAGATCTGGTTGCAGATCTGAGATGGAGACTTACTCTGGATCAGAGGAAAGTCGGAGTAGAACTTTGAGCTAAGATCTCTGTGTAGATCTGGGAAAATGAGAGGTTCAATATAAGTGGAGTAGGAGGAAAGATCTCTGTTTAGATCTGGAAGGAGGTTCGTATGGGTGAGAAGTTGGAGGATCTCTGTGTAGATCTGAGATGAAGGAAGCTTGCTGTTTGAGATGAGGAGATAGATCTCTGTTTAGATCTGATATGAAGGAAGCTTGCTGTTTGAGATGAGGAGATAGATCTCTGTTTAGATCTGAGACGAGGGAAGGAGAAGGCTCGAACGGGATATCCCTCTTCCAAACTCTTTTGAAAGACTCCGTCTTTTAAACAAAACCTCCATCAGAACTCATCTTTCGAAGGCCAAGTATAATTACCTTCACTTCGGCCTTGTTCAAATCGGTGTTAAGCCTCTTACCAAAGAAGGACTTAACACTTCCCTCCTCTTAGTCCTTAGAGACGCAAGACTCTTAGACTATGAGGAATCCATCCTCACCACTGTTGAAACCAGTTTGTGTAGTGGTCCCATATCAGTAGAATGTTATCCAAACTTCACCGTCTCTCTAGCCGACACCAATATCTTAGATTCTTTGACCTTAGAACTCAAGACACACAATGTCAAGATGGCATCAGGTTCCATACCCATATCCCTCATCTATCGAGTCCACTACAAGGCCATGAAATCCAATTTTGACCCTAAGGCTTTCCAGAAAAGCCCAAGGGGAAAAACCTTGTATATCTAGACAGACATAACCCGAGCCAATGCAACCATTCCCAAATCCATAGATTGGCATGAGGTCCATCTCCCAAGCCATTGGGAATTGGACAATCCTGTTCCTATACAGCCAAACCAAAACACAGATCCGGCCAATATCATCCAACATCCAGAAGGTAGAGTGACCATCCAGTTCGAAAGAAGACAAAGCCAACCTTCTATGCCTAGAAGACCTTCTTTCCATACCTCCTCCTCCAGGAGACTCATAGGTGAAACAGCACCTTCTCGACACTCTTTTGACAATAGGTCTGTAGATCTTCATCCAAACCTACCACCTATTATAACCCTTCCCGACAGTACCAAGGGATCCGAAGTCCCTGAAGCTAGTACTCGTCCCTCAAACCCTGTAGGAATAGAACATACCACAGGCATAACCAGGCCAGTTTATACCGTCCCTCAGGACTATCCAGAGCCCACTCCCTCAGAAATAGAAGCCGAAGATAACATTGCCCATAGAGAACTTTATGTCATAGAACGAGTCTTTGAACCCAATAGGCAGATGCTCAACGCATAATTTAACTCTCCTGGTAACACAGATATTAGGAGTTGGTTTTTTGATACATTCCGTGATCATACCAAATCTATTAAGGACCAATACTATGACTACATGCATCTTCATCAAAGTCATATATTGTTCTTTGATTGGTTTGAAGATCACTTTCTTCAGCCAAAACAAATCTGCGTCATAGATCATTCGGTTCAATGGCGTCTCGATGATAACACCATAATTAAGTCCATTCATCCACCACTTAGACATTTTAAGATTTCCCGAGGAAACAGTGAGGTAGATGCTGCTCCCTTCAAGACCCCAGAGGATACAGACGTCCCTGGAATCAGGAAAGTGTTGGGGCCTAGGATCTGAGGGGATGATAACAAAGGGAGAGGTGACTAGAGAATAAGATAACAAAGGGAGAAGCACCGGAAAATAACAAAGAGGAGGTCAAGAAAGACAAAAGAGATGATGGAGAAAAGGATAGATCTAGATGAATGAGGATGTGTTATGAATGATATGTAGAAATAATGCGATGTATGCTAGTATTAGCATGAGAGCAGCAATATATAGTAAAAGCATAAATAAAACTGTGATATGTAAAAAGAACATAAGAAAGGCGGCTCGGCCTGCCAATGGTGTAGAAGAGGGATTGCAGAAAGTAAATAGATTGCGAGAACTGTAAATAAATTACAATAAATAAATGGATTCAAGCACTAAAACACCACAGATCACGGCAGAGCCATGTGAATTATGGGTTTGTGCTATATGGAAGAAAGACATATTCATATAGATGGAAATATGTTTACAGAGGATGAAAATATAAAGTACAGTGCGAGATTTTACAAAGAAGAAGATCTGTAGACTAGAAAGTCTAAGAGCTTCATGTGCTAACAGGGAGATCTGGTTGCAGATCTGAGATGGAGACTTACTCTGGATCAGAGGAAAGTCGGAGTAGAACTTTGAGCTAAGATCTCTGTGTAGATCTGGGAAAATGAGAGGTTCAATATAAGTGGAGTAGGAGGAAAGATCTCTGTTTAGATCTGGAAGGAGGTTCGTATGGGTGAGAAGTTGGAGGATCTCTGTGTAGATCTGAGATGAAGGAAGCTTGCTGTTTGAGATGAGGAGATAGATCTCTGTTTAAATCTGATATGAAGGAAGCTTGCTGTTTGAGATGAGGAGATAGATCTCTGTTTAGATCTGAGACGAGGGAAGGAGAAGGCTCGGAGAGGAGAGGATCTCAGAAGGCTTCTCTGATGTTTCACCAACGTCTGCCTGTCTGTGGAGGAGCCGTTGGGGTTATAAAGACGGATGGTACTGTTTGAATAGTGTAAGTGCACAGTGTTACAGTGAAACCCGTGACGAGGACTATTTGCTACAATAACTGTTTTTACTGTAGCTACAGTGAAAACCTAGAGAAATACCCTGTGTGGTATTACAATGGTATGCCCTGTGTGGCATAGGTTGAAGTCTTGCCCTGTGTGGCCAGATAATGATGTTGAAAACTCTGTGTAGCTTTCTTTAGTGAACATCTTCTGAATCGGCAGTATCAAGTAGCTCATTGGAGCCTTGCTCTGAGTTGCTGGGTTCTTGATTTTGCTGGGTGAGTTGTATTTTTTGATATTTGTTGTCAGCTATCCATTGGGTGACGGCCTCGGGGGTGCATCTGTTATGGATGGCAAAACCATCCCACCATCTTGTTTTGAATCTTCTCACCAGTCTAATTTCTTTGTGGACGCCAACTTGATATTCTAGGGACCAGGCAGATTCCCATGATATTTGAAAATGCATAAAAAAGAGCATTATAAGTGGGAGATTGGTTTAATCATTTATAGGTTCATATGTGTTTGAGAATATTTTGAAGGATGAGGCGACCTCAAGAGGCAAAATCTTTGGAGAGGGGCCAAAAGAGGCCCACCATTTGTGAAACCACATGGGGATGCCTGGTATATGGAAACTTTTGTCAAGATGGAATAACCAAGTATGGGTGTGAGTAATGCTTTGTCGATAAAAGGCATTGAACCAAGCAGTTTGATAGTCAAAGTAAGAGAAATCAGTCCTGTGTGACTGAATTTCATTTGGTTTAGTTTCAAACTTGAATGTTGTGGCAGGAGAGGGAAGCCAATCTCTGGGATTGATGATACCTAAAATTCTGGCTGTGGAGTAAACTGGGAGCCCAAGGGGGTTCCTTTTGGGAAAGTGTGAGAGAGAGACACTCGAGGTTTCTGAGAGAATCCTTTCGTAATAATGGAGAGTTTTGTGATTGTCAGTAGGAGCAAAAAATTGGTTATGTCCAAAATATTTTTGTGCATATTGAAAAGGGTCAGTATTTTGGAATTCTTTTTCAACCCACCAAACTCTTTTGGAAAACGGGTTAGTATGCCAGTTAGAATTTTGAGGGGTATTGATTCTGTGGGGAATCTGTTCCTCCTCATGGGAAGAAGTTCTTACCTGACTTACCTGTGGGCCTTCCTTGGTACATGATAGAGGCGCTCTTGGTCTTGAAGATGTAGGAGTGTTTGGGGTTGGTGCCAAACGAAGTCTTTGAGGAGTAGGAGGAGTAGAAGGAACCCTTCTATGTTCCTCTGTGACTATGTCATACCAGGATTTGGTATAAGTTGGATTCTGTGATGAAGGTTTCGGGGATAGCCTTTGGGATGGTCCGCCTATATAAAGAGGTTTCTGTTTTGGTGGAACATCTTTGAGATCCTTGATAGGTTTGGGTTTGGGAGGCATTTTGAGAAGGAAATTTTTCCTGTGAAGATTTTTGTGTGAGAAAATAACTTTATGTACTAACTTCTGTAGATGAATGTGTACCGGTGGACAAATGATGTTCATGTTGAGAAATAAATCAGTAATGCAGTTCAATATACTGAAGAAAATGTCAAATTGGGTTTTGCTTCGGATTTTCTTTGGAAATCTATCAGCCGGTGAAGCAGGGTAAGAAAGGGAGGTATCAAAATCTAAAGACCTGATTTTTGTTTGGAAAAGTATAGATTTTGCTAAAGACAGACTATTGTTACGAATCATGCTGAGAAAATAAGCAAGATGCTTGAAATAACTGTCAATGGTTTTGATGAAAATATTGTTTGTGTGAACAGTAATGTAATCAGAATGAGGAATGAAAATATCACTCAAGATCTTTTCAAAATTAGCAGAGGCCTTTTCAAGATCAAAGGATAAGATATTTTCAATATGCCCAATTGGGATGGTGAGGACATTTTTGTAACTGCCATAATCTTTGACTAGGATTTGCCAAAACACCTGGGGAATGTCAGTATGGACATGAGTTTTGAAAAATGTTTCAAGATCGGAGATATGCTTGAAGTTGATGAGTTTGAGAAGCTGATGCTCAATGCTTTTCATACTTGAATCCCTTTTGAGGAAAGAGAGATGAAATTCTTGGGTCAGGCAATTAATCTGTGCGATCGAGTGCTCTTGAAGAGAATCCAGAGATCTCGTCTGTGGCTTTGTGATGAATTCAAAGATGATATCTTTGTCAAAGGCAGTGGTTTTAATTCCTTCAGGAGTGACAATGAAAGGTGTTATAAGAGACACAAAAGGAGTCCCAAGTATAACATTTTGGCTGATATTTTGAACCATGATAAAAGAGGTTTTGAAAGAAGCATGATCCTGTGTGATCAGTGCTTCGGAAATCTTATACCGAATTCTGAGCTTATCACCACTAGCTGAGCTCAGCTTTTCAGATGACATCTCAAAATATCGGGTTGGAACAATACCTTCTCTGATACAATTGAGGTCAGCCCCTGTATCAAAGAGAGCAGTTGTTCGTAAGACAAAATCCTGGATTTTAATGATCACGTTGATGATCATTTTTCTAGAAGTGATTTCAGTGAGGATTTGCAAAAGAAAACGCGGATCTTGTTTTTCTGTCTCAGGGTCAGAAACAGAGTCCAAAGTAGGTGATGATATTCCTTTGTCTCTGATTTCTGTGATGCTGATTTTGTTCAAGAGGTTTTCTTTTCTGAGCTCAATTTGGGCGACTTTGAGGTTTTGTACATCGATTTTAAGCCGCTTTATCTCATCACTCAAATCATTGATGTTAACAGGCCTATTCTTGGGTTTAGAATTCCTGTTAAGAATAGTGTCAAGATTATAAGGGATTTTCTCAATTCGAATAGAAGGAGAAGGAATGATTTGAGAAATAAGATTTTGTTTAGAAGAAGGATCAGGCTCACTGTCAAGAGCATCAAGAAACAGTTTTTCTTCTTGTGTCAAGACATTGATCTGAAGTGTGTTTTCTTGAAAAGGTTCTGGATCAGAATCAGAGTTAGAAGAAGAAGGTATTTCAAGATCATTGATTTGGAGTCCTTCAATAGATCCTTCTGATGAGAATTCCTCATCTGAATCAACCTTTAGTTGATTGATCTGGTCAAGGACTGTTGTGCTCAAATCTAACTCGTTAACCTTCTTGTGAAAAGAACAATATTTTGAAGTGTGGCCCTGTTTGCCACAATTGAAACAAATGATGTCTTTGAAATCCTTTTTCTGATGGCTTTTCAGAAAAGGTGTTTTCTTGGGATTTTTCTTGTGATGAGGATGTTTGTAAGACTTGGAAGGTGTAAAGGAAGAAGGTTTACACTTACAAGTGCCGGACTTGCAGGTTGAACACTTCTTTCAAATGGATTTTTTGGAAGAGTCAATAAAAGATGGGTCAAATTGAATGCAGAAGTCACCAAGACCTGTAGTCTTGTTGTGTTTTTTCAACAGTTTTTGAAGTTTGATGGATGTGCAAAGCTGTGTTCCATGATTGTAAACAAAAGAGGAAAGTTCACCATAAGAGAGATAATCATAAGGGATTTCTCCTCCATATTGTTCTCTCAACTTATCGCGAACTTGTTCACCAATGAGTTTAGGCAGTCCTGCAAGGAATTTTTCTTTCCAAAATGGATGGTTGCAGTCCTGACGAAGGTAAACTCGTTGGAGGAATGTGTCATTATATTGGCGGAAATCTCCTAATGAACGACAGCGCATGTTTGAAAGCAGGTCTAGATTCCTATCGCGGATATGTCCTGGATCTCCTATGAAATGCCTACTGATGTTGTAGATGAGAGTATTGACCGCATCTTGGACTGGGTCATTATTCTCATCAAGGAGTATTTGTCCTTGGTCATCCATTCTATGAGCGGATAGAATATTATCGCGTTGGTCGTCAGTGAGACAGTTATCCCACCAACCTTTGAGTTGGCCACTGAACCCGGTGACAATGTATTGAGCAACTGTATGATCTGTGGTGAATTCCTGAGTCTTGTAGGTGTTTGCTAACATGGTCATTTGATGAAGGACATTGATCTTCATATGGTCAGAAAGTCCATCGATGTTCCATTCATAGATGGAGTCAGCAGAATATCTGTTTTGGAGGACATTAGACTTTTCATTAAGTCCGATGTCTTCTGGTGAGGTCTTGGGGTACCAAACCTTTTGAGGTTCTTTCCAGATGATCTTGTTGATCTGTTGCGGTGGTGAAGAAGGCTTAGTGTCTATGGTGTTGACTTGCCTTGGGGATTCTCGGATGACAACCCCTTTGGGGACCGGTGTATTGATACTAGGAGTCTCATGTTTGGGAG